>OZ005682.1:41314895-41867395 GCA_963930675.1 Gnaphalium uliginosum
AAAGAAAGTATGATTGAAATGTTTAGGTTCAGATTGTCTAATCACAGTTGAATTAAATTGTAGCCAAGAGATTGAGACACCACTAGATTGAGGTTTTGGATACCATATGTATAAGAGAGTTATAAACGAGTGTGAGAAAAGTATTTGATTAACTTGAAAGATGTATTCAAAGTTACCCAAAAAGTGATGTTTTAGCATTTGACATTCAACATGTGATTCTAGTTAGAACTGGATTTGATTCTAGTTGAAATCACGTATAATCGAACAATTATTAGTTTGAAATTTACTTGAAATATATATATATATATATATATATATATATATATATATATATATATATATATATATATATATATATATATATATATATTAATAAGTTAAATTTGATTTACCTTGAATTCCTAAAAACATGTCATTACATACAACAAAATTATATGTGATTTGGCATAATATCATTCAATAACCGTTATAACATATGTATTTAAATATAATATAATAATAGGCAAACAAACTCTAACATTTAATTACCGTTATAACATATGTATTTAAATATATATATTTATTTTTACTCTCATATACTCTAATACTCTAATTAAAGAAATATGACTATAAAAAAAGTTACAGAATCTATCTAAAGTTCTCATAAAAGTATCATTACATAAAAAAAATCATCACATGTGATATATACTTAAACTCTCATAAGCATATCATTATATAAAAACTTCACATGTAATTTTACGTTTAATCCTCCTAAACGTATCATTACATAAAAAAAATTCACATGTGATTTTATATTTTATATGAAACGCTCACAAACAAATCATTGCATAAAAACTTCATATGTGATTTTAAGTTTAATTCTAATAAATGTATCATCAAAAACATCTTTTGTGATTTTACCTGGAACTCTCGAACATTCATTACATAAAAACTTCACATATTAACCATTCAAATCTCCTAATTTCATTAAACTTTTAATTAATCAATTAGATTCATCAATTCTCCTAAAAATTGTAATTAGTAAAAATATATATGTATATATAATGAAAATATTCATATTGAGAATAATAATATATATAATATTCATGTTTCGAATAACAAAATTGTAGAACGACCAAGAAAAAAATACAAATAAATTGATAGTTATCGAACTATTAGTTCGTAAGTCTTAAATTTTAACAATTTAATTCGTTTTAAATGACGATTCGTTGATTTGGACTTGTTTTAAAACACTTTTTTATTTAAGTTATATAAAATCTTTTGATTATTTGATTAAATATTAGTATTATTTAAAACCCGCGGGTTTACCCGCGACCCTTGGGTATTCGCGGTTCGCGGGTACGAGTGTAAAAATAAACCCGCTAACAAATACTCACGGGTTTGTGGGTTGACAAAAACCCGCCTAGACGGGTCACGGGTTTGGCATATGCATACCCGCGACCTGTGAGTGTCATCCCTAGATACAAATGAAAAATCAAAATGACATTTAACAGCAGCTATAAATACACGAGTTTACTCTACTTTGTCTAATTTTCAATTTAAGGTACAAAATTTTATTTTTTTCATCCAACCTATCAATTTATCATGAAATTAAGGACTTTACGAACATCACTAACAACTCAAATCAAATTGACATCTTATGGCTTACAAAAGTAAAATAAATTGATGCATCTATTAAAAATGAAACTAAATAAATGAAATAGTGTGACACTGGTTTAATATTATAGTCGACTTTCAGTAATAAAAAAAAAATCATCACCACTTTTAAATTTAATTTATCTCCTCACTGGCTGACTTCATATTTTTAAAATTGTTTAAAGAATACGAATTGCTCAAGTATATATACTATTTATAGAGAAGAAATTCATTGAAAACTCATCATTTGTGAAATGCCAAGTAGAACAAGCTCTGACTTTTGATGATAAGTTAATAGACTTGAGTAAATTAAAAAAGTTAAAAGTTTGGTACCTTTTTTTTTGTAAAAAAAGTTAGGTACCATAAATTGAAAATTGAGTCAAGTATGATTTTACCTATAAAATCTAGAATTACACAATTTAACCCTTAACATTATTATGTTGGGTTTATATGATCAAAACACAAAGTTAAAACATAGTTTAATTGCAACGGAAGCTTAAAAGTTGATCAAGTTATTAAAACATTTTTATTAAACCCACCAAGATCCAATTACATAATAATTAAGATTAAACAACCATAGGGTGTTTTAGAAATCACAACCTTTGATGACTTTGAACCCTTTTGGCAATTAGGGTGTTGATGAAGATTAAGAGCTCAATCCAAGAACTCCTCTATAGCTAGTTCACCAATAGCACTTAGCAACACTTGATGCTAGTCTTTAAACCCTTATAATTACTCTTAAGCTCTTAAGAACAAGTCACAATTTGTCTTAAGAGAGAGCTTGATGTTTCTAGCTTTCAACTACTAACTTTTGTGAGTTTTTAGAGAGAAAAAGAGTAAGAAAAATCTACACACATTCACTTACTACAACTCTTGCATAAGGCTTGTACATATCCTCCCATGCATGCACAAAGTCAATACAAAGCCCATACATGGAAATTAATGCAAGTATGGGTGTGTGTAGGCATGCTAAGTCAACAAAACAACCAAGCAACCATCCAAGGAAGCAAACCACAACCAAGGGAGGACCCCCTTGGTGTGGCCGGCCATCATAAAAAGAAAAGGGAGGAGCCCCCCCCCCCTTTGAAGTCTTGTGCAATTTTGGTTGTGTACAAGTTTTAATTCCAAACTCCTTTTTGGTCCAATAACTTGTACATGACTTATATAATCATATTATATGAAGCATGCATTAGAACATTAATATTTCTATTAGATATTAATTTTCAATTAATTACAAGGGTAATTGATAATTAGTAAGAACCAATTCTTATAATTATACAATTTGTGTTTAATGCTATTAGTGTGACCCTATAGGTTCAAATGTTATTAGCAATATTAATCTCAATTATAATCTATGAGCATTAAGATCCTTCAATCTCCCACTTGCTCAAGATGTTATTAAGATTGATATAGACATTGGAGAACGCCTAGCAACATTTCACTGCCCCCAATAACACATGAAGAGGTGCCACTCATCAACATCCAATTTCCGAAGAGCTCTAAGCTAAAATTGGTGTTACTAGGTAAGTTATCAGTTATCCCTTTGTGATTAGACATCCTGTCAAACATGAGACATGGATCGCTATCATTCTCATTTGTTGTTCAACTTTAAGTAAGGCGCCTTAGATATCAACTCTTAATGAATAAGAGGAACAAATCCCTTCTTGACTACATACGCCTCTTGTATAGTTCATATAGTACCCAATAATGGCTTTTATAACTGTCTGGCTAAAGAACAACGATTAACCATATCAAAGCACAATATTCCTTATACTTAAGTCCCTAATATGTATCTCAGGTCTAAGGATACAAAGATATTACCTTTATTCAAGATTCACTTATGATCATGATCCATGAAGTAATCTTGAAACGGGTCATGTCCAATACTTGTTCTCAAACAAATACCTATGAAACTTGGTTGCAACTCTTTGCCATTTTCATCTTATGAAGATCATCCAATCCAATTTCATATTAGTCTTATCACATAGTTGTTCCCACAAATATGACCGACTATGGACAATTAGAATAATTTATGTATTCAAGGATTTAAACATGTTAATATGGAACACAACAAGTATTAATGAAAAGATCATATCACATATATCAAAAACATTACATAGTTGTTGTTTTACAATGTTCCTAATTTCAATACTAAACATACGTAAGATCAAATCCAATCACTAGAATAGCGAAGTCCCATGCCTCGAGCATGACCCTCATGCTTAGCTTGTGGAAGGAGCTTCGTGAATGGGTCCGCCAAATTTTGATCTGTGTGAACTTTGCGAATACTGATTTCTCCAGCATTAACTACATCTCGAATATAGTTAAATCTTCTGAGAATGTGCCTGGTCTTCTGATGTGACCTCGGTTCCTTTGCTTGAGCAATGGCACCTTCATTGTCACAGAAGATCTCTATGGGGTCCTGAATGGTAGGGACCACACCTAGATCTCCGATGAATTTCTTCATCCAGGCAGCCTCTTGTGCAGCTTCCGAAGCTGCGATGTACTCTGATTCTGTAGTGGATTGAGCAACCACACTCTGTTTGGAACTCTTCCAAGATACTGCGCCTCCATTCAAAATGTAGACGTATCCCGACTGTGATCGAGAATCATCTCGATCAGTTTGGAAGCTAGCATCAGTGTAACATTTTAGACTGAGCTCCTCTTCCGTTCCCCCGAAGACAAGGAACATATCTTTAGTCCTTCGTAAGTACTTAAGAATTCCTTTGACAGCCATCCAATGGTTTTCTCCTGGATTTTGTTGGTATCTGCTCGTCATGCTCAAAGCACACGATACATCCGGTCTAGTGCATAGCATGGCATACATGATGGATCCTATTGCCGAAGCATATGGAATTCCATTCATCCTTTCTAGCTCAACCCTTGTGCTAGGACTTTGAGACGAGCTTAAAATCGTACCATGTGGTATTGGAAGAAAACCTCTCTTAGAGTTTTCCATCTTGAATCTTTTCAAGACTTTGTCAATATATGCATTTTGACTTAGACCTATAAGTCTCTTTGATCTATCTCTATAGATCTTGATACCAAGTATGTAAGCCGCTTCTCCCATGTCTTTCATTTCAAAACATTTTCCGAGCCAGGCTTTGACGCCTTGCAGGGTCGGAGTATGATTTCCAAATAGTAGTATGTCATCTACATATAAGACTAGAAAGACAATTACGCTCCCACTAACCTTCTTGTAAACACAAGACTCATCTTCATTTTGAATAAAACCAAACTCTTTGATTTTCTCATCAAATCGAAGATTCCATCTTCTAGATGCTTGCTTAAGACCATAAATGCATCTCTTAAGCTTACATACCTTATTAGGATGTTTTGGATCGACAAAACCTTCTGGTTGAACCATATAGACATCTTCAAGTAAGACTCCATTAAGGAAAGCGGTTTTGACATCCATTTGCCATATCTCATAGTCATAATATGCGGCTATGGCAAATAATATCCTGATAGACTTGATCATTGCAACGGGTGAAAACGTCTCATCATAGTCGATACCATGAGTTTGAGTATAACCCTTTGCTACAAGCCTAGCTTTATAGGTATGTATATTTCCATCCATGTCGGTTTTCTTCTTGAAAACCCACTTGCTCCCTACAGTCTTACTATTGGGAGGAAGATTAACCAAGTCCCATACTTGATTATCTTTCATGGATTGCATCTCAGCGTTCATGGCTTCTAGCCATTTATCAGATTCAGAACCTGTTACAGCACCTTGGTAGTTGAACGGTTCATTTAACTCTATCATCAAGCAAAGATCTTTAGTCACAATGTAACTAAGTTTCTTGGGCTCATGACGAGTTCTACAAGATCTGCGAACGCCTTGTGTTTCGGTAGGTTCTTGATCAACCATTGATACAGGTTCAACAACTTCTTGTTGATCACTAGTACCAATCTCTTGTGCATCTTGTGGTTCTTGAATTTCCTCAAGTTCCACACGCCTCCCACTAGCTTCATCACTTAGAAACTTGTTTTCTAAGAATTCAGCTTTTCTGGAAACAAAGATATTGTTTTCTGTGGGATTGTAGAAGTAATATCCTAAACAGTCTTTAGGATATCCTACAAATATGCATTTAGTAGATCTTGGGTCTAACTTGCTGGTAGCTTCTTGTCTTACATAAGCCACACAACCCCATACCTTTAAGTAAGATAAGGACGGAACCTTTCCATGCCAAATCTCATAAGGTGTTTTATCTACCTTCTTTGTTAGTACCATGTTTATTATGCGAGCGGCAGTTTGTAAAGCATAACTCCAAAAAGATAAAGGAAGAGTGCTCTTACTCATCATAGATCGGACCATATCCAATAAGGTCCGGTTCCTCCTTTCGGATACACTATTGTGTTGTGGTGTTCCGGGTGGAGTAAGTTGTGAGATGATCCCACAACTCCTGAGATGTGTTAAGAACTCTTGACTAAGGTATTCACCACCTCGATCAGAACGAAGGGTTTTAATAGTCTTGTTGAGTTGATTTTCAACTTCACTTTGAAACAATTTGAACATTTCAAATGCTTCGTGTTTATGTTTCATTAAGAAAACATAACCATAACGACTATAGTCATCAGTGAAGGTGATGAAATATCTTTCACCATATCTATTCGCAGGTTTGAAAGGACCGCATACATCGGTATGTATCACCCCTAACAAATCTTTTGCCCTTTCACTACTACTAGTAAAAGGTGACTTAGTCATCTTGCCAAGTAAACAACATTCGCATATATCAAATGAGTCTTTATCATTTGCCTTCAAAACACCACTCTTTTGAAGTTGGGATATGCGTTTCTTGTTTATATGTCCAAGACGACAATGCCATAGATAAGTTTCATTTAGATCCGATCTAAGTGCTTTGGTGTTTACATTATATATAGAACTATTATCAATTGAACAATCGAGATTTACTTCATAAATTTTGTTAAGAGGTCGGACCTCAAAATAAAACATATCATTGTTATAAATATGAAATACATTTCCCATATCGCGAATTGTAAAACCGCATTGTTTAATACATGCAACTGAAATAATATTCCTAGTCAAACTAGGTACATAACATACATTGTCTAAATGTAAAATAAGGCCGGTCGGTAGTAAGAGTTCAAAATGTCCAAGTGAGAGGACCGCAACTTTTGCTCCATTTCCCACATGGAGTACCAACTCGCCTTTCTTCAGCTGCCTACTCTTTACGAACCCCTGTAATGAATTACAAATATGAGTTCCACATCCAGTATCAAATACCCATGTGTTAGGAGATAAAGAGAATGTATAAAGTTCTATATGAAAGATACTTGAAGTGCTGGTCTCACCAACCTTCTTCTTTCTCAACTCTGCCAAGTAAGAGGGACAGTTCCTTTTCCAGTGTCCAACATTGCCACATTGGAAGCATGTGCCTTCCTTAGGCACTTTCATCTTTGGTGGAGGAGGAGGGATAAACTTTTTACCCTTTCCTTTTCCTTTGGCGACATTCGCCTTGGCCTTGGAGTAAGGATGCTTGGGCTTTTGGATTTTGCCCTCTCTTATCGTGAGTACTTGAGGAGTTTTCTTGGGAAGACTGTTCTCGGCAGTTTTAAGCATCGCATGCAGCTCCGAAACAGATTTGTTCAACCCATTCATATTGTAGTTCATCACAAAAGGATCGAACGACTTTGGTAAAGAGTTAAGGATCAAATCCATGGCTAACTCCTTGGAGACCGGACATTCCAAACTCTCCAAATGATCAATATGACTCTTCATTTTGAGCACATGTGTGCTCACATTCTGTCCCTCTTCCATGCGACATGCATGAAACGCTCGAACAGTTTCGAAGCGCTCGATCCTTGCTTGTTGTTGGAACATTTCCTTCAACGAGGCAAGCATGTCATAAGCAGGAAAGTTCTCCAGATCCTTCTGTAGTTCTGGAGTCATAGTGGCAAGCATAAGGCACGACACATCGATGGAATCATCAACATGTTTAATCCATGTGTCATGTGCTGCCTTGGGGACAGTTGGTGGCTCAGGATAAGTGGGGTTTTCAAGAACATAGAATTTCTTTTCTTGTTTGAGAACAATTCTCAAATTTCGAAACCAGTCAACGAAATTCGTATGGTTCAGTTTGTCCTTCTCAAGGACGGAACGGAGGGATATCGAGTGAGTGTTTGATGTGGTTCCATTTGGGGCCATCTATAAAAATTTTAAACAAAAGTTCGCTTTAGTATTTAATTCTTTTATAATTAATACCCTTTGTGTTTATAAAAACATTAATTATTGAAGTCTAGGATCCAACGTCACAAATAAACAAATGGTTAGGTGTCCTTTATCCCATTTGCTTCTTTTGACAAGGTAGATAACGTTTATCAATTACATCATATGCAATTCCTAGTATTATGGGATCCTTAACAACGTTTGTTAATATTGACATGTTTGATCCCATCTATGCCTCGGATCTCTAATGCTTAGGTGACCTTTATCACAAAAGATTTCCGATCAAATCACCCTTATGAAAGACATGTGGTATCGGCCCAAAACTGGTTATGAGAATCGCGAAAACCACCTTGCTTAAGGAAGATAATCCAAGTGGTTAGGTATCCTTTATCCCACTAGGATCATACAAACTTAAAAACAAGTGTTTTGCAAAAGGATGGCATAGATTTGACTTTTAAAAGGGATTTTATATGTTTTAACAATTCTAGTTTTTTGAAAAACATGTATCATGAACATTTCATGCATCAAACGTATCACGATACATTTTATATAAATCATATTTATATATAATAGGTTCCTTTTAGTTTGACAAAATCTCATTTCATGAAACTTGTACGCGCTCAATTAATAAACTAATATATATATCCTATATTTGTAGTTTGTCGATTGAACATTGAGAACCGATTTTAAGTTCTTTTAATAAAACTTCATTTTATAAGACATTAGGAGTTTGGTTAACATAAAACTTATTTTAACTTTTTAGCAAATCTCATTTGTTCATATTTAAAAAAAAAAAGTTTAAAAAACTTGACAAACATGCTTCACGCGTCCGGGTAAGACTTATTTGGCCGAGTTTTCAGTTTTTAGTTTTCCAAACTCCATGTGATATGATTTTATGTTTAAAATGTTTTCTAGCATGCAAATCCTATTTCATACATTTCAACATTATCATATAAACATACAAACATCACAAGCATGCAAGTTAGTGTATAAATCAAGCCATGATTCTATTAATGATACTTGTGAGCTAACACAATATCATTAAGGCCTTTCCTAAGGGACACTTAATCTATTACAATAAAGTCTTGAAGCTCCCACTTGCCAAAACAACTCTTGCTAGCAATAAGAACATCCAAGCCTCCATCCTTTCCTTTGATGCTCCATTCTTCAATCTTGTTACATTAAAATGAAATAAACTAGTCTAACACTAATCTATTACAAATTTAATGAATACCTAATTACTATTACATTCCAAATGAATAAATAATCACAACATCAAATAAAGCATCACAAGGTCATTGGCTTATTTATACACTTATATCATCATATGAACAAAAACAACCTTTGTTTTTCTAAGGCAACTTTTATAACCAAAAATGCATGTAAACTTTGGTTATAATAAATAACAATTATAAACTAACTAGTTGCCATAGAAAATATATATGATCATAGTTTTGACAAAAAAGATGATCATGCATATTTTCCAAAAAACTAAGATTATCACATAATCTAAATATGATCTTAATTACATGTAAAAGTAGCTCTGATACCAATTGTTGGGTTTATATGATCAAAACACAAAGTTAAAACATAGTTTAATTGCAACGGAAGCTTAAAAGTTGATCAAGTTATTAAAACACTTTTATTAAACCCACCAAGATCCAATTACATGATAATTAAGATTAAACAACCATAGGGTGTTTTAGAAATCACAACCTTTGATGACTTTGAACCCTTTTGGCAATTAGGGTGTTGATGAAGATTAAGAGCTCAATCCAAGAACTCCTCTATAGCTAGTTCACCAATAGCACTTAGCAACACTTGATGCTAGTCTTTAAACCCTTATAATTACTCTTAAGCTCTTAAGAACAAGTCACAATTTGTCTTAAGAGAGAGCTTGATGTTTCTAGCTTTCAACTACTAACTTTTGTGAGTTTTTAGAGAGAAAAAGAGTAAGAAAAATCTACACACATTCACTTACTACAACTCTTGCATAAGGCTTGTACATATCCTCCCATGCATGCACAAAGTCAATACAAAGCCCATACATGGAAATTAATGCAAGTATGGGTGTGTGTAGGCATGCTAAGTCAACCAAACAACCAAGCAACCATCCAAGGAAGCAAACCACAACCAAGGGAGGACCCCTTTGGTGTGGCCGGCCATCATAAAAAGAAAAGGGAGGAGCCCCCCTTTGAAGTTTTGTGCAATTTTGGTTGTGTACAAGTTTTAATTCCAAACTCCTTTTTGGTCCAATAACTTGTACATGACTTATATAATCATATTATATAAGGCATGCATTAGAACATTAATATTTCTATTAGATATTAATTTTCAATTAATTACAAGGGTAATTGATAATTAGTAAGAACCAATTCTTATAATTATATAATTTGTGTTTAATGCTATTAGTGTGACCCTATAGGTTCAAATGTTATTAGCAATACTAATCTCAATTATAATCTATGAGCATTAAGATCCTTCATATTAGTGTTTACTTAACTAACGACTATATATTAATAATAACAATTGTTATCTATACTCCAAAAATTAAAGATTTTTAAAAATCCCGTGTATATACGGGTTTAAAACCTAGTTACATGTAATACTAAGAAAACTTCTATATTAAACAAATCATTAAATAAATAAAAAATCGCCTGTCATTTAACTTGAAACACTCGTAAACATGTCGATACATAAAAACTTCACATGTGATTTTATTCTTAATACTCAAAAAATAAACTACGTAATACAAAAATTACTTATGATTTGACTAAAAAAATTTCAAAAACGCTCTTATCATTAATCATACAAAACATATTATTACATAAAATATGTTTATGAAAAGTATCAAATTACACCCTCATGCAATACATTCATTACGATGCTTGATACTATGCATTATTCTCTTATTCTTCTCTTATTCTTCTCTTATTCTTCTCTTCTTCCGAATAAGAGTTATCAAATTTTGAAAACAAATCATCTAGAAGATCTTTTGCCTATTTAATTTAAACTCATGCAAAAGCAACTTTATCACATACTTTATATCCTTAATCGGACTAGCACCATCTTCATACAGTCCGTAGTCCCATTTGCTTTCAAACTCACTCAGTTCTCGCGGGTACACAAGGTACTCACCGGATAGTCCTGTAGACTCGGCAAAAATTCAGCTTTTACTTCCAAATTATGACACCACAATCAAAGACCCTTCGCTCAGATTTTTAATGACCAAATTACGCTACTTTAACAACCAATTATTCACTTTCAAAACAACCGACTCCACAAGTAATTTAAAACTCGATTAATATAATTTTAACTCAAATACGCAATCCACAAGCAACATTTTTAAACAAGTGATATCAACTCAAAAATACAACCTTTTTAACAACACCTACACACCAAGTGTTGTCTTCACCCAATATTCCTAAACTATCTTTTGACCACTTTTAAGCCAACTTACATTCAATAACGAATAAATATTTGACACTATAACTTAAACCTCAAACGCTTCACAAAACTCATAAGAAAATAATTTTAACCAAAACACCAAGTTTGACTTCGAAATAGAGCTTCCACGTATCGAGCATAATTCATGAAGGAATTTACTCACTACAATATAGCAAGTTCGCCGTTAGCCGCCTTTGGGTTAATTACCCAAATTAACCCCCAACCCGCTTGGTTCACCTACACAATCAACAACATAATGGGTAAGCAAACTTGCTTAGTAATTAATGGAAATTAATAACAACAACATTAACAACTATAATTAAAGATCCGTAATCTCAACATGTGACTCAAAGAGTCCAACCTCATGGTGTCAAGTGCATGAACGATTGAATACTTTTGTATCTCAATTGCCACCACTTGAATTTCACCATTAAGGCAAGCACATTGAACACTCTCATGTATCTCATTGGCACCACCTTGTTTATCCACCTCGAAATAACGTGCACTTGACTACTCATGTAATCCAAATGTTTTCATTTAATTCACCCTCTCCATTACTTACCTTGCAATTTGGTTAATGACTCTTTTACACTATTTTTCAACTCTTTGAGCACCTAAGCATATAATCAAATATATAAAGGTCACATATAACACAATAAAAAACAACTAACTCATTTAACTTGGAATCCAAGTGTTTATGACTCAAAACACCATGATTCCTTCAACTAGCAACTTATACTCTTTCTTTACAAAATACTTATTCTCTCAAGTATTTAATTCACTTATAATAATACAACAACTTACAATCATCAATTCACCAAAATCTCTATTTGTTAAAAATCACCTAATACACATTATCACATACACAAATTACTTACACAGTTGGTTGATTACAATTGATCCATTCTTCTCTACTTTTATTTACTTTCAACCAACTTATTTTACATCATTAGTGTATTTATATTACACCAAGTTATCATTTTAACTTAGCTCTTTTTCTTTTTTGAAAGATATGTATTCTCAATTCTGGACAGCTTGTAGCATTTTAATTATTTGACCCACTTAAACTCAGTTTCAGTTCTTGAGATAAATTTTACTAGAAAGTAGGCTCGCATATCTTTCCAACGACTCCAACCACGTTAAAATACGAGTTACGGTTAGTTTACTAGGATTTTTCGAAAACATCTCATTTTTTTCATAACTTGCTGTCCACATTCGGATTTTCACCAAAAACGTGTCAAATCAATCCAATTTAGTTTCTAATACTTCTATTAGCTATTATCAGCTTAATTAAAACATTTAGAACTAATTCAACAAGATTAAGCATGATCACAATCCAATCATTTCATGATTTTTACTTATAACTTTCTTACTTGTTTCTCTTTACCTCAAACTCATCAAATTAGGTTTACTTGCTAATCAATAACAAGTATTCAACAACCCACCTAAACTAACCCTCCTTCTCCAAATTAAGAAGTCTAGGGTTTATACAAAAATCATAGAAACAATCAAATTGAAGGATTAGAATAGTTGTTTACACCTTAGGGATGATTAATCAAGGTTTATAAGCTTCAATTTACTCAATCCTAGCTTCAATTTGATCAAACTCTTCTTCCTCCCTCTTGTTCTTCCAAAATCGCCACCTACACAAGCAAACACTAGTTTTCTAATTATGGTTTCAAGGAATTAAAGGGAGGGAGTATATAATTAAATTTACATTGTTCACGCTGAAGCAATCTCACTTAATACCTATACCTTCTCTAGTTTAGTCACTTAACACCCTTAGGCCCTCAACTTATTTTTTGTATATAATTTCAACCCAAACTCATTTAATTTGTATTTAACATATTTATTACATCTATATTTAAGTATACATATTTAATATAAATAACACTTTATAAATTTTGGAGTGTTACAGATAGCGGCGCAAGAATCATAACACCCAGCAAAAATCAAGCTGATGAAGATTAAGATTAATTTGAATGGATGAGATAATAATAGATGAATGAAATGAATGAATTGGTGATTGGTGTTCGTGGAAAGTAACAAAAAATCACAACGACATACGAGGGATCAGATAAGAGATCGTGAACTATGGTATATAATTTGACGAAAATACCCTTGGCTATTATATTAGACAGGCCAGCTAAAGTATTTACAACAAATCCTTTTTAAATCCTATACGTTCAATTATTTGATCCAAGGGTGGGGATCCATTCTCCCATTATTTTTGTGATGGTCTCTATGATCTTTTCTCTTAAACCTAAAATTGCATATTTAAGTTCTCTTTTAACACTTGCTTCAACTCTTTCATCTCTCCTTCTTTAAATATCAAACTCCGGCTGTCACCTCCATCACCGCCACTACCATCCTTTGCTTCAATCGACATCGGCTTTGTCGTGGTCACCACCATCTCTATTGCTATAACTCACAATATTCATCTTCAACCATGTGTATCAAACTTTAAGTTATTGCTATTGTTTATAACATATAATCGCTAACGTGGCAGCCGTTTTACGATGACGTGGCAGATGATGTGGCGGCTTATATGTCATTGAATAAATGAAGTTGGATACACACGATATACTTTGGTTCATATGAAGTAATTATATACATTTTTAACATTTATCCCAATTCCCAAAAAAGGTTAGTAGTATGAAAGTGTAATAATACTTGTAATTTTTTCTATAGTGTGTATTCATGTTTAAAGAGTTCTATTATATTTGTTATAGTTTCAAAACTATTTATTGGATGTTTTTGGTGACCTGGAGCTTGTTTGTAGGTGATGTGGCATATATATGGTTAAATTGACTTGGGAATGGCTTGACACAATACATGGATTTTATGATTAAAATAAAACAATTTAAGTTTTATAATTGAAATTATAATACTCCAAGAATAAAACCCCTAATGTGTTCATCGTGTTTTCAAGAAAGAGCACCATGTCACTACCTCTTTTGTCATCTCCAAATATGGGGTATTAAACATCCATTTTTGTTTAATAAAGACGAAGACGGACTCATCAGAAAAATAGTTTTGCCCAAATAAATGTATATTCGTAAAACAGTTACATCAGCTACTCCGAACACGTTCTTCTCCAACATACTTTTAACTCCGGCTTCCAGCACACCTCTCGTCAATTCAACATCCAGATATCGCTGATTATTTTAGTCCCGTTAAGTTTTATTGCTCCATATCTTGTCAGTTTCTTCACCGACCGCTGATGATTCCAGTGAATGCATAATTTGGTGGTATTGTACTGTTAGATGACATATTTTAGAGATATTGTTTAATTATATTTAGTTAATATTTATCTAGATTAGTTTGATATTGTTTTCAATTAGTATTAGGATTAGATTACTTGTCAAGTAAGATTGTTAGCCTATAAATATAGGTACATGTAATCTCTCGTAATGCAATCAATAATAAACTATTTTTCATTGTTTTATATGGTTTTAGAGAAAAACGATTGAAGATAAATCATCCTCCGGTCGCCGGCTAATTGCCGGTGATCTGGAGGGATCTCGTTCTTTTGTTTTATTTCTTCTTTTTCATCTCAAATAAGTGGATTTAATCTCTTTAGTATGTTATCTTATATTGTTGTCGCACCCCCAAATTACGATGCAGCGGAAGTCGGGTCGGGGCGCGACTAATCATGGATCATCACACAAAGTTAAGGCAAACGACTCTATATGAGACGTTTTGAAAATAATACAAAGTAATTACATTAGTAATTCAACTGTTTACATTAGGATTGGAGTTCGCGAATAGTTCAAGAGATTCTAATACATGGCCAATGTTACAAAATGGTAATGCAAGAAAAATCTCCGATGTTTGTAAAGCATGCGACTCGAGCTATCGTGTCCTGGGGTAGTCCTACTCCGGTTGTGGACCTGAGAATACATACTAAAATGGTCAACATAATGTTGGTGAGTTCATAGGTTTGAAACAGTTATCAAAAGTTGGTAATAATCACAAGATTTAATCAGTGTTGCACGAATGCAAATAAGTGTATACTATTGCCATGAGTCTCACAGTTCGACGCTTAACCTAGTTTTTGCCTCGGGCAGACGTGTAATCCAATACACCTGTAACAGTCAAATATTAATGCGTCCGTGGGTCGGCTAGAGCGACTAGCCCGGACGGGGATGTCAATCCCCGATAGATCTATCCAATAATACTCGCGCTTATACAATTAACGAACTGTGATAAAGTGAGGACTTTTAGTGGATTAAAGGTCTCATGCAATCCGTATAAGAGTTGTTTCAGTTACTTGTGATTATAATAAACAGTGTATGTAATCTCACCCCATAGTATAAAACAGTAAAAGTGGGGCTATGAGACTCACCTGAGTCTTGTAAGCGTGCGTTTAAGTAAATAAACGTTTGTCCAAAGTGTAACCTTCTGGCGCCCTAAACGCACAAGGTTATGTATGAGTGAATGTCTTAAAAGATCATTCATGCTAGTTGTCCACTCAACTAGTTATGTCCAAGTGTTTGTTCATTGTTTGCGTTTAGAAAATATGTATGACCCGTTGGTGATGTTTTGTAATAATAATTCTCGAAGACATTATTATTATGTTTGTTTCATTTTATACTTAATAGAGTATATGGGTTTCATATACGTAATAAGTTATATGTGAACGTCCGTTATTACGCGTGTACGGTACTTTATGAAAACATATTTAGAATGAGTCTGTGTTATGCGACACAATGGTTGTGTCACTATAGGTTGTTGCGACATGAGGGTAGTGTCGCTGATGGTGAAGTTAAGATAATTTTGGCGACATAAACATTAGTGTCGCAGGTCATGATTTTTCATAAGTATGCGACACAAGTCATTGTGTCGCTAGTTTCAGCGACATCGAACTTAGTTGGCGACACAAGGCATATTGCGACATTAGTACTGTTTGAAATTTAGCGACACAAGCTTTGTGTCGCAGATTAGTACGGCTGTCATTACGAATTAGCGACACAAGCTTTGTGTCGCAATAACTTTGGGCCTTCTGCGACACAGACGGGCTGTGATGTTTTTGATTTTTCGGGAACTTGCTCAAATGTGCTCGGTTTGACCCGAAACTTTTAGGGAAGTCTTAAATATGTTATTAGAGCTTAGTAAAGTCATCGTTACGTTCCGTGGTTGACCCGAAAGTGTCGTTTCATATTTATTGCAAAAACAGTCCATGAGTTTGTTTTCTTAGTTTTTGGGTTGTTTTCGGGGCTCGTTTCGACTAACCAAAGTTTCAAAGTGAACTCCAAGAAAAATCACAGTTGTTCCTACATATCTTAGCTACTTCCAGTAAAAATTTCATAACTTTTGGTCAAGTATAGCTCACGAAATCGTCCAAGGATTAGACAAAGGTCCAGCAGGTCGACTTTTGGACCTTTGCTCAGTGTTTGGTTCATATCTCACGATTTACAAAGCTTCAGAAAGATTGCGAGTACAAATTTGAAAGGTAACAGAAAAATCAAACTTTTCCAAGTGGTTTCAGTCGTTTTGGAGTTGTAGATCTCGAGATATGTTTTTCCAAAGTTGGTCGATTTTTCTGTTCAAAATGGCAGTCCAGACACATTTTCTTGTAAAATTGTTTTCGTATATCAAATGACCTCAGAAATTCGTCAAACCACTTGGGTTCGAAAGTAGACTCCTTGAACTTGATTTTAGACTCAAGAATCGTTCGATTTGGTTAAGAAATGAGTTAGATATCATGTGTCAAAGTCGGGTTAAGTTTTTGTCCGAAGGTTAATAGCTTTACCCGAAAGTTTTTAGCTTTATCTTTTGGTTTTCGGTTTAGATCTTGGACATAATTAGCATAAACGAACTCCTAACATGTTTATTAACATCATCCAAGGAAAATGAACAAGATTTGAAGAGATTCTTACAAGAAAAAGTCGATCTAAAGTCGAAATGGAGGAGAAAGGGCTGCTGCGACTTGGTCCGGGTTCTTTTGCTTGTTCTTCTTCTTCGTAGTGGTGTAAATGGTGTTGGTAGTGACTAGAGCTCTTGGAAGGGGCTGGGGTGTGTGGTGGTGTTGGTGGTTTAGGGCTGAGTTAGAGAAAAAGAGTAGAGAATTGAGAGAGAATGAGGGAACAAGAACAAATGAGTGTGAAAAATGAAGTTTGAAAGGGTGTGGGGATATTTTAAGAAAAGTAATGGGTTAAGGGGGTGTTGGGCCGATTTGGGCCTGGCTGGGCCGGCTTTGGGCTTGGCCCAATGTTGGTCCTCGGGCTCGTGACTTGCTTCTTGATTTCGTGTTGCGTTCCTCGGTCGGTTAAACGTTAATCGCGCGTTTTAGAATTTAATCGTAATTATTTAGTTTTCGTGTTTTGTTCATGGCACAAAAGTGTTATTTTAAATTGGTGGGATGTTCTTAAACACTTTAGTGGATCTCTTCCACATATTTGCCGGGTTTTGTTCGGTGTCGGGTTCGATTCGCGCGTTTTCGTTGTGTACGATACGTTTTGTAGAAAACGTAAAACGTTTTAGATATTATCGTGATAATATAAGTTAAATAACAATTATTTGTCATAAAAAATGTTTTTCACCAACGTCCGTATTTATTGTGTCGGATTCCATCTGATCGAATTTGCGTAATTTAAATTTAATTACGTACGTGCGTATAATTCAATATACAAGGCGTTATCGTAATTAGTCCTATTTCACACTAATTACATGTAATAATGATCTACGATTAATCACTAATGACGGCCTAATTCGCCGGGTGTCACAATTGCCCTTTCAACTACTTTCAACTATATCTTCTACAATTTCAATCCTACTAACCTAATATTCAACTTCTTTCTTATCATTACAAACCCTAAACGTCATCTTAAAAAAAAAAAAAATTCTGCAGATTTTGTCCTAAACATCTGTACTTGTTGCTACTCCTTGTCGCTAAACTTCTGCTTCCGTCACTAAACTTTAGATTTCGTCACTAAACTCTACTTCGTCGCTAATCTACTATTTTTCAAATGCCGAAAATCATTGTCATCAAAACCAAAAGTTAACCGCCAAATTGCCGTTCCTACCTAGGGCTAAGCAAAACCCCGACGTTGCAAACAAACAAAAAACGTACGCCAAAAAGGAGGAACCGTCAAGCAAGTATACAACTTCGTTAGTCGAATACATTGATATATTCGTGCAAACCAACAAGGAGAAAGAGAAACAGAGTGAATATCAAAATATGACAGAAAAAAAAAGAAGAAGCCTTCAACAATCGAAGACAAGATTCAAGATGCAAGACGAGTATAGTCATTATGCAGGCCGCATGATGATAACCCGTCTTTTGCAAATTTTGATTCAGTTTCACCGTTCGTTTTTCACCCGTTTAAACTGCGGAGGCGTATTAAAGGATATATTTTAGAGATATTGTTTAATTATATTTAGTTAATATTTATATAGATTAGTTTGATATTATTTCCAATTAGTATTAGGATTAGATTACTTATTTAGCAAGATTGTTAGCCTATAAATATAGGTACATGTAATCTCTCATAAAACCATTTTTCATTGGTTTACATGTACAAGTCGAAGAAGCTTTAAGTTTTTTTTTTTTCTAAGTTATTTGAAAATATAAAAAGATTTATTGAACATTTTACTTCAAGAGGTATATAGAAGGATGTAAAAATGTAAAAAGGATGACATGTTAACATAATATGCAGACTACTAAAATTGAAAGAATCCTTAACCTTTTGTATTTGAACTACGTGTTTTTAAAAGTTAAGTTATGCATATGGTACCAATTTTCAAAGGTGGAATAAAACTTTCGATTCGAAAATAATTAAGTAAATGACCATAAATAACTATGTCGTTGAAAAAATAGTGTCTCCGGAATTCATCGGAGAAGGTGACCGGAGCGACGGGGAGAAGATTGACTGTGTAGCAATTGAGTTGGAATTTCGTTTAAAATACAAAAATCAAAAAGTAAATATAGCTGGCTACTGCTGAGCAGGTCATCGAGTGCATATCATTGATTGTTTACTAAAATAATACATTAGAAGTGTAACCATTAATATATTCTTATGTCATTAACCATAAAAACATACAATCTAAGGTTAGATCTAAAAATACTAACATGTGCATCGTAGTTTAAAAATTAGTGTGCCACATTTTTAACGGTGATACACCATTTGTACTGATAGTTTGGAAATCTTATTGAATAGTTTGAAATGAAAGTTAGAAAAAGTTGTATCATATCTATAAAATTCGTTTATCATAGAAATAAAGTTTGCTAGTCATCATTATAAATATGTATGTTGTAGTTGCAAAAGTATTACATTGAAATTTTTTTCAAGCGACGACGGATAGTGGCTGGCAATGGCGGCGGTGGCAGAGATGGTAGGTGGTGAGGGGATGAAGGTGGTGAGTTTTTGCTATTAATAAATAAAATATATTTTTATCAGTAATAATTATAATTATGAAATAAATAAAATACCCGTAATAAGGAAAATAAGAAAGGGACAAGTGACATTTTTATAATGGCTTCCTATATATCATCCTACTTTACATTTTTTTTTCTTGAACCATATATAATAAACATTCTAAACTAATTTACCTTTAGTAAAGTAAGAAATTTCATTAAATCATTAACTATTATAATGTACTATGATTACTATACTAGCTCAAGAACCCGCGACAATTCGGTTTACGACATTTGACTTTGTAAATATAACAATTAAATTTTAAGTAAACATAATGTACAAAGGATTATATTAAAGAAAATAAAGAGACTAATGTTATAAGAAACTATAAATAACAATTAGGAAACATAAGTTTTATATCGTTTCATCCATTTACATATGACATATCTATGTAGATAGGATTAATTGTTTTTGAATTTTATAAGGTGAAAGTAAAATGAGTAAAATGCAATACCTTATTTGCGTTAATCTCGTATTAGTCTCATTATATAACATGTGTCTTATAATTTTATCTACACGTAAAGACTATTTACAAACATAAACATTACATAATATTTAAATGTTACAATTCGAATACTATCTTGCATTATAAAACTTATATAATTGCTTTACAAAACTTATATAGTATAATATATGCAACGAAATCTTTTGTTTATGATGTGTAACACCCCGAAAATCGTTAAATTTAAAAGTTGTGTTCTGTTATGCGACACAAGGGCTAGTGTCGCAGGTAGCGACACAAAGCCCAGTGCAACACAAGGCTTGTGTCGCAGTGTCGGGCAGAAAGACGGTTTTTAAGGGTTAATTGTGTAATTTAGTGTGAAATTAAAATAAAACTATGTTCCAAAATATTCCAGAAACCAGAAAACAACTCCAGGGTCATATGTGTGTGTGTTGAAAATTCTAGAGAAAGAAAGTGAGTGAAATCAAGAGAAATCAAAAGAAATCCAAGAAGGTTAGCTTTGAGTCCTGATTCTTGGAACATATCTCTGATATTGGAGGTAATTCGGGTAGCAAGTCATAAATATCTGAACGTCGTCCTCGAGGTAAGTAGTAGGAAAGGAAAGAATTCAATTGTCTGATTTTTATCAATACTAAATGTGTTACGAGGTTGCACCAAATAACGATAATTAGATCACGTGTGTGGTTAAGTATCGTATATCTGAGTTGAGTGGCCAATTGCTGAGTGACCAATTATGCCTATGAGATTGAGTTAAGTGGCCAATTGCTGAGTGAACAATTGTGCCCATGAGATTAAGCCGAGTGGCCAATTGCTGAGTGATCAATTGAGCCCATGTGTATGTGATTTAAGTGACCAATTGCTGAGTGATCAATTGTGTCTAACTGTATGAATTGCGTGGCCAATTGCTGAGTGATCAATTGTGTCGATTGAGTATATGTTGAATGTAGGAAATGTATGATTGAATGATAAAGACATGAGATGTCTGGTTTATTATAATACTGTGAATGCATTTTCCTTTACTTACTAAGTGATGTGCTTATGTGTTGTTGAATGTTGTGTTGATAGGTACGCTTAAAGGGATGAAGGGCGGGGATCCGGGCAAACGACCCGAGAGCTACTAGTGATCGACTTACTATGGCAAGATAGTAAGAAGTCGATCTTGAAAATCATGCTCTGTATAAACATATGATATTTTGTGAAAGTAATGTACAAGTTGTGTCGGACAACGTTAATGTTTGTTTATATTAATATATAAAGTGTTTTGTATAATTTAATTGAATATTTATTGAAAAAAAAAATCTGGGACGTTTCATGATGATAATTCAACATTTTCATATATATTAAACTACTCGCGATAACGCGGACGACTAAATTTAAGTTTTTTCAGATCAAATAAATATCTCAATTTTGTGTCTTAAATTTAAAGAGTCATATTGTATATATGTATAATGTTGATATAAAAATACAATTGAAAAGTTTTATTTATTTATTTTTTCTTAAATTTAAAGTGTCATATTGTATATAAAAAGATTAAATGTTGTAGGTAATTAATTTAATTTAATATAATATTCATTATAGGTGACACCCGCCACGACGGTGACGACTAAATTGAAATTGTTGTGCATATAAACTTTTATTTTTACGTTTTAAATTAATTTTATCTAATTTTATTGGTATCAAATATATATCCGACAATTATATTTAAAATATTGGATGCAATATAAAATTAAATGTTTTACAGATTATTAGAGGTGTAAAGTGTAATTATGACTGACTAATTTAGATCGTTGATCATCGTTAATGAAGTAACCTAATCAAGAGCTCTAATCTTTATATGTTTCATTAATTATAAGTTTGAACACGTATTAATAATAAAAAAGTAAGAATAAAAAAATGTCATTATAAGAAACTTGTGAACACACTTTTTAAATATCATAATTGAAGGTAGGAATAAATCTAAAACGTAGGATCGTGAAGAGAAAGAGGGTAATAAATGGTAGGGATTGCGTCATGTTATCCTCTTTTAAATAAATATAGAAGATATAGATAGATAGATAGATATAGATATGTCAATCGGAAAAAAAATCAAGTGTGTTTGAATCCACTGTATATCCTCACAGGTGTGGCCAGTAAATTGATTCGTTACATAGAAGGAAAACACATTAACCACTTGTTATTAAGCTCACCGTGAACTAACAATAAAAACTTTTATCATCGAAAATATATAACTATCTAAACTATTATCAAGATGTTAACATAGTTGTAAAATTTTTTTGAGTAAGGGGATAGACCCGACAAATATTAGTTGTAAAATTTACAAGATATAATCTTATTCTTTTATAGCCAGTAGTGGACTAGAGCAATTCGGCGGATAATCTTTGATATTGAAAAAAAGTTTCAATTAATCATTTTATATAGTTTGATGAGAATAATATGTCTTAGATCAAAAGAGAAGATAAAATGTGATCATAATAATAAATATGATGTAATATATAATGAAAGTGGAACATATAACTTTGAATAAAATTATAGTGAAAAGGTAGCTAAAAAGTTGAATCGTACATCCTAAAAATAAAAAATGCAAATACACGTGAATAAATGGGTCCTACCATTTTAAAGATGAAGCGTCCTGTTTATCTCAAGTTGCATTATTATCTTAGTGTAAATGAGTCAAAGTTAAATTGTAGGAGAGGATTGAATACTATATAACACTTGATTGATATTTTAAACTTAATTTTCCTAACAAAAACACGTTAATCAATTTTTACTTAACAAAAACTAATGCAATTAACAAAAACTTCCAAGATGTATTGTTGAAAGTTGGGAGTTACATAATCAAATAATGCCAAAATTTGTTACGAATAAATGCAAAATTAGAGTCATACAAATTTTTTAAACATGTGAAACTTGAGATATATAATCGGTTCTCAATATTATTAATTTACATGCTTCACAAAAACTGTCCTACTTCATTTTTCAACAGTCTAAAATTACTTCGTAGAATCAAGATTGGATGATTCAATTCTTACTCCGAAATTTAACAGATAACATCTCAACTGCATTGCTTTCAGAATGATATATATTTTACCTACACGTTGGCGAGCGGACAGAACAACTAGAAGGGTATTGCGTTATGCGCAACATTTTTATGGTAATGACTGATTCTTTACTACATATAATCGATTGTGGTTTCAATTCATACTCACATTTTATTATTTGAGGATTGAAAACCGGATTTTTCAAAATTTCTAATCATGAATCCTAAATATTCTTCAATTTATTTATTATTTCGTTAGTTCCCTAGAATGCATTCATATGGTCAAATGTGTATCCAGTTTTTTCTTTCTATTTATACATCTTATGTTCATACAAAAAATAAAAATAATTTTAAAGTAATATTATTTATTTATTTATTTATTTCAAGCGTAAGTAGTATTAATTAATATAGAAGATCTAATTAGGAAAATAAAAAAAATTATTTAAACTTTATCTAACATTTTTTTTGTAGTTTGTTATTATGTAGTATATTTTATATTTTACTAAATTAAATATTAATTCAGATTATTATGTAGTATATTTTAGCATTGCTTTCAGAAATATATTATATTATGGTATTTATATTAATAAAAAAAATCGAATTGATTATATGCTAAATGACATATATTTGTATCTAGGTGGACAAATATCGAAAATTTTGAAATTTATTTATTATTTATTTATTATTCACGTATAGCCAGTGAATGCCCATAATAGTTTTTAGGGGAAAAGTCATCATTTTTCCCATAAAAATGACGTCATAGAAACTAATTTAGTAAATTAAAGAATAATTCGATTGAAAAATGTTGATCATTTTGATACTCTTTTACTATATATAAGTGTATATGTATTTATTATAACTGTTTATTGCTTTTATTATAACTATTTATATCATTATTTATATATACTTTTTCAACTCGTTATTATCTTTATCGGTAGTTATTATTACCATTATCAATAGTTGACGAGTCTATTATTACACCTTATATACAATTAGCAAAGTATATCATCAAAATATCACGATATTTTAAGGGGCATTTTAGTAAAAAACTTATGTTTACATGATATATTAAATTTGTCAAAAGCTCATGAGAAATTGATAGAATCTTCTTCTTTCTTCTTTTTTTACAATCAAATTTAACATCTATAATTATATAAATTAAAACCACTTAACTTAACTATATTGAGTTTGTAGTTAACTTTAGTTGATATAAAATGTGAAATATTATTTAGGTGACTTAAATTTAATATTTGTGTATAGCCAAACAAAATATTATATTTTTCAACCCTTTGAATCTAACAATTATATTGTCAAAATAATTTAAAAATTAAACTATTTAACTTTAAAACTTTATTAAATTTGTATTTCAATTTGTGAATTGGTGTAAAATGAATGTGTAATGTTAATAAAGTGACTAACTGTATATAATTAAACCAAATATTAAACAATAATAATTTGTTGTTAGAATGTGTATATTATACAAACCAAGCCTATGTTATAAAATTTAAAATGATAGCTATCATTAATTAACACTAACATTAACAATTAACAAATATATATATGATAATTTAATAACTAATTTGACGATTCATCCCGTCATAACCGTTGCAATTGCGATGGCAAATGAAATCTCGTTAACATCAATAATAACTATTATTATTATTTGTTACGATTCTTACTGCATTTACTTAAATAGTTTTATTTTAATGAATCTTAAATTATATATAGGAAATTCATCAATGATGTCATCAATTAAGAATTTTCAATTAGTCAATTAGATCTTCCAATTTTACAAAATTTTAAAAATAAAACGCCTTAAATTTTTAATTTTAATTTAAATAACAATAATTAGGTCCTCCAATTTTAAAAATAAAACCCCTTAACTTTAATTTTAATTTAAATAACAATAATTGTTATTATTATATTAAATAAATTAAAACAAATAAAAAGTAAACATTAAACAAAAAGTGGTTGATAGAAATTCAACAATCATACTAAATTAACGTTTTGAATTATTTTATTTCTTCTTTTAGTTACTAAATAATGATATTTAACTATTACTTTCTCATATAATTTTAAAAACGTCACTTGCTACTTACAAGTCGAATACAATCACAATCACAATAAGATTTAAACGAAAGAAAATAACATCAAATAAATTTTACTACAACTACAAAATTTAATTTATGAAAACTTATATAACTAAAAATGTTCTAATTTATCACATATCATACAAGGATTCTATCAATTTTTATGAAAAAATACAAATCCATCGGATCGTATATATACACAGGTGTTAACATTAGTAGTATACATAACAAAGGATCTATATTAAATTTTAGAACATTTAGGTTAAATAAAGTAAATTATGTATTCTTATCTCTATTATTTTACACTCTATTATTAAATGTCCCATCATTTTCATTTTGTAATATTCTTTATAAAATTTGGTCACTTTAACCTCTCCTTTTTCTCTTTTTGTATAATTATAAGAACATTTATTAGATATGTGAATGCACGGTATTATTTAAATGTCTAAAATAAATAAATGGGTAAAAAATATATTTGTGCTTAAAATTATTAATGCATAAAACCTCTACTTAAAGATGATCCTTAGGACTGTCAATAATAAAACTCATTATTAGAAAAATGATACTAACAACCGTATGAGGTGTTTTTAAGATTGATTTTTATGCTAAAAGTTGTTTTAACGCGTATAACAACTATCATTATTATTTAACTATCATTATTATTTATTACTATTATGGTAAATTTTATTATCCTCTCTGTGATCTTTCAAACTCCCCAATTTTATCTCTAAACTTATGTTTTCTTACTTTGTCCTTAAACTTATCAATTTGCAAGATTGGTCTTTTTTTTATTAAACCTAACAAATACGCCGGTAATCATTGTACCAGCAACCAATAATCCTAACTTAATGAATCGTTAACCTCAAAATGACTTTGGTTCTTATACGCACTCTCTCAAGACTCTTGTCCCTCTGATCGTATCCCCATGTACCAAATGAATCGATCTGTAACACCTGAGTTTTTAAACTTGTATTCTACTTTAAACATGTATACATGACCGCGTATAACATGTATGAACATCGTAGACAACGTAAGCAACTTGTTTTACTAAAACGTATTTGTGTTAGATCATATTGTGAGTTAGATCATTTTGTGTGTTAGATCGTCACCATCACGACGTGTGGGTCTATCCGTTGCCAAATGGGCAATGCAATGAATCTCCGTCAATATCCATGATTACACTTTTTTCAATCTTTATAAACACTCAAGTACATATAAATAATCTTTTCATTTAAGCATATACTCATCAAACAACTTTCTTTTAAGTTCAATAATGTGTCAATGTTACCCTTACACCATTTCTCAATCCAAATTAAATAGTTTTCTTACAAATTTGAGGTTTAACTAAATAAAACCTAACTTTAAATTTAAAGAAACTGAAAAAACTTTACATTTATGTTTTAGATTAGTGGTTGCTTATACACTAGATTTCCTTAAGTTTGACTTCAATTTAACAATATTGTCTTCCTTCCTTGTTCCCGAATAAAGTCAACGACCATAACACATTCAACATACACACATTTATACTTAAATTTCTAATTATATTTATATAAGGAGATAACACATTCAACATACACAAATTTATATTTAAATTTCTAATTATGTTTATATAAGGAGGTGTTATTTATATATATAGGGGCATTAACATTCTGAACCCTAAAGTAACCAAAACTTGCAACTTTAGTCCCTCACATTCCTATTTCTTCTAAATTTGAATTAAATACATACTTAAGACGTTTAACATTTTATAAACAAGACAAATAATTCATCATCCTTATAAAAAAATGTTTATACTTATACAATCTTGAAAATTTGAGGTGTTATACACTATCCATCTTCTTTTCATTTTCCAGACCTTCTCTTCTTACTTTATTTCACCCTAAAATGGAATTTACTCTAGACTAATTTAATAATAAAAATCAAAATATATATAACACCAAGATTAATAAAAGATACACAGTGGCTTTGAAGGTGACAATTTTTGGTGAAGCAATGATTTCCGGTGACAAAAGTGAATTTCGAAGATAGCAACATATTCCTACGGATACTCCAAAACACTAAAACGGTTAGTTATGTAGGAAAGTAATGAAAAAAACCTTTGTGTCTTCAAGTTCTTCGAAGGATCTGGTTTTGTAGTTGTTTCATGGCTTGGAGTTCTTTGTGGTAGCGACATCTCTGGTATATGATCAAAGTTGCAACAATGATGGTAGTGTGATTGTGTGATGGTGTTCTGATTAGTGGTTCTTTAAGTGGTAGTGCTCTCAGTGGTGGTTAGAGTAGCAATAGTGATAGTAGTGGTGCTCTATGTGTACGTGATGACTAGGGAGATGTAGACGTAAGTGGTTCCATGCGCACGAGAAAACATCAGTACAATGGTGACGAGAGAAGGGAGAGTATGGTAAGTGGTGCCTGTAAGTGTGAGGTGGGTTGGGGTCATATTGTTTGTGGGAGCAGGAGTGAAAGAGGAGATAAAGAATAACATGAAGACGAAAGGTATTTTGGTCATTCTACAATGACTTAGTGGTCTATTTGTTAAGTTAAACAGAAAATATGAAAGTTAATTATTTTTTGAAGAAAAAGGTAAGAAAAATGTTTACGGATAGAAACTTTTGAATTTAGGAGACAAAATACATGCGTTATGTAGCAGAGAACAAAATTTCATTATCAACGCTAAATCAACAACAATAGTTGGTCACCTATTTCCCCGATAGGTTGTCAGTACGGTGAACCAATGATGATACTATCCTTGTTTAGCTTGTGAGAAGGTTGAATATTTGAAATGTCGTGGTGATGAAACAAAAAAAAAAAAAAAAAAAAAGAGCTATAGATTTTTAAAGATAAATTAGTTTAATTTAACATATCATTAAGGCTTCTTGAATATAATGTTTACATGAATCTATTAGTTTTTTTATCGAAGAATTATATGCTAGTTTAACTATATTATTTAGTTAGAGGTTAAAGATTAAAATTAACTGAGTTTCCTAATTTCCATCTATCGAGACAAGATTAATGAACTTTTAAGGGCACATCAATTTTTATGCATCATTTATGTTCAACTTAATAAATTAACATATGTTTGTACGTGGTTAGAATATCAATAACCCTTATAATTGATTTCACACTCTCTTCCTTACTTCTTAAGGTGAGAAGATGGGAAAACCCCAAATTATCCTTTACTTTACTTCTTATTATTTGTTTGATCTAACATTTATTTTGAATTAATTTTATAACGGTTATTCCCTACCTTTTTTTATCGATTTCAAATACGTTTTCGCGGCATTGCGCGTGTTATACACTAGTTTGAGATGATTTGATTAAAGACATATACCCTTAAGGCTATTCGAGTGTATCATTTCTATTATAGTCTATTGGCAAGTGTACTACTCTCAATTACTTTATAAGCTTGTACCACATGTCAGTAAAGTTGACATTGGCTGCTATATAAAACATGTTTAGACTTTGTAGGCGTTTGTATTGTGATCGTTGGCACTATGTTAATTTGGTTTCTCGTGAGGTTTCGTATGCTCCGGCGAGTCTTTGTTCCAACAAACCTCCTGCTCTTCTTAGTAGCATACGTTTCGAACCTCACAAATTCGAACACCAAATACGTCATCACTTTGTAATCAAATTCATTCCCCGAGCAACCATACCAATCAATCCAACAACCTAATATTGCAAGTAAACTTGTACTAACTTGGGGTGAAATCATGAATGACTTTAGACAATTTAGATGTAGTGAAAAGGATAATACTACATTTCAATGGATTTTTTTTAATAAATTAATAAATTAATATTTTATTATTATTATTATTATTATTATTATTATTATTATTATTATTATTATTATTATTATTATAAGAAAAATGCTAAATGTAGCTCTTAGGGCTATAAATAAGAAATTCAGGTATACATAAATTGTTTGTATCTTGATAATAAGCACTCATTCCTAAATATAACTGTTCTCAACAAATTTAATATACCACCAAATTTTACACAAATTAATCTTTAAATGTAGCCCTTAACTAGGGCTACAAATAGTAAAATCATTATTATAAATATAAATTATAAATTAATGATATTATATATATATATATATATATATATATATATATACTAGTTATAAACCTGTGCGATGTACGGCAATTTAAAGCGTACAATTTTTATTTCTATTAATTTAATCAAATCAATTAATTATTAAGCGATTTGTTAAATATAATTGTATTTAGTACATAGTATTATTACATTGTGAGATGTTCATCATAATATGATATATATTATATACAAAGTCCATGTTATTACACTAAATATAAAATCGTAACTAAATATATGTCAAATTGTTTAATGTTTTCTAATTAATTATTATTATTAATAAAATAATAATATTAATTAAATAATTTGTAGGATTCCTTCTTTCAATATTATTAATTATTAAAAAATAATATAATAATAATATAATATTAATTAAATAATTTGTTAACTAAAATTAAAATGTTGACACGTGACATTCGTGCTTACGTGACAAATTCTGGAGCTTTGTTTATACTCATTTAGTATATATATATATATAATATAAATAAAAAAATAAAAAAATAGAAAAAAGTTAGCCTATGTGTAGGATCGGATCGTTCACCGAATCTACGATCTTACGTGCGATCTTACGATCTTACTGCGATCTTAGTTCCATTCTAATCCTGTACATTTTCGTTTGTGAGGATACTAAGAGCACGGGGTGTGGGGGGGATTTTGTCACCGTTTTCCGACGAGAATGCCGTCGGACGGCGTTCTGCCGCACCGGGACGGCGTTCTGCCGCACCGGGACGGCGTTCCTGACGACGTTCTCGCCCCGTTTTCCGGCCGCCGTCCTTTTCCGAACGTCGAAGTTGGCAACGTTTTTGTTTTTTTTCCAACGGATAGTTTATAATATTTAATAAAAAAATTAAAAAATTTTAAAAAAATAGCCGTTACAACGGCCAAATTTTAAAAGAAAATAATTTTTTCCCCTATTTAAACACACCTCAAACACAATCTCAAACCACAATTCAAAAACACTATCTCAAAAACTCTTTCACATACACAATTAAAACAATCAAAAACTCATCCAAAAATGTCAACCGATTCATCATCCGATGACGAAACCACGTACAAACTTATGATGCTTGCTCGTAAGTATCGTAATGAGCAACAAGATGCCGAAAGTTCCACGGCTCGTTCACGTCGTTTCATACCTCGTGACCGAGCCATGGTGGAGCAGACGTTACTAAACGATTACTTTGTCGAAAATGCGAAATATCTGCATGAATATTTCAAACGTCGATTTCGAATGAGTCGCCGTTTATTCCAAAGAATTTGTGAGGATATTAGCTCTTACTCCGTCGAACCACTTCCCGACTATTTTTTGTGGTTTCGTCAACGACCCGATGCACGTGGCGTACCGGGCTTTACTTGTCTTCAAAAAGTCACTTCTGCGATTCGTCAATTGACATACGGTACAACTCCGGATGCCTTTGATGAATACTTGCAAATGTCAGCAAGAGTTTCTCGTGAAACTTTACAAAATTTCACAAGGTGCGTTATCGATTTAAATTCAAATGTGTACATGAGAGAACCAACGAATGAAGACATACATCGTTTGTATGATAAGCATCACGAGCTTCATGGTTTTCCCGGCATGCTTGGTAGCATAGATTGTATGCATTGGGCTTGGACACAATGTCTAAATGCATGGAAAGGTCAATACACCCGAGACGATCATGGGTATCCGACGATTATGCTTGAAGTCGTCGCTTCGTACGACTTGTGGATATGGCATGCATACTTTGGAGTTGCGGGATCCAACAATGACTTAAATGTTCTTAATACGTCTTCTTTGTTTAGGAATTTGCTAAATGACTCCGCTCCCCAAGTTCCATATATAGTGGCTGATTTGGATTACGATAGAGGGTACTATCTTGCCGATGGGATATACCCGTCATGGGCAGCGTTCGTGAAGGGATTTTCATGCGAGATTTATCAAAAGAGGGCTTATTTCAGTAGGAAACAATCGGCCGCACGAAAGGATATTGAGCGCGCTTTTGGTGTTTTACAAGGAAGGTGACATATACTACAACAACCGGTAAGAGCTTATAGTGTAAACGCTATAAGAAGAATCATGTATGCTTGTATCATATTGCATAACATGATAATTGAAGACAACGATTTCAACATTGCTGAGAATGAAAATTATTATGTACCTATTGGAAACATACAAGGTTCTTGGATCGAGAGATGTAACACATACGAGAGGAAAACAAAGGAACTACATGATCGAGAGACACACGAAGGACTTCGAGCCGACCTTGTGGAACATCTTTGGAGGTATCGTGAACAGAGGTGGAATGAATTGCAAGCTTCGGGATCGGGAACGGGAGCGGGAGATGATTGATTTGTTTATTTTATGTATTTTAATTTTAGGACTTGTAATCTTTTATGTATTTTAAATTATGTATTTTAATTTTAGGACTTGTAATTTTTTTTATGTCTTTTTAACAAATTTAATCTTATTTTATTTGATTTATTTGTTTTTTATATATTAATTTATACAATTATCACCATTAAAAAAATAAATAAAATAAATAATAAAAAACTTCAGAACACTGTCCAGAACACTGTGATCACAATACAAAATCCTCAATTACAACCTTCTCCAGAACACCGCGGTGACAACTCGTGCTCTAAGTGATCAAGATCGACATACCGACAAACGTGATAATAATAATGTAATCAAATAGGCACAAAATCAACGAACATAAAAAGGAAAGTAGTTTCGTATTTGCCTTTCTCTCTCTTTCTTCTTCTTCGTTTCTACGCAAAAGATCCCCAAAAATCGAGGAAATAAAATCATAATCTTTCGTTTTTAATCCTCCCTCTAATTATATGAAACGTTTTACGTATCATCTTCGCGTTCCATGATATTTTATTAAAATTATTCAAATTTAATCGGCGACTACGACGACGATCTCCGATTTAGTGATTTTCCGGCCGATCAATAATGTTGTCGTTACAAACCGATCAACGTCAAGTTCAGCAACAACAACAATTTCAGCAGCAGCAGCAGCAACAGCAACAGCAGCTGTTGCAGCAAGCTGCTAGGGTTTCGTTTAATAATGGCGATCATAATCGTGAATCTTCATTTATTTTGTCAACGGAAATTGATCCGTCATCATCAAATGTTAATTTGAAATTATCTCAAGGAGTTGAAATTCGTGAAGGTTTAATTTCGCTCTTGATGTTTATTTTGTGGAAATTATGTTTTATTTTGGTGTTATTTGATTTTTAGGGTTTTTCTAGTTACAGTAGCTAAGTTTTTAACTTTTAAGTCACTGTTCTAATTGTGTATTTATGTTGCAGCTGATGAAGATATGCTCATGTCCCTTGCCCATCAGAAGTATAAGTCTGGAGACTTTAGACAGGCATTAGATCATAGCAAGGCAGTGTATGAGCGAAATCCCTTGCGTACGGATAATCTTCTTCTCCTAGGGGCAATATATTATCAGGTTGGGCTTATGTGATTTGTGATAAGTTTGCTGCTTTCAAGTTTAGACACCTTCATGGTTATCTAAGAAGACTTGTTTTATGTCATTTCAGTTGCATGACTTTGATATGTGCATTGCAAAGAATGAAGAAGCTCTTCGGATTGATCGAAGTTTCGCTGAGTGTTATGGGAATATGGCCAATGCATGGAAGGTTGTAGCTTGTTACCGAATTTCCGGTGTCTCTGTCTCGTTTATATGTTTTCGAGTATTATATAAAATCATCAATGCATATTTTTTCTGTACAGGAAAAGGGGAATATTGATGTTGCGATCCGCTATTATCTGGTTGCAATTGAGGTATGTGGACACTCTAGTTGTAAGCTGTTTCAACATGATAAGGTTGGATATAATGCTGCTATATTCTATTATGGTAGTTATAGGCTAGGAATCCAGTCTGTACGACAAGTCAGACTGACCCTCATGAGAAAGGGGATTGATAGTGGAGATGAATAAGAGTTTTCGATAATCTATTTCGAAATTTTCATATGGTTTATTGTTTTTTAACCAAATTCTTAGTATGTATTAGCTAGTTTTGTATAATAAATATACATACACTGTTCTATGATGCACTCACACCCAATTATTGCATCACATGGAGCTATAACAAATGAATTGTGTACCGATAAGTGTACTACATCTTCATTCATTCAAGTTCATGATGTTGGGATCAAGCAGTATACAAAATGCTACTGCTTGAAGTAATGTATGATGGTTTTGACTTTTGAATGTCCACTCTTGCACTTAATCGCACCAACAATAAATTGGTTCCTTACACTGATTGAGCTGTACATTAAATATTAGACCTGGAGTTCTTCACAAGACATCATATCTAGATCGGTTTAAGTGATATGTGCATTTATCATTGGTTAACATTTTCACTTGTTTGTCATATATCATTGTTTTAAAGGAAATAATATAACATGATAGAAGGTCTTCTATAGTTTTTGAAACTCAGGGTAGAAGAACAAATAACCAAGTCAAATGAAAACAGATAAACTTATTATTTTACAGAGTTATTGCTTTGTTTTGGAAGATCATTTGAGGTTTCAGATTAGAATTTTTCTGTGACTGCATGATATACTTATTTAGTCACAGAAGCATTACGTTACATGCATATAGGGAGAGGGAGAGGGAGAGAAAGCTCTCCCACTTTCATGCTAAAGTAACGATTATTAGCATTTATATATGACAAATACATGTCATATATATTACAGTCACCATAATATAAATTAGAGAAAATCCTCTATATAGCAGTGTAATTGAGTAAAATTAGAAATAAGGCTCTTTTGTATATTCCATACACACATTGTTGTTCAGGTGAGCGATGGATGATTGGTAATATGACTATCGAGCTGGGTCTAAACATTAACAGCTTTCTGATCATATCTTTGATGTCGTAGAGCGACATGACGAGTTCCGGTTTTTAGCATATGTTGTTTGTCTAGTGGAGCTATGTTCCCCTCCAGCAGTGTCTTCACTTGCTAGTATCCTTGTGCTAACCTCTTTGGTACATCCACTCACCTCAAGTATGATTCATGCAGCTTCGTCCCAATTTTGCGGATGCATGGTCAAACTTGGGAAGTGCTTACATGCGGAAAGGAAGGCTAAGTGAAGCTACTCAATGTTGTCGCCAGGCTCTTTCATTGAACCCTCGTTTGGTTAGAATTTTACCCATCTTTATTTTCTGTTTTGTTGCTGAATGTTTTCTGTACAATTATTCTTCTGTCTGTTTATGTAGGTTGATGCTCACAGCAATCTTGGGAACTTGATGAAAGCCCAAGGATTAGTGCAAGACGTAAGAATTTTTGACCAATATGTTATCTCATTATCTTATGTCATAGATGTAATCAAATTTAATATGCTTGAAACATGTCATTTCTTAATGTTTCACATTTGAATGTTGAAGTTCTCAGTATTGGGATGACACTGATACAGTCCATGTTTATAAGGAGTCATTTTGTAGCTACTGCTAAAGTTTGAGAACTATTATTTTGACAGGCATACAATTGCTATGTGGAGGCACTCCGTATTCAACCAACTTTTGCCATTGCTTGGTCTAACCTTGCTGGACTTTTCATGGAGTCGGGCGACCTTAATAGGGCACTCCAGTATTACAAGGTATATAAATAAATGTTGGCACTTCTAATGATCGGTCAACATTTAAGTTTTTCTTCATGTAAAAGATGATCCAGTACTTAGTTTGGCTGCTCAAAGACTAACCCAACTTATAGAAAGTGTATGCAAATGTATGCCATGTACTCTTTGGTTTACTTTACTCTCAATGTGGCATTGCGCATTGCAGGAGGCTGTCAAGCTCAAGCCAACCTTTTCTGATGCCTATTTGAACTTGGGAAATGTGTACAAGGTGAAGCTTCTGATTTTTTTTTGGTGATTATTCGGTAGATCTAATCCTCTAAATACATGGACAAATTTGGTTAAGGTTTACGTTGCACCTTATAGGCTTTGGGAATGGCTACGGAAGCTATTGTATGCTATCAGCGTGCTCTTCAGTCTAAACCGGACTATGCCATGGCTTTTGGTAAGTAATACTATAGTGTGTATGTGTGTGTGTGTGTGTATTATATTCTACATGAACGAAAAGTCATTCTTATTACACTTTTCAACGAATTTAGCTAGCGTATATTATATGAACGAAATGTCACTCTTATTACACTTTTCAGGGAATTTAGCTAGCATATATTATGAGCAAGGTAGCTTGGAGTTGGCAATTAACCATTATAGGCAGGCTATCAGTCGTGACCCCGGATTTTTGGAAGCATACAATAATTTGGTGCATTTCTTATTCTCTATAACACATTTTTTGTTCATCCTTATGGTGGATATTCGACTGGAAACTGAGATCCTTGCCTTCGCTTTATTCGCTAGGGAAATGCGCTTAAGGACGCAGGGAAAGTTGAGGAAGCCATTCATTGCTACCGTGTAGGTTATTTTATCGGTTTGCATTTGATTCTGTTGAAACTTTTCATTGGCTTAGTTGTGACTGTAATTCTGTTTTGCAATCTAGCAATGCCTTTCATTACAACCTAGCCATCCTCAGGCTCTCACTAATCTTGGAAACATATACATGGAATGGTATGTTCTTACATATAGTTTGGTTTATGATTTACCCTTGGACAAGTGGAAGTAATGAAAATTCTTGTTGAGTTAGAGCAGCTATATATGTTAATGGTCCTAAAGAGAAGTTTCTGATACTCAGGAATATGATGACGGCTGCAGCACAATGTTACAAGGCAACTTTAACTGTAACGACAGGATTGTCTGCTCCTTTTAACAATCTCGCAATCATATACAAGCAGCAGGTAACAGAATCTCTCATTCTTTTCCCACAAGTGTCTTGGTTTGAGTGCTTAACATGCTGACAGACATGGTTGCGAGTGTCTTGGTATGTGTGATGGTCTAAATAAGTTTTGTGTGACAACTTAAATATCTAATTTGACAAATAGGGTAATTATGGTGATGCTATATCTTGCTACAATGAAGTTCTCCGTATTGATCCTCTGGCTGCTGATGGTCTTGTTAATCGTGGAAACACTTACAAGGAGATTGGAAGAGTTAATGAAGCCATTCAAGACTACTCACATGCTATTGTTATACGCCCAAACATGGCTGAAGCTCATGCAAATTTGGCTTCAGCTTATAAAGACAGGTATTTTGAGGTTTTATATGAGTAGGTGGATGTATCTAAGCAATGGTCATTTTCGGACGAGTTTGAACACCCGGACTTGTATTTTGTAGTGGACATGTGGAAGCAGCTATTAAAAGCTATCGGCAAGCATTGGCCATACGTCCTGATTTTCCTGAAGCGACTTGTAATCTACTGCACACATTACAGGTATATTTTTAAATGATAGATTCACTTTGTGATTTGGTTTGCCACACTCATTTTGACATTCTTCTCCATGGCAGTCCCATATATTCCATCATTACAAGCATGGTGATTTTTGATAATGTTGCTTAGTCACTGTCCCTTTAGTGGCAGATCCCAGTTGTCATTGGCAGGTCATCTCGTAGATGCTTTTTCAAGTTTGATTTTTCTGTCATTCTGTGTGACCAAGTTGCAAAGTTGTTAGACTCATACGAGTCACTTTAGACCTAAAAAGAGTCGACTCAGTTGTTGGACTCGTAAACATGCCTGACTCGCAAATTGACGATGGACTCGTTCCGAGACGAGTCAAATCGTAACTCATTTGAGTCTGTGAAAAGAGCAATCGTGGTCCCTGGTGCTATCCCTTCACCGTTGTTTCCATCATCATCATCTTCGTGTGTGTGTGTGTGTTTTGAAGAAAAGCATTATTGTAGAGAGAGAAATAGGTTTGAAAAGTGGAAGTGTTTACCGAGAGAGAAAGAGAGGGAATGTTTACAGAGAAAGAGAGAAGGAGGCGTGTACAAACATTTCTAAAAAAGAAACCCTAGCAGTTCCCATTTATATTATTAAAATGGGCTGAGGCCCACTCCAAATTTTAATACTCCGTATATATTCTTGTTGGACTTTTTTGTTTAATATTATTATCTATTGTTTTAACTTAATTTACAAACTGAAATGATATTAATATTATATATTCTTGTAACTTTTTTTTCTATGAAATTTGTTCTCTTTATGTTACTTTAAACATTAATAAATTTATAGTATCTAAATTATTTACATTGTAATATATATACATAAATGTGTATTTTATATTATCATATATAATATCGTGACTCTTACGAGTCGAGTCGCGAGTCAAATTTAGAAAACGAGTTATGAGTCGACTACTAAGCCAAGTTGTTACATTGGTGAGTTGTCAGATCAAGTCTAGTTTCATTAGAGTCTGAAGCTTGAGTCTACCAATAGGTATTCAGTTAGTAAATATAAGCAGGAGTGACCTTTCCATTTTATATATGATTTGAAGTGTCTGCGACTTGATGGACATCTCCACCTAGGGAATTCCTCATCTAATATTGATAAAGATAATTCTTTTCACGAGTTACATTATTTGCACCTGAACTTTAAAGATTGGTCTCTTTTTCTGTTCTATATGAAGCCTTACTGTCACATCTTTACATTCATTGAAATTGATAGAACTGTACGTTAGGTTCATTATATGATTAATATGAGTTGCAGTTTATTTACATAGGTGTAGGGTATAATACCCAACCTATAAAGTTGGCCTCCTATAATAGCCATGTGGATTGGATCATAAGATCTATTATTCTGTTAATTTGAGAAGCAAGCTTTGACTAGGTTTGTTTCTATGCTACTTCCCAAATTGACAATTTCTGATGCGTTTGTTTTTCTTGCGCCAGTGTGTATGTGACTGGGATGACAGGAAAAGGATGTTTATTGAAGTTGAAAGCATACTTCGGAGACAGATTCAGGTTTTCACAGTATTGCTTGAAATGACTTCTTTTTTATCAACCTCATAATTTTAGCTTAGCTTATTCTAATGCACTAATTATTTCCATCTAGATGTCGTCGATTCCTAGTGTGCAGCCTTTCCATGCAATTGCATATCCCCTTGATCCAATGCTTGCACTTGAGATAAGGTTTGTTTGTAGTTTACGTGAATTGGAATCGTTAATAAGTTAAAATGTTAATTAGATTTTTTTCTTCTCCTTTTGTAGTCGTAAGTATGCTGCACACTGTTCTGTCGTTGCAAGTCGTTTTTCCCTCCCTGCTTTCAACCATCCACTTCCGTTACCGATAAAGAGTACAGGGGGTAACAAACGGCTGAAAATCGGGTAGTTATCTAGGTTTTATGTGTTCGTTTTTTTCTTTTCTTTTCCTCTAGGTTTGTGGATCCAGTTATATGGTGTCTTACTAGAATACTGCTTCTGCTGCTTGTAGATATGTTAGCAGTGATTTTGGAAACCACCCACTGTCACATTTGATGGGATCAGTATTTGGCATGCATAATAGAGATAATGTTGAGGTTTGTTGGCCTTAATCTTTATTAGTTAGGATCTTAGATCTCTTTAAGTTCTGATTTGAAACTAAACATGCTAAATGTAGGTGTTTTGTTATGCTTTGAGTCCAAACGATGGGACTGAATGGAGGCTCCGTATTCAGTCAGAAGCAGAAAACTTTAAGGATGTGTCAGCAATGACTTCTGATACAATCGCAAGGCTGATAAATGAGGATCAGATACAAATACTTATCAATCTTAATGGTTATACCAAGGTATGATTGAACCAAAGGTGTTTTTTTTTTTTTTTTTTTTTTTTTTTTTTTTTTTTATATATATATATATATATAGTTTGATAAGTTTATAGTTTGTTTGCTGTAGAAAAACAAAAAAATTTCATGCTTTTGGTTTTTACTTATTACTGATGGTTTAATGACTTAAATGGTAATCACAGTTACTGATATCAAGTTATTAACGCTTTCTGGCTGTGATTTGAGTGGCATTTAATGGAGAATTTAAACACCCAGGAGTTTTTGTTGGTTTTATGATCTATTTTGAGTTTTAATTTGTTGCCCCACTGATATTGCTCTTCTAATTATGTTAAGATAAAATAAATGATACATGTACCTAAACATACATGCTTAAATATGTGCCTAAAAAGTTGATTGGTGGAAATATTATAATCATTGGTTGAGATAAAGGAAAGAGAATAAGTGGAAGAAAAGTGTCAATCAATGTATTGTTAGGCATATATTTAGGCATGCATAATTAGGCATATATGGCATTACTCGTATATTATGATAGATCGATTCTTATTGGTTTATGAACTTAGCTTTATATTGTAGATTGGAACCTCGAGTTATCTTACATTTTATAATGATATTCTAGGGGGCTAGAAATGAAATCTTTGCTCTGCAACCCGCTCCAATTCAGGTGTCATATATGGGATTCCCTGGTACAACTGGTGCCAGCTACATACAGTATCTTGTCACTGATGAAGTAAGGCAGTTTGTTAGCTTTTTCTCTTTTCTCGTTTCATCTTATGTGCCTGCTAAAATGTCTGCAATTGCTATGGCAGTTCGTCTCTCCAACTCGGTTTGCTCATATTTATTCAGAGAAGCTTGTCCATCTCCCACACTGTTACTTTGTGAATGACTATAAGCAGGTAGCCTTCTTAGTGTAGATGTTTGTTAAATAATCATATGGATTGGTCGTTTCCATGGGAATGCTGGTGTACTCCAACTACTAATCTTGTTAATGGCTGGCTTCAGAAAAATCTCGATGTACTGGATCCGAACTGTAAGCCTAAGCGGTCAGCTTATGGATTGCCGGATAACAAATTTATCTTTGGTTGTTTTAATCAGCTTTACAAGATGGATCCTGAAATATTTATGACTTGGTAAGATATGGATTTGTGGGTTCACTGCAATTGTCACTTCTTATTTGGTAATTATGAAGCCTTATTCTTCAACATGATGTTTCAGGTGCAATATCTTGAAACGTGTTCCCAATAGTGCACTTTGGCTTCTGAGATTCCCAGCTGCGGGTGAAATGAGGCTGCGTTCCTGTATGTGATTTTTTATTGATATACTGTTATCTGCTTGTTTAGGAACTTGTGTTGGCATTTTTATTGTTGCCCTTCTGTTAGTTGAAACTTCAGTGGCCAGTTTTTACTACTTGACTAACGCTACATCATGCCTCTATAGATGCCGCTGCACAGGGTGTGCAGCCGGACCAGATTATTTTCACTGATGTTGCTATGAAGGGCGAACATATCAGACGCAGTTCTTTGGCAGATCTTTGCCTCGACACGTATGTTACCTAGATCCCTGTTCTAAGACGGATTTTTTATTTTACTTTAATTTTTTTTATAAGCAACAAGAAGTTCTTATCTAGATACCTTGATTCATGTTAACTCTATATTCTCTTCGAGTAGGCCGTTATGCAATGCACATACAACAGGCACAGATGTTCTTTGGGCTGGTCTGCCAATGGTGACCCTTCCCCTTGAGAAGATGGCGACTAGAGTTGCTGGTTCGCTTTGCCTAGCCACTGGAGTTGGTGAGGAGATGATTGTTAAAAGGTTTGTAACTGTTAAACCAAATCGTGAAATGATTATGATTTTGAGTATTCGTCTTGCGCTCTCAAATATACGAGTTAGAGTTTATAACCCTTGCATTCATTCTTTGTGTGATCTCTTCTCTACAAACGTTTTATTGACTGTCGCTCTCTATTGATTTCCTACTTGATTAGTTTAACAGTCTGCTAAGCTGAGTTCTACATCTTGTGATTAATGATGTGGCTTTTTTGCTATGTAGTATGAAGGAATATGAAGATAAGGCAGTGTATCTAGCTTTAAACCGTCCAAAGCTTCAAGAGATGACAAACAAACTCAAGTTAGCACGCCTTAGCTGTCCTTTGTTTGATACATCCCGCTGGGTAAGCTCACTTGGTGCCATTTAGTTTCTTTATAGTCAATTATGCTCCTTGTATTGACGCTATTGGTTCACGTACCTTATACGAAAGATGTAATGGTCTTTATAGTGTCTTTATACCATAGTTCAGATTTTTAAATATGTATTGGATTCTGAATATTGTAGGTGAAAAATCTGGAAAGGTCTTACTTTAAGATGTGGAGTCTGCACTGCTCGGGGCAACAACCTCAGCACTTCAAAGTGGCCGAGAACGATATTGAGTATCCTTATGATCATTAGTTTTAGGTCCGGGTGATATGAGAGCCAGGGTCGATGAGTCGGAAGATAATGTAAATCATTATAGTAGTGTGGTTGTTTAGGATGATATGGAGGCCTAGTATCTAAAAATGGTTTGTAGTATGGAGGTGCATGAGACGTGTTACTAATATCTCATATGGTTATCAATATATGACCTGACCTTTGGTTTAAGAAATGTTCCTATACCCCTTGCGTGTGCATCAAACTTCACAATGTTGGATGCACCATCTTTCTCTGATGCTAGTTTGTTTTCTGTTAAGAGTGCTTCTCATCTTTTTTTTTGCCGTTCACATTTGATGTGAAGGAAAGCTGGGAGAGTTTTAGATTCTTAGACAGGTGCTGTAGACCTTGAGCTCACGGCATGCTCATCGAGTTGTTTTTATGAACTTAAAGAGGAAAACAGACAAGCTTTACATAATATATTAAGTTTGGTGGCTCTTTAACCACATGATTGTAGTTGTCTTGGACAATATAAGATGCATTGAACCCCTTTGAAGTTATGTTAATGACTTCATGATTGTAACCATGTGCAAGTGGTTTAATCTTGAAACCTTTTGATTATAGACATTGTCTAAGGGTTTGTTCGGTGAAATAGCTGTAGGCTGTGTATGTAGGCTGTAGCTGTAGGATATAGCTGTGAGCTGTAATTTTATTTGTCTAAAATTGTTTGGTAAATTAGTTGTAGCTGTTACTTTAAAATGTAAAATAACATAAAAAGACATTAACATAAACATATTTGATAAACATAGCTAAAAATAAATTTAACAAATAATATATTGATTATATAATAAATTATTTTATCGATTGAATAATATAATAATCATTTTTTCATATAATAGTTTAATTTAAAACATTTCTAAAGAATATAGTTCTGTAAAGCAAATGCGCGAATAATAACGTCAATTTGAGTATGAAAATAAGATTTTATTTAGAAAACTACTAATAAAATAAATAACCAAAATTACAATATATCGATGTCTTAATGTTTTATTTGGTTTGTGGTTTGTGAAACATAACATTAATATGTTTTCGTGATGGATAGAAGTCATAAGACCCGTGGGTCATAAATATTCAAGTGGTTAAACGTACGTGTTAGCGATAAAGAAGAAATAAATGAGTAATATATACTTTGTTTGTTGCAGGGTATTTAAGTAATTTGGGAAACAAAAAGCTTCTACAAGCTTGTAGAGCTTTTCAATTGATTTAAAAGTTTAAAGCTTGTAGATCCAAACAAAGCTTTATAATTTAAGGAGCTTTATTTTTTAAAATGAAAAACTAAAAGCTCTTGAAAGCTTTGTGTCAAATAGACTCTAACACTGCAAGTAAGTTACATTTTTCATTAGACCTTGTATTCTCTGAATTGAAAACCGTAATTTATGCTTCTTTTTTTTCCTACAAAACCTCCCGCCACCGACTTAATACCGGCGGTCCGCCACCTTTTTCCGAGTCTCCATTTTCTTCACTTTACTTTCCTTCATCACTACTCTCTATCTACTCTCTATCTTTGTAATCCATTTTCATCTCCTTCAAACTTGGTGGGGGTGAAAAAACATATTAACCAGTGTGATCCATTTTCATCTCCTTCAAACTTGGTGGGGGTGAAAAAACATATTAACCAGTGTGGTGTTTTTTCAAACTATTTACTTATAAGGTGATTTTTAAATATAAAGGTATTGTTTTCTTGCAAATTTTTCTACTGGTCCTAAGTGATGCTGTCATTCAAAATGCAGATTGATACTTTTAATTCTCTCATTTATATACAGCACACTGATCACTTACTTATTGTTCATTTACAATTATCACTGTCAATTTCTTTTTTTACTTTTTAGAGTGACTATTGTGTACAAAAGTATCTATACTAATATATAAAAAGTTTGAGACGAAATCTTAAAAAGAGATATAGTAAATTACTATTTTGCCCTTTTAACTATCTTATTCAACTTTGAAACACATATATTAAATGCAATTTATTATAAAGTTAATATATCATAATTATTTCAGTTACAAAATATGTAACTCAATAATTATTTGTCTTTTTTATATATGATGTAACTTATGTAAATATTTATTGATATTGAAATTTATGTTATGATTCTTTTTATCTAAATAACTGTGTAACTCGGATATCTTATACAAATTATAATCAACTTCTATCATCTATCTATATCTATATCTATATTTATACTATATTATAAAGAGTTTGTACCAAAAGTCTTAATCTCTTAAAAGGGATAGATAAAAAACTACCTTTATATTAAATATGAGTTTAACATAGAGTACAAATAATTATGCTAAATGTACACACATTTAAAGCCAAATAATATATAATTTTGACATTCATTGCTAATTATTAAAACTTAAATAATAATATAAAATATCATTTATTTTCATCAATATGATACTTAAATTTAATTAATAAAAGGTAAAAAATTTATAACATTGATTATCTAATACTTTCTGTAAAGAGCCAATTTGTTATCTAAAACGAATAATTGAAATCATTATTCTACATTTTTAATTAATACAAATATTACAATCACCTAAAATAATGATTTATCGTATTATTGTAACAATTATGTATCTAATTGCTTCACTTAATAACTAGATTGGATTTTTGTAAGTTAATATTTCTTTAAATTTGAATTACTATAATCATGGGAGTTAATTCAAGTCGAATCAAGTTACGGATTTAGATTTTCGGGTCAAAAATATATTAACCTGAACTCAAACTAATATGATAAATCCTCAAAAAGACCTGAATAACCCATTTCGATAAACAGGTTGATAAATTGACATATTGTAATTCTTTTTAAAAAATTATTTCCGAGTTGGTGGCTTAACCCTTTGACCCCAACTTATGCACGCGAAACATGCCTAATAAATTAAAGTGGTTGACGGTTTTTGGGTTAACGGGTTCAGATTTATGTGTCAAAAGTTCTCAAAGTAACCAAACTATGGTGAACGGGCTAATAGGTCAAAATAAACTAATCTGGCACGACCCGCATAACCTATTTAATTAAACGAGTTAATGGGTTTGAGTGTTGCTTTTCTATTTTATAAAAATAAAAAAGTTCAAAGTTCCGAGTCTTCCGTTGATCCAAACTGTAGCCCAAACTCAAACCCCAAATATTAAAGTGGTTAGGGAGCTTTTGGGTTATCATTCTAATCATATCATATAAAATAAAGTAAGAAAATGGTATGACACTTTTATTTTAAATTTTATTAATGGTTTACATGTCATTAACAAAAATATTACTACGAGTAACTTTTTGTGCCGCGCAATATGCCGCAATGCAGCGCGGATAATATGCTAGTAATCTATGAAACAACCAAAGTCAGCAGCAGCTATAACCATAAGATCAAATATGATTAATATCATTGTGTACAGTACATCATAGCATCTTCTCACACTTAGGCTCCAAAGAAACAAAAACCAATATCATTAATAACATTTATCGAAGCTAAATCAGTAATTACTAAACATGAACCAACTCGAACATATATGACTTGCACAACAGCTATGAGTGGTGGTCGGCTTCATCACTGCAGGTTCAACATTTCAAAGTCTTGAAACTTCAGTTCTATCTTCTTTCGTTGATTTTGGTTCTAGATCTGCTTCAAACAATCCTTTCAAGTTTCAACCATAGGTCTTTACTCGAGTTACTAGAGTCGTTGATTTTAGCGGTAGATCTGCTTAGGCAAAGTTCCACATCACATATTTCTCATGCTTTTTGGGTTGTCGGTCTGCATCATGAATGTCCCAAAACTGTAGATATATCCTTCAATCTTTGAGTTGCCTTTGGGTCTGCCTCAACTGCAACCTTCAACAACTGATGTACTGCCGTCATGGAGTTTGATGCTCTGGAGCGACTTACTTTCCCTGTTCCCAAATGGGTAAAACTGCAAGTGTAATGATATTTTGCATTTGTTTTTGGGTAGGTATTAGTGTGTCGAATGCAATTAACTTTAGCTCAAACTCTATTGGGTGTATCAAACTTCATTTTTGTCTATTTTGTGGGTATCGAATTTTTAAATATCGTTATTGTGTGTATATAATGGTACTTCTGACGATTGTCATCTGTGTAAGATAACATGTGGTATCCATACAAGTTAACACAAAAGTACTACCTGATACATACAATATCGATATTTGAAAGTTGAATACGCACAATAGACCAAAATGAAATTCGATACACATTATAGTGTTTTTGCTAAAGTTAAGTGCATTTCAACACACTAACACCTTTTGGGTATTATATAATAAATCTTAAGGATATCTTGTTACACATGCAACAATATTTTTCCACATAATACTATAAGGGTGAGTGTTTGAGGTTGACCATTCTATTGCATTTTGAAGGGCGTGTGTTTTGCATTTTGAAGGGCGTGTGTTTGAGGTTGGACATAAGCTCGGCCGTTAACTTACACAATCAAAGAGACGTTCGTAAGGGTTAACATGGAATCTTGAAACTTCTAAAAGATCAAAAGCCTTCAAGAAAATAAGAGACTTCTCACAAAATCGTATAAGGATCTAGAAACTCCTTTTTAATCAGTACATAAATGATGTGGAAACAACATTCTAAATATTATGAATAGAGAATTCGATACAATATACTTTAGTCGTAAGATACGATACATCTTGGCCATCCATTCTGGTGAATGAGACCTATACCAAAGGGAACATCGTTTTAGAAAACATGGTATATTGTGAAGTTTCTTTATCCTTGTAACTTGTAAGCATTCTTCACAGAGTTAAATCCGTTTCCTGTTTCGGTCTTGGCTATTATGTATGTATCTTGGATTGAAGTGAAGAATACTTTTTGGTACGATTATATCCACGTAAATATAAGAAGAGTGCATAAATAATTTATTTGCAAGGCGAGTTCAATTAAGACGGGATAAAAAAAAACTAAGAAACGATGTAACGAAGGAATGAATAACATAGCTGAGGGGTAAATTTATAAGTTCATAAATACACAATATAGAAATGTTTTTTTTTCTTTTTTATTAAACAAACATGTCAATTTTCAACATCAAATTGCTTTCCTTAAATTTTTTGAATTTCATTAAATATGTGAGTTCCCAAAATCTAAACCATGCAAATAAAATTTTAGATGAGCAAGTTGTGCATTATGGTATAACGTGCTAAAATAACTTTTAATAATTTATTTTGTTTTTAAGTTTTTTTTCTCTATATTTATAATGTAAGATTTGGACTTAAATTCTAATAAATACATCAACTACAAATCATTATCATTTGGTTTGTTTTAATATGAAAGATCTGAAGAAATCTAATGAGCAAGATTTGTTTGAAAGATACGTAAATTTTAGTGAAATACTAGTAAGTTTTAACCAATTCAGTGGACACTGCACAATATATATTGCATAACTATTGAACTGCATCATATGATCAGCTTAGTATATCGGTACTGCATAATAATAGAAGTATATCATATGTTAATTTGTTAATGCACCCGATGTTTTGTGAGTACCTCTAGAAGGTGGAGAAGCACCTAAGTACATTCGAATCGATGAGGCTAGATACAAAGATTCTTGATATTGTTTGGGCGACGAAACGAAACTATGTTGATTGTAGAGTTTTTCTAATAAGACACGTGGAGTGCTAAAGGGGAATGGTCTTGAAGATTATACAACTCAATTAGAGGTTGATAGTGTAGTTTGAATGAAACATATAGAGGATTTGAGATGTTACGAATATTCTTGGCTGATTAAGATGTGTTATGAACATTCTTGGCTGTTTTATATCTTCGATTAAAAGTGACGAATACTTTATTATGTCCAAGTTTTAGTCATATACAATCTACAAGATTTTGAGTCGTGGTGTAATAACGGTTAATTAACCATTATACTAAATAATTGTAAAAAAATAAAATGTGATAATAAATTCTTATTTTCTACTTTAAAGATTGAGTCTTGAATGTATTAATGATTAATTAGCCACTATAATAAATGATAGTAAAAAGCTAAAATATTTGACTAAATATTATACAAAATGATGGTAAAAACAACACTATATTTATATTTGGGTTTTGGAACAGCAAATAATGGTTTGAATTTTGTAACAATAAATAATGGTACTTAATACTAGAATATATAGATTATATAATAATAATGCTTCGATCTTAGAGTTTTGGTTAATGGAAATATTTCATTTTTATCATTATTATTATCAATGTTAATGATAGTGTGACTGTTTAATTGAGTTTCTACTATCTTACCAACCACTTTAACGTCAATGAATTAATTGTAAGCTATGTCTTTTTACTTCATCAACAAATTTGAGTCAATTATATAGCAAGTCCTTTTCTTTTCCAATCCCTTTTGTTTTCTAATTGCATCAATTTATTTAACTGGAGTAGGACATCGGAAGGATTTAACTCACAATCACGTTGTAAACGGGAACAAACTTGCAAACGCAGGTTACTTATGGTTATTTTGATATTAAAAACAAGAAGATGATAATAAAGAATGAATTCTTTTGATTGATAATAAAATTCACAATGAATAATAATAGATGTTGGGACTATATTTATAAACCTAGCAGTCCTAGTTCTAAAACAATTACAATCCCTAACTAATAAGCTTCCTAATAAAATAAAAATACCTAATTAATAAATAACCTAATAATAAAATAATAAGTTTCCTAATTTAAAACTTCCAGCAGATCTGATTTACATCATTCTCCCCTGCTTGAAAAGGACTCGCCCACGAGTTCTAAGTTGTATTAAGCGGTTTATCCGGTGGAATAGTAGTCGCACATATCTTCTCCTTTTTCCCATGCACGCACACTTATTCTGCTTTGCCTTATCGTTGGTTGTTGATACTTGGTGGTCGATTGAATTAGGGCATAAAGTGAACTTTTGATCATCTTTAGAGAAGGTGCTGGTGTTTTCCCTTGATGTACAACATTCAAATCAAATTGCCAAGGACTACCTAGTGCCAAATGACAAGCATCCATGTCTACTATGTCAAATAAGATTTTATCTTGGTATTTGCCCATATAAAGCGGAACTTCGCATTGCTCGGTCACACGTATTTCACCAACATCTTTAATCCAACCAATCTTGTACGGTTTTGGGTGCATTGTCGGGTATTTTGCACCACGTTTGAAAGATGTTGTGGTGTTGTACCTCTTCACTTTCCTCAAAAGTGGTAAGTGCAAGTTTTCGGACAAGATATGGATAAGCTGAACTAGGGCCATCATCTTCATCTTCGATGATGGTGTCGGGACTGATAACATATCCTTTGTCGTGGGGTTATTCGTTGTGATCTTCGTGTCGTGTAGCCAGATTAACATGTTTCTTTGTTGATCTACATTGATTTGAAGTATGCCATGTTTCTTGGCATAGATAACATCGGTTGACGAATGGACGAGAATATTGGTTATCAATTGCGTTCTTAGCGGGTTGCTTGGATGAATTTACGGTCATCGTCTCAATCTTTTCACGCTCAGTGTCATAGACTGTTTTGGACTGTGGATCGCCTTCAGGTTAGTTTCTTTGAGATTTACCTTGATTTGAACCCGTATTGTTCTCGTACGAGACACCCCTTTTCCCTTGTTTAGTAGTTTTCTCGGCTTTCAGTGCTAGTCGAATGGCTTCATCAATTGTCTATGTTGTTTGAAGCTAAACAACCTCCCAAATATCATATCGTAATCCGTTATTGAATCAGGCCACTTGTTGCGAATCCGATTCGTTTAAATTTTTTCGAGATGCTAAGCTTAGAAATTCTTCAGAGTATTCAGTTACACTTCGAGAATAGTGTTTGTTCGTAATCAACGGGAAAAATCGTGCAAAAATTAATCTTTTCATCCTCCGCCAAGTTCGAACCGGTTGTTTTCGTTGGCAACGACGACCCGTTTGAAGGTTGTCCACCATAATAAGGTTGTGCCTTTAAGTTTGTAAGCGACATATTTTACTTGAGTCTCTTCGCGAATATCCATAAGCTCGAAGTATTTTTCAGTTTCGAAAACCCAATCAAGAAAACCTTCAATATCTAGAGATCCAGAAAAATTCAGAATATTGGCCTTAATTTTAGGAAATCGAGTACCTTGTGGATTTGGGTTAACTGCAACCACAAGTTCCTCTTCACTAGACGAGGATTCATCAAGATTAGCATCTCCAACGAGATGATGATTTCGAGGTGGTCTTTCTTGGTTAATAGGTTGGATATTAAGATTTGTGATTGCCTCAAGAACTCGGTTGTTTTGTTCAGCTTGTTGTTGCAATTGTTTTTTGAATAGCTTGAAGGGCTTGGAGAATCCCGTTATTGTCACCCATGGTATGATAATGCTTTTTTTTAATAACGGAAACAAAAAATAGAAAAAAGAAAAAAAAATACGATGAATAATAACTCAGATGCACAGTACCACGGATGAGAGGTGCAGGATCAGATGAACAGTAATGATAGATGAATAGTGTCGGTGTGAGCAGTATTTCTTTTTTGTTGCTAAAACGAAAAGCAGAAAAGAACCGGAATTAGAAATTTGGGGTAATCCCTGATTAAAGAATTCTAGAAGAATCGATCAAATAGCCAATTTAGTAAACAATGCGGGAGAAACCCAATTTGATAAAACTGAACAGATTTCTTGAATCGAGTAGAGTAAGCTCTGATACCACCTGGAGTAGGACAGCGGAAGGATTTAACTCACAATGACATTGTGAACAGAAGCAAACTTGCAAATGCAGGGATACCTAGGGTTATCTTGATATTAAAAACAAGAAGATGATAATAAAGAACGAATTCTTTTGATTGATAATAAAATTCAGAATGAATAATAATAGATGTTTGGACTGTATTTATAAGCCTAGCAGCCTTAGTTCTAAACCAATTACAATCCCTAACTAATAAGCTTCCTAATAAAATAAAAATACCTAATTAATAAATAACCTAATAATAAAATAATAATTTTTCTAATTCAAAACTTCCAGCAGATCTTTACATCATTAACTTTCTTTGTTACAGACCTCTCATTTGCATTGATACTAAAGCTCGTAAGAAATTATCCTTTTTTACATTAAATGGAAATAAAACTTCATTACATGTAACCCCTTGTATATGTGTGATTTTTTGATGACTTGAGAAGCCATCAATATTTATATGAAGAAACTTATTATATTACATAGAAAACTATCAAACAACACCAACACCAATCTCAAAAACCTACAAATCATAATGTGTTTTTATTATTTTTGATGATAAAGATAATATGTGATGATTGGTTGATAGTGTGATTAAAAGTAAAAATAGAGTAACGATGACGACCTCAGTTGGCATTAAGTTCTTCCATTTGATACATTATTGCCTTTTTAATTTATGAGTACATGTCTTATATCTAGAGATATTGTAATATATATATATATATATATATATATATATATATATATATTAAAATTTGTTGTGTTATAGAATACAAAAAACTTTATATTTACATTAGTTACTATGCATTTGACTAAGCCAATTGGATGATCTACCAATCAATGATCAATTATATAAATATAAGAAGATCAACCAGGAAGCAATGCAAAGGGGTGATACCAACGAAGAAACTATTTGGTTTCACGCACTTGATATTCAAAATGTCTTCTTTAATGTTCGAGAAACATGATCTATGCTCTTTGATGCATCACAATGTTTTTTATTTAAACAATTGTGTGTTATGTATGCTGATTATATTTTACATTTTGATACTTGATCCAATGATTAATAGTATTGAAAAGTTATAGACGAACATGTATATACGTTATACCTTCTAACACTATAATTGATCATTAAGTCTTCAAATATTATCTTCTTCATTAAGTCGGTTGAAAAACGAATTTGAATGATGATAAATCTTCTTCATTAAGTCTTCAAATATTTTCTTCAACTCTCAGATATTTATCTCTTTAGCTCGGCGAGTACATGAAATAACTCGGCGAAAAATTGACCGGGAATTCCCCTAATTGAACTTCAGTCCTTGAATATCTCCTTCTTCAATACTTCAGGTCCTAAAGTCCTAATTATATAAATATTAACAATTTAAGTACAAAATCTACAATAATGTCTAAAATAAATAACACATTGGTATAAAAACATATTGTATACAATTACACACTTATCAATTATTTTTAAAATGATTTAATTACAGCTTAATGATTATTTGGATATTTATGAGTATTTTACACTTCTAGAAGGATATTGAAATAATTTAATGTTTGCAAGAATATTAACATAATATTGTCATTTTGCTAATATATACGAAATTCTCTCTCATATTTAAGTTATAGCAATAAGAGATTTGATATACTGATTAAATACTAATGTATATACTTCATTTGCATGGATAACACATATAAATTGTATAATTTTGATCTATATTTTGCACCATGTCCGCAACACTTTTAACAACCAATTCAACCAAATGAAATTGATCAATTTCTCATGTAACCCAAACTCATTTTAATTAATTACATTTACAATCGAAATACTCAAAACTTAACTTGGCTTAACCACAACCAAAAACAATCTTTTAAACAAGTGATTTAAACTTAACTTGGCTTAACCACAACCAAAAGCAACCTTTTAAACAAGTGATTCAAACTCAATAATCACAACACTTACGACCAAAACATCATTTGGATCAAAACATAATTTCACTATCGCCAACTAGTTTATATTTACGTTCATAACTAAATTAATACCACCACCTTAACCAAAGTACATGCTCTCATTTTAACCAACATTACCACTAAACATTTTAAAACTTGAAAACAATCCAAAACATCAAGTTTTTCATCAAAAGTGGACTTCAACATATCGAGCATGATAAAAAGGATTACGTACTACTGAGCAAGTAGCAAGTCCATCACTATTCCCTTTTAAGCTTCTTGCCCAAATCGTCCCTTGATCAACTTGGCTCACCTAAATAAAATCAACAACAACAATAGAATAAGCCAACTTGCTTAGTAAGTAAAGGAAAATTAAACAACATTAACAATAACAATGAAAACAACAACCATAAATTAAGGATCCTCAATATTATTTCAATTTGACTCAAAGAGTCCAACCTTATAGTGTCAAGAATATGGTCAATTGAATACTCTTGTATCTCAATTACCACCCTTGAATTCTACTATCAAAGGTTGCTCATTAAATACTCTCGTATCTCAATAATACCACTTTATTTAACAACTTCAAGATGACACACACTTGACTACTCATGTAATCCAAGTGTTGTCACCTTAATTCAACATCACCCATTATTTACCTTACAAATATGATCAATTTAGCTCAAACCATTTTTGGGGTGTTATACTATCTAATCTAATTGGCCTAACAGTAAAGAAATACAAGATGATATATTTTTTTTATGTTGAAATAAGAAACAAAATTCTCACTATATGACAAATTTTTACTTTTAACTGATTTTCATTTAATATATTAGGTTGATATGTTTTGCTATAAGTTTCTATAAAATAAAAGTTCCGTAAACCCGCCGTGAAGCGCGTGCCGACCACCTAGTAATAAAAGTTTTGGAAATCCGTAACTCCTTCATATTTTACATGCATATTGAACCACAAAAGAGGAAGAAAAGTCAAACTGGGATCTTCATTAATCTAGTCGGAGGCTTTGAATCCAACACAAAGATTACCCAGTTTCCGGTGGTGATTAACATATTCAAACTTGAAAAATGCTACATGTGCATAATTTGACATGTATAAAGGTATGCCTAAATAATAGAATTAGTGGTGGAAATTAAGAGAAATAAATAGTGTAATGCAATTTTCAAAAGATACACATACTAATAGTAATAACCATTTTGTAATAATCCCAATCCAATAACCATTTTGGTAGAGCCCATATCATTTATCAAAGCCCATCTACATTTTTCTTACACAGGCCCACTAATAACCATTTTGTAATAATCCCAAAAATCCAATATTCGAAAACGAAGAGTTCGGGTCTGGTCGGGTCGGGTACCATTTGAATAACAACTTCTGAGAGCAAAGTAATTGTTTGATTTTCAGTGTTTCACAGAAGCAAGTTAGCAATGGCGACCAAAGTACTGATGGTAATCCGTCCTACTAATATTAGGGTATTCAAGTTATTAAAGTAATAGCTATCATTTCACTTATATTATATTTTAATCGTTTTTAATTATTACTATTTAGGTTGCAGAGAAACCAAGTATTGCTCTTTCGATTGCTACAGCACTCTCCGGTGGTCGAGTAACTCTTTTTTTCCCCCTTTTCTACCTTACATTTAATTTAATTTTATTGTTATTAGATAACATATTTTATGAGTTAATATGTAGGTGCTTTCAGTAGTGATATTGATTATTATAGTTGCATCTTCTTTTCTGTTTTGTATATGAATGTAATTATACTAATGTTGAAATCTGTTGGTTAGGGATTGACAAGTATGAGAGTTAAAAATTGTTCGAAATTATTATGTTGATACACATTTATATGAATGTGATTGTGTTTTTGGGTTATATGTTGCTAGTTTTATTTAGTTATACTAGTCATGTTTGGTCATTTGCACTTGAAAAATTGATTGGAAAATGAAGTTGATGATGATTGGACCTCATCATTAACTGACTAACAATAACCAAGTTTTATTCAATATTTTACTTAAAATGATTCTGCTGCAAAATAATACTAGACAACGGCACTAGTCTAGGGTTTTTGTTAGTTTCATTTTATGACATAATTTATTAGGGAATTGAGAAATAGTTAAATGTTTGGCTTGTGATTTCGTTAGAATGTACGGGTTGACTACTAGGCTACTGCACTAGGTAGGGGTTTTCTTCGTTTTATTTGAGGATCAGTAGATACTATTAACAATAACTATATTTGGTCTCTGATATTAGAACTGATTTGTCTGTTCCACTATTACATAGAGATCAACAATGTACTACTGCTCTGATGATTAATGTGGTACCCCAAGTTAATTCAACACATCCATACTCTTCAGTTTCGTTGTTGTTGGCTTTTCTTTTATAATCTAAAAGTGGGTTCCAACTGTAAAAATGTGGGAACACTTGGTAGCCTTTTCAAACAGAAGGGTTTAAGCACATGAAATAACAATGATACCCTTAAAATGGCTGAAAGCCATGTAAAATGATTCTTCAGGTGAAGATTACCCGTGAACTGAAAGCCTTTTGAGAAGCCGATTGCCTGATTCTCCTTTTGAGAAGTCTTCATTTTTTAAATATAAAAAACATTTCCTTTCATCAAATGGCATCTGGTCTTATATTTTGGAAGTGAGAGTGTGTCATATAATTTATGTTGAAACAGATAGCCATATCCTGCATGAGGTTGGACCCTCCAGTGGGATTGGTTTGCTTCTGATTTTCTAATAGTATTATTTTTAAAAGGGAGCTTTGCAATACATTAGAAATTACCTTATGTTTTAATGCTGTATTACTTATATGGATTTTTCTGATATTTGCAACAATTATCTTGCAGATGTCATCACGAAGAGGTAGTACTGAGGTTCATGAGTTTGACGGAACATTTTTAGGATATCGAGTACAATATAAAGTGACATCCGTTATTGGTCATGTTTTCAGGTTTCCTTCCCTTTAAAGCATCATCGAATATATTAATAGTAATTGGTATCATTTTAAAACCATGATGTACAAGATTGAATAAGTTGGAAATTTTGATGGTTTTTGTGTGTGTGTGCATGTGTGTGTATTCAGATCAATCAATAACATATCTGAATATCTATGCTTTTTTTTGTGCATATCTAGTGTAGATTTTCCACCAGCCTATCAAGACTGGGCAGCTACAGACCCTCTTACTCTTTTTCAAGCTCCAGTTGTCAAGTCAGAATCGAACCCAAAGGTACTGCTTGTTTGTAATTGTCAGTTTTTATCAATTGTGCAATCAACTGTGGTTCTAATTTGGAAATTCTGGTAAACAAGGCTCATATTCGTCAGCATCTAAACCGGGAAGCTCGTGGTTGTGGAGATCTGGTACTGTGGTTGGACTGTGATCGTGAAGGAGAAAATATATGCTTTGAAGGTATAGTTTTTGCATTTAGAATGGTGATGGAATTAATCCTGTAACTTATTTACAGCTTTAAATTTGAAAGTAGAAACAATAAGTGTTCAGTAAGTTTGATTTTTGGGTGGGAAATGAAAGTAATGTACTCTTCGTTTAGTTCAAGATGCTGAAGAACCCTTCTGGAGTAGCATCGGTATTATAGTTTCATCATTTACTCAATATGTATTTTCAGTTATTGAGTGCACGGGATTTCATGCCAATGATGGTAGAAGAGTTCATCGTGCACGATTTTCTTCTGTGACGGAGAAAGACATTAACCAGGCAATGAAAAATCTTGTTCAGCCGAACAAAGATGAGTCATTGGCTGTAGATGCTCGGCAGGAAATAGATCTGAAAGTTGGAGTTGCATTTACACGATTTCAGACTACTTACTTTCAGGGAAAATATGGAAATCTGGATTCTAGAGTTATCTCGTAGGTTCCTTGTTTTATGTCATCCTTTTATTTCTACTAGAGGTGGCAATTTTGACCCATGTACTTGTGAATGGGTCGATGCAGGTTATGTTTATTTCTAACAGGTAAAATAAAAAAAATTGGGTGAAAAGGGAATGGGTTAACGTCGCTTAAAGTGTACTTTATATGCATAGAATCTCGGATTTCCAAATACTTAATTCAAAAATATAGATTGTCGTTGAGATAACGTAGTTCATCTACTCATGTCACATATTACGGTATCCATAAAAAATATAAAATATTGGCCAAAGTTTTTCGGATCAACCCAACCTGCCCGAACCGCTTGTTCTGTCACCTCTAGTACTATCTAACAACCCATAATCTTGGGTACAGCCTGTGGATGTTTTATTAAGCATATGATATGATCTAGTTTTATCGAAGGCTAACATCCTACTTCATTTTCATGGAATTTGGATACCATCTCATGAAACCCTTTCCTGAAGTACAAAGTGCTTAAAACCCTCTTTTATATGCTACTTATAAATCCGTAATATATCTTTGATGTCTTATATTCTCAGATATGGCCCATGTCAAACTCCTACCCTTGGATTTTGTGTGCAGCGATACCTTCAAATTAGTACTTTCAAGCCAGAAAAATTCTGGGTTGTGTTTCCTTACATAATAAAGAACGGTCACGAGCTAAAGCTGGAGTGGGATCGTAATAGATTGTTTGATTATGATGTGAGATATTCACTGACCTTCATTGATTTCAGTTATATCCCCATACTTTTGCTGCTGACTTTACAACCCCTAACAGGTGGCTGAGATGTTCCAGAAGTTGATAGTTGAAGATGCAGTGGTGAAAGTTACTGGTATTTCAGAAAAACAAGATAGCAAAGGTCGTCCTTCTGGTCTTAATACAGTGAATCTTTTGAAGGTCAGGAAACATTGGGATTGTTGCTTCATTTTCTCTTTTGCACAATACTTGTCAGATAAATGTACCTAAGATGCTTGCTCTTGTCTTTAACATTGTGAATATAGAATACCATTGTTTGCTTACATTTTACCAAACCAGGTTGCTTCTAGTGCACTAGGGTTTGGACCTCATTTGGCCATGCAATTGGCCGAGCGCTTGTATACCCAAGGTTTTATCAGGTACTCCTTCCATTTTTTAAAAACCAGAATAATACTTTCTCCCATGTTTTACCAAAGGCTGCCATGTGATGGTTTACGGTTGTTATGCATGTATTTAGATAATGTTTGTTTTGAGGGTTTTTAGGTATGGGAATGGGTTCTATAGTAAAACAATGTTTTTTTGAAAGTATAGGTTTAAAAATTAGGAAAGAGTACATAAAGTAAAGGTTTCACAAATCTCATTCTTCTCTCTATCTCTTCTATTTTTCTTTTTCTAAAATACTACTTAAATAATATAATCTAATATATATCATCAATTATAAATAATTTTCTTCCAAAAAATCAAAACCTTTTTATCAAACATATACCCATTCCCAAACCTATTTTCAAAACAAGCACACCCTTATTCTTTTCCTTCATTTAATCATCTTCTAATAGTGCTTACTTTATATCAAAATATTGGAAATTCTTTTACCTTTCATTATGGTTGATGTTCCAGCTATCCGCGGACAGAAAGTACCGCATACCCTTCGTCATTTGACTTCAAAGGAACTCTTGGGGCTTTGGCGAGTAATCCAGTATGGGGTAGTTATGTGCAGACACTGCTGAACAATGGTTATCATAAGCCCCGATCAGGAACTGATGTAGGTGACCACCCACCAATAACTCCTATGCGCTCAGCTAGTGAAGATATGCTAGGTGGTGATGCTTGGAGACTTTATCAGTATGTCTGTCAGCATTTTCTTGGTACCCTGTCTCCTGACTGCAAATATGTAAGGTAAGAGATCCATCACTGTAGGTCATTCTTACCAGTGTGAGGTGCAATTGAAAAATATTTATGATAAATTCTAGATGCTTGCCTTGTGGCTTACTACTTTCACAAGATTTCTGGAGCTGTAACTTTGATGGGCTACTGGTCTGTGAACCCAAGTAAATCCAAATAAAAACATTTACCAGATCCGTTGTAAAATGTAACCCAAGTTAGAGATCTTACTTATCAACCCATATTCATCCCAACCATAATATTGGATTAAAGTTTAGTTGGATGGATGAAATTTTCATTTTCTACAATGTAGATACATTTTCCCTCTTATAGCAACTCTCTTTTATTTATTTATTTAAAAACCTCATACTCTAGATTTATAGATACATACGTTCTCTCCATAAAGTAATCTACAGTTTGCTTATCTAATATTATAAGCAAAATATTTCATTCTCTGTGGATAACATAACACAAGGGCATATGGCATATTTACATGTAATAAAGTTATATTAACAGTGAGGCTAGAGTTCTGGCCTCAAGCGATGCCCATATGATGTTCAATGGCACTCTATGGCCTGTGATAAATTTGGTGTGCTATAATGGATTCTGATTGTTGATAGGACGAAAGTTGATTTTTCTGTCGGTGGAGAAGTCTTTCATTGTGTTGGGCAGCATGTCACGGTGAAAGGATTTACAGCAATAATGCCATGGTTGGCAGTGACTGAGAAAAATCTACCTCTGTTTAATGAAGGGGAAACAATAGAGATTCTAAAAGTTGAGCTATACGAGGTACTGTTGTGAGAAACCATTAGCTTCCAGATTTTTATGTTTTACCTTCTGCTTCAATGACCATGTTCCTTTTCTTTTTCCCTCTTCAATTTCTTTGCTTATGCCTTCGTGTTGGCCTTTTTAACTTCTGTCACATTCCTGAGGTTTTTTAATTATCAATCTACATACTCGTTATTACCTTAGTATTATTGTTTCGACTTTAGACCTTTCTAATACAAATGAGATTACGCAGCTTACATGCAGAGAAGAGGACGTGTTCAGTTAGAAATGAGTTGATGGGTTGTATTTTTTAATGGGTAAACTTTTAACTTGGTTAAAGTGGAAACGGGTCAACTGGTTCGTACAGGTTGTAAGTGACCCATACCCAAAATATGTTTTAAATGTATACAACCTACTAAATTTCTTTACCGAATACTAGATTTATATCTTAACAATATGGGGTTTTATTCGTATTTGATACATTCATTATTTAAAGTTCAAGGAAAAAGGAACAAAAAAGGCAGAAGAGAGAGTCCAACCTGAACTGTTTTGACCCCTATAAAGAATTGCTCTTTTTGACCCGTTACTCAACCTGACTGACCTGACCTGACCTGACCAGTGTGCTACCACTGTTTTCAGTTGCGGTTTATGCCAATTTGTAACTGTCTCTGGAACTTTACAGGGTAAAACTGCTCCTCCAGATAACCTGTCCGAGAGTGAGCTGATATCTCTGATGGAAAAGCATGGAATAGGGACGGATGCCTCAATTCCTGTGCACATCAACAACATAAGTGAACGCAACTATGTAAAGGTATGTTAACTCTACGCATATATTTTGCTGGTGGTGTACATAGAACTAGACTGATGTGGCAATCTTGACCGGGTTTACTTATAAACGGGTCAATTTGGGTTATATAATCTATCTATAACTGGTGGAACGGGTAAAAAAAATAGTTATAGGGAAATGGGTTGATTCAGGCTATGATTTTTCTAGTCATATTTGACACATTAATCGTATATAAAAAGTTCAAAGTGTTTGGACAATAAGTGTTTTGAGTCAACCAACCTGACATGACTAGTACCAAAAGTTACCTGTTTGATATGCTGCTCAATCCACTCAACCCGCCATTTTTTCTACCTCTTTAATTATTGTTTCTTATCTTTTGTACATAATGGTGCATTATGTACTTTACCTTTGATCTTCAGGTAGAGGCTGGAAGAAGGTTGGTTCCAACAGCTTTGGGTGTTAGTCTTATTAGAGGCTATCAATGTATAGATCCGGATCTTTGTTTGCCTGACATACGTAGTTTCATAGAGCATCAAATTACTCTGGTTTCTAAAGGTCAAGCAGATCATTTGCTTGTTGTGCAACATGTACTTGAACAGTTCAAACAGAAATTCAATTACTTTGTTAAGCAGGTATGAGATTCGGCGCAATTATTTAATTTGTAATATCTTGTAAAATGATTTGTTTATTTGTTTTGGAAAATTTTGTCGCTAAATTTGCTATATCTTTCACAAATGTCACGAGTTATAAACGGTATTGATTTGGGTATTTGTGATTGATGGTGGTCTTCCTGCAGATTGAAAATATGGATGCTTTGTTTGAAGCACAATTTTCTCCACTTTCGGATACTGGACGTGCACTTAGTAAATGTGGAAAATGCCTGAGATATATGAAGTACATCTCGATGCAACCATCACGGCTCTACTGTAATACATGTGAGGAAGTCTATTATGTTCCTCAAAAGGGCACAATTAAGGTACTCCTATACAATGCCAATGGGGATTGTTATTAGATTAATTTCGATTAGGTAATCTTTTATTTTACCCACTAGAAATCAACATAACATGAATCGACCACCCATTTATATGTAAATGGGTTGAAATTGTCACCCGTACTACCATTTTCTTTTATGTGGCATTCATACATAATAATTTTTTTTTTCTCATTTGGCAGCTGTACAAAGAGCTCACCTGCCCTCTAGACAACTTTGAGCTGTTACTCTTTTCCATGGCTGGACCAGATGGCAAGTCATTCCCTCTTTGTCCTTATTGTTATAACAATCCTCCATTTGAAGGTATAGACACCTTATTCGGTGCCCCCAAAACCGGTGGTTCAGCCAAGTTAGGAAAAGGAGTTGGCATGCCTTGTTTCCTCTGCCCGCACCCTACATGCCGCCATTCTTTGATATCTCAAGGTGTATGTGCCTGCCCAGAGTGTGATGGAACCCTTGTCCTAGACCCAGTCAGCGCCCCTAAATGGAGACTTTATTGCAATATGTGCAATTGTCTTGTTTTACTTCCGGAAGGTGCTCATCGGATAAGCACAACAAAGGAAAGATGTCCTGAATGTGACTCCACTATAATAGAGGTCGACTTCAATAAGAAAACGACACCACTAAAAGATGGAGCTACGCTACATGTTGGATGCATTCTTTGTGATGAGTTGCTACATTCAATTGTGGAAATGAAGCATGGTAAGTCGTTCTTTAGACGTGGTGGAGGGAGAGGAAGAGGAAGAGGCAGGGGAAGAGGTAGAGGTAGAGGACGGGGACGTGGTAGGAATCAAGATCCCAAAATGAGTTTTCGGGATTTCTAAACACAACAAATGTATTTTCGTCTTTGTATACTTAGTTTTTCCTTTTGGTAACTGTAAGATATGATAGACTGTAAGAAATCAATCAACTTTTGTACTTTTACAAAGTCCAAAGGACAGAAAAATGCTAGAATGATAATCTTTGTATTTTTACAACTTCAGTATACATCATATAAAAGACACACAAAGCCATTGTTTCTGAATAATAATTATAGTAAAAATGTCCAATCACATTCGGTCTGTAAAGATACAACTCATGAAAGAACTCATCTTGTTTGTCAAGAATCAGGAGGAACAACATGAGTAGCTGCTTTTTGATCCGTCAGAATTATCATTCGGAAGGGTTACCCTGTTCGATGATAACTCGGCTTTATAAGAATCAGAATTCAATACTTTACGACTGACATTGTTGTAGATCTCGCGAATGACCATTTCAAACGCTGTTTTCACGTTGGTGGAATCAAGAGCAGATGTTTCCATGAAGAACAATCCTTCTTTCTCTGCTAGGTTCTTGCCATCTTCGACACTTACAGCTCTAATATTGTCCAAATCGCATTTGTTCCCTACCAACATCCTCGCCACAGTTGTATCCGAATGAGCTGCATACATTTTCCCTACCCATCAGTCCACAACATTACAATGCTTACAAATAATGAGTTTGACAACTGCTTAAATGGTAACCTTAAATTGGATTTTGTCACGTGTATCAATCATATTTTTTAGACACATGTTTTAAGTATACGAATCATTTTCCTTATGGTTAATAACGGTTCTGGTGGCTTTAAGGGATCATATCATAAGGTCCCCAATATATGTTTTCACATGACCTCTAAAAGCTATCTAACCTCACAACATATAATGCGGTAGAACATTTTCATAAACAGATCGTTTTACTTTTATAAAATCATATATTAAGTATTTCGTCACGAAAGTAAAATTATTATCAATTTTTTGACTAACTTCAGAGTCTTGGTCAACTATTTCTTCAACCGCAAGGCGTAAGTTTCCTCATACCCCATGGTTCAACCGTATGATCTAACAACCGCTATATATGCAGGTTTTTCTAAATAGACAGACGTACCCTATACGAAAATGCTCTAACTACTAGAAATTAGTCCCTAAAAAAAGAGTAAAAAAGAAAATTCATGTAAAAATTGTAAATCAATGGCAATGACGTGTAGCTCAGTTGGTAATGGGTGAGACATCTTTGCCACAAATAGCACAAGGTCTCGGGTTCAAGCCCGGGCACCCCATAACCACAACTGCTTATTGAGTCAGGTATGCCCCGCACATTATGGATAAGCAGCCGATTGTGGGTAGGTCTGAATTGTCGGATATCAACCTTGTGCAACAAAAATGTAAATCAATGCAAGTACACGAAAACTTATCATTTTATTCTTATAGATGTACTGGTGTGAATTTTGAGACGCTGTAAGATCGCATCTCAGATAACGAATTCAATTAGATCAAAAGCAGTTGTAGGTATATATTAAATTATAAAACTCACTTTTAAGTTCTTCGAGCCATCTAGTAACGCTCTCAAAAGTAGTACTACGTGAAATATCATAAACGATAAGCGCACCAACAGCACCACGATAATAAGCAGACGTAACAGCACGAAATCGTTCTTGGCCAGCCGTATCCCAAATCTGAGCCTTAACTTCTTTCCCATCAATCTCCATACTTTGAGTTTGAAACTCAACTCCAATTGTGGCTTTAGAATGAAGATTGAATTCATTTCTAGCATATCTTGTTAGCAGATTTGATTTACCAACTGCTGAGTCTCCTATGATTACTACTTTGAACAAATACTCTTCACCTTCATCATCTGATGAATCCATGTTTTTGTTGTTACTGAGATTTGATTATTGGAATTTGTGATTTATGTGTTTGCAGTTTATTGGAATTTAAGAAGAATGAATGAAAAAAGGCTGGCAGAGAGACAGATTTGAGTTGTTTGTGGACCCCATTACTTCAAGTCAATGCATATGTTTTGATTTGCTAATAGTTAGTTTTTTGGGTTAACTAGTGCTTAAATACGTAACGAATTTTTACTGTATAATAAACTTTTGAGTATTTTTATATTATTATTATCGTATGTAATTGACCTTTATAACACGTCATCGGTTTTTATAACGTGATTGATGACGTGACAACGTATTCAAATACCACGTCAGGGAAATTTAATTGAAAACTCAAAATCGATAAGGTGGCGATAAATTATCGTTTTCTTGACTAAATATGTATGTATATGCATGTACTTTATTTTCAATGTTGTATATTTTTAGATAGATATAGATCCTTTTACGTTTAACTTCAAACATGAGATTGAAACCGATTGGCATAGTTCAAGTGGTACCGTCACTGTAATTGTTTAGACTCAACATGTGTGACCGATATGTCAGGAGTTTGAATCCGTACATCAGCATACGTGGATGATTTGTAGACGGGTGATTTGTCCGGTTTGATGCTTCTTGTGGATAGAACGGACGCGTACCATTGAAATATAGTACGGAATCAGAGTACCCTCCAAATGACCCAAAGAGATGTAATATTCAAACATAGAAATAAATTAAAATTTTATTTCAACATAAGGTTAAGTGTACAAAAATGTAATTATTCATAGTCTGACAGTTATTGTGTATCGAACTATTTGGGCTTCCATTGTGTGTAATAAACTTGTTATTCATCGTCATTGTATGTAAGCTTCAGTACTTTTACTTACGTGTCAGCTGTTTAAAGTGACACGTGACAGCATCACAAGTTGATATGTCACCAAAATACATACAATAACAACAAACTGAAAGTTTATTAAACACAATGTAATCCCGAGTAATTTGTTAATGTCAGAGTATAAATAATTACATTTACATATACTTAAGCCTAAACATAACTGCGAGACCCACTATCTTCTCGCATGTTAGAATATCAAATCGCTAATACAGTTATATCGAATTAAATTAAATTAATAAATTAATGGAGAAATCATAGGTTTTGAATGTGACGCGTAGAGAGTAGAAAGTGGGGGCGAAGTAGGAAATAAGAGTGATTAGGCGTGACGGTGATGATCACGTTCCATGTCCATATCCTATCATTATCTTCCAAGTACTCACCGGTTACCGCACCTCCCCTTTGCCTTTCTAGGTGTGTTTTGATTCGTATAATACAGGGATGATGGTGGTATGAAATCGATACCGTATCATACCAAATAGTTTGGTATCGATTTTTTTTTTGCCCTTATGTAAGTACCGAATACCGTACCAACTGAAGTAGTTTGGTACTGATACGGTAAAAAGTATTAAATGATATATTATGAAGATATGTTAGATTTGTTAGGCTTTATCTTTACGTAATATAGATTAGGTTGATCTAGTTTACAATTAGTATTAGATTTCTATTCGTATTAGTATTAGGTTTTTTAGTCATCAAGTTTAGCAAAATCTATACATATAGACCATTGTAATCTCTTTTAAGACAATCAGTAATAAATCTTTTTCATTATTTTACAAAAAGTAGTATTATACCCGCTTGGTAGCGAAAATATAACAATACAAAAGTGAACAGTGTTCGGTTGTAAAAAGTGGTACATCACAAAAACATAACACCATCTCAATACCAAACTGAACCAAATATGGTAACTTAACAAAAAGATGACAAAGAATCGGCATGCTTATGCTTTCAAAATAAAGTGCACAAAAAAGTTAAAAATAATGATTCTTTAAAAATCAACGTCTCATACATTCAAATGATTCTCCGTGTATATCATCTAGATATACAAATAATATGCCTCATTTGGAATTTCTTATATGTTTCAATTACAAAAAGGTCTTACCAATAATGTAGTTGCTCCTTCGTGTTACCACTTTATTGTTTATAATTGTTAGCTTTTTTAATTTCTTATACTTTTGAATTCGTTAAATATAACTAGTACATTTATGGTGGGAGGTCGTTTGATTTATTTTACGTTCGGCTAAAAATTTAACGTTTATACACTCAAATTTGTATACAAAATGTAAAATGAATATGACACCAATTAGATGCTTAATATACATACTATTTTATATAATTTTATTACAAACTTTACTGCATATTCTTTAAATAAGGTAAAACGCTAGAATTTAATTGTATACATTATTTGCATAGTTATAACAATCAACTACAAATTCAACTGCCCGTGTATGCAAACGAGTTTGAAATCTAGTTTTTTAATAAATAATAATATTTTATAAACATATAGTGGCAAAAAAAATATAACTATATATTCCTGGACTAGGTACTAAAACGGAAAAATACCGGTACCATATTGAAGGTACCACATTAAAAAAAACGTTTATATAAGTACCGAATATCGTACCATTTGAAGTGAAATGGTACCAGTACAGTATCAGAATTTCGGTACTAATGCTCATCCCTAATATAATGATTTTTATGGAATTAAAATTTATTAAAGTAATTGAAAGTTTTAGAAATGTGAATTCCTTATTTACTTTAATGAAAGAACTCGATGAATCTAATTCATTCAATTAATTTTTAAACTGGAATTGAGATTTTAATTTTATCAAACTTTCTAACTAAAAACTTTCAGAAAACAAGTTGATAGAAAAAAAAAATTATTTTTTCTTCAAATTGTACCACGTACTTTTTCTATAGAGGAATGTTGATTACGGTTTCTTTAAACATCTATATCTATATATCTATATCTATATTCTATATACACAATGATAATAAAGAATGAATCGACTGATAATTTAAATATGGCAAGAACCGCTAAGAAACACTTAAATTTGATTAAAAACCGGGACTACATGCAATCCAAACATGCGATCTAGTTTTTCCGATACATGTTCGGGTACGCAACACGAACATGTGACACCCAACTCACAACCCACTGGTTTGCAACCAATTGGGTACTTTTGAAAAACCTTTTTCAGGAATTTTTTTTAACAATTTCCATAAAAGGATATTTTCGATACATTTTCCTTGTGATTCTGGATCATTTATGGTTTATGATTTATCTATTTTACTGTGATTATCCTTTACATTGTCATGCCAACTCTTTGTAAGTAAACATCTTAATTTACAATACATATATATTCTTCTTCGTAAAAAAAACTAATAAAGGCCGAGAAGATTGAGGCTGTGCGAAGCACAACCCACTCTCTCTCAAAAAGATTAATGTTATTAAACTTTTACAGTGTTATATATATTATTTTCAAAGTTGATTCTTGATCAAACGAAAATTTACTTTTATGACAATGATAATGCGTAATTAATTAAAAAGATATTTCTAATGATATGTATCTTTTAGCCGATTTAAACAAAAAACTGTTGTTAGAACGAATAGATGATTTTTTAGCAAACAAAAAACTATAAGCATAATTTGCTTTGTTTCTCATTACTACCAAATTAGGCATTTAGGCATACAATAAAAATAAAGTAGACGTTCTTATGGTTTTCTTAACAAAATTTTTTTGACTCTTTTTGATAAAATCACATGTCATTGTTTAAGAAACTAATGTGTTCAGAATGTGTAATTCTAATGTACATTTAAGAGATTCTAATATTTTTAAAAAATTATTATTATTTTTTTTACATATTTGAGAAAGTGAAAACGTTTGCTTAAAAAGGGTTCAAAAGAAGATGTACACTTGCAGAAATAGTTCAGTAAGAAAGAGTTAAATACGTAGTAATTTAAAATGCGTTTTTTTCCAGCAATTCAAAAGGAGATATAGATTAAGAAAATTAAAATGTTTGATGAAAAGGTGTAAAATAAATATATAAGCGAATGTTTTGAAAACCCGTTTTTAAGTTGAACCGGAGGGAGGCCCGGTTCCGATCTGATTGGTTGGACCGACGGTGCAACCGGGTTGATCAATTATGTATAAAAAGTTTAGTTTTTACTTTCGATTTTGACCTTATTGGTTACATATAGGGGTGTTCATCGGTTCAGTTTACGATTTTCTCGGTGTAATCGGTTTCGTGTATTCGGTTTTGAAAATTTTAGGAGCAAAACCATAACGAACCGAAAAACCGAATTTGAATTCGGTTCGGTTTCGGTTTGAACCGAAAAACTTAACATTTTTTCAAAAACACCTTTCAACATACAAAACTAAGAAATACGCACGATTATACGATACAAATGATATAAATCTAACTATTAATAATTATTATGTGTTAGCCAAATTCGAGTTTCAATAAATAAATAAATATAACATAAGAAAGAAAACAAAATAATAAAAGAAAAACAATAAAAAAAAGTGTAAACAGGTTTAAAACCTCGTCTGGTGAACCGGGCTATTCAATCAATTTTCAATAACCGGCGATTCAACCAATTTCCAATAATGGCTTAAAACCGGTTTTAAATGGACCGAAAACTTTAATTTTTCCGGTTCAATGGTCGGACAGATTGACCCGGTTTTCAAAACATTGTATATATGTAAACGTCTCAAAAAAGTTGAGTAGTTCAAGTGTACATATCTTGTTTTATTCATAGTTACAAAGAGAAGTGTAGATTGAGAAAGTTAAAGTGTATGCTAATGAAACGTCCTAAAAACTTTTTTTTTTTTTAGAACTCAATTCGTAAAACACTTTATATAATATATTTAACAAAACAACAAACATTGTTCTTACACAACATATACATCATTATTATAAATTGTCATGTTTTATACAGAGCATGATTCATGAGTTCGACTCTTTACTATCCAACTGTAGTAAGTCCATCACTAGAAGCTTTCGGGTTGTTTGCCCGCATCCCCAGCTTTAAACCCTTTGGAAGTACCTATCAACACAACACACAACACAACGTAAGCTTAATGCTTAGTAAGTAAAAGAAATGTAAATTAATTCAAATTCATTTCCCGACATCGCATCTCAATGATCTCACATGGCTCCTCAAGCCTAACTCTTTTGAGTTATATTCTCAAGGTTACTCAAGCCAGGCATCTCAGGCCTTACAAATAAGTGCTCAATCATTCACTCAGTAGATTAGCACTCACAACAAATGATTATACTCAGTAACACAATTGTTCACTCAGTAATTGACATACTCATTTATACTCATTAGCACAATTGTTTACTCAGACAATTGGCCTACTCATTATTTCTCATCAGCACAATTGTTTACTCAGACAATTGGCCTACTCATTATTTCTCATCAGCACAATTGTTCACTCAGCAATTGGCATACGCATTATTACTCATTTGCACAATTGTTTACTCAGACAATTGGCATACTCTTCTATATACTCATTTATTCAATACTCAACCACACACGTGATCTGAGTAATTGTCATTTCAATGAAATCTCGTAACACGACCCTGTTAATTAAATCGCATAAATAAACTCTTTATTTTCCTACTACTTACCTCGAGAATGACGTTCAGATATTTATGAATTGCTACCCGAAATACCTGTCGAGGCGACCGTATGTAATTAACTCTGTTTATAAATATTATTAAAGTATTAATTCAACCTCTGCGACACTACCCCCTAGTGTCGCTACTCATCATGGCGACACTAATATAGTGTCGCACAACACACTATTGCGACACAACTTGCGACACTTACTTATAGTGTCGCTAAAACAACAATTACAATTAAGTGGAAACAAGCGACACAAGCTGCGACACTAGCTCTAGTGTCGCTACAATATATAGGGTAGTACTAACGAACAGTATTAACATATCTTAGCGACATATACTGCGACACTACCTTAGTGTCGCAATAACAACAATAACAACAGTAAACACATCACTGCGACACTAATCTGCGACACAAGCTTAGTGTCGCAATGACGAACAGGTTGGCAGAAACTTTCAAAGTTAACAAGTTTCTGGGCAATTTCAACACCTTTAATTCGATCAAGTTTCAGCAGGTGATTAACACACATACACAATCTATTTAAAACTCATTCAAATTTATTTCAACCAACACAAACATTTTACCCAATTTTCTTCAATTTAAAACTTAATTAAAACTCCAATCCTTCATCAATAAGCATGAATTTAAGCTCAAGTTTATTCAAGGGTTTAACCTCTTACCTTTAAAGCCAGAAAAACACCTTCAAGAATTCAAATTTTAAGCTTAATCCTTGATCTCTTCTTGTTTTTACTTTCTTTCTCTCTCTAAAATCTCACACACACATACAAATGAACCTGGAATGTTTGTTAGTTTTTTGGAATGTTTTGGAAGGTGATTTATTTTAATTATTCACACAATTACACATTTAACCCCTGATAACCGTCAATCCACTGAGTTCTGCGACACTAGCCTAGTGTCGCACAAGGTTCAGTGTCGCTACTTGCGACACTAGCCCTTGTGTCGCATAACAGAAAACTTAACTTTTAATTTAGAAAATTCGGGGTGTTACAACTAAAGAATAGAAACTGAGAATGTATATATAGATATAGAAGATAGATTCTCGTAAATAATATTCATCTAATGGGCCATGATGTTTATGATTTAATTGAAAAGTTTTGATGAAAAACATGATGTTTAACTTGTGCTTTTAGAGCACATCTATGTTTATAGAGGTCCTTTCCAATGATGTTCTTTCGTAAGACCTTTAGATTAAATCAATTGTGCTGTTTGATTATACATGTAGTTAGGGGTATTCATTTTCGAATATCCGAAATTTTGAATACCCGAAGTTTGAATATCCGAAATTTCAAATAGGGTTAATTTCACTACCCAATATCCGTATCTGAAATTTGGAATATCCGATTTTTGGATATTCGAAATTTCGGATGCGGTTATCGGGTTATCCGATACCCAAAGTATATAAATGCAAATCTGGAAAATAAGGAAAACGTAAGACTTACTAGCTACTACATAACATCAATCCATCCATAATATAGTCATCCAAATTCGAAAACATGCAAATAAAACATAGTTCATGGTTTGGTACTAAATTATCGAGTTTCAAAGGCGATTCAAAATAAATAATGTCCATTCATCGTGTCTGTGGAATTGTTCCCATGAACTCTATCAGTCACCAACCAGTCAAAAGTTCCTTCATCCATGATCCATGCGCCTCTCACCCTTGTAATCCCTAGTATATAAATCCAAAGGAGCAGCAAGTTAGCAAGGAAGACAGCAACCAAATAAACATAACACCACATCAAATAGGCTAAAAACAACAATAAAATGGCTGAAAAAACAGCAACATAATGGCTGAAAAAACTACACCAAATTGACTAAGTTAAAAACAACAAATTAAGTAGAACAGTAGCACAAATATACTCCAAATGAGTAGCAAACAGCAACACAATTATTACAAAGCAGCAGCAAGATAAACATGAAATGACAAACACATTTATTCCAAGACAATAGCAAAACTTGATAATCCTTTACTGATAAACAAGAAAAAAAAACATTAGAAAGAGGTATATATGTAAAACTTTAAAAGTAAAAATGTAATAATAGCTTGAATAATGAAGACTTACACTCTTCTTCCATGCACTCTATTTCAAGAAAGGCTTCATCAAGTGAAATTTCAGTATGAGAAGCACGTGTCCAGTCTTGTGTACAAACTAGAGCTTCCACCATTCTTGGAGTCAAAGAGGTTCTGAAAGAATCAAGCACACATCCTCCCGTGCTAAAAGCAGACTCTGAGGCAACCGTAGAAATTGGAATAGCAAGGATATCTCAGGCCATTTTAGCAAGGGTGGGATACCTACATTCTTGAATCTTCCACCAATTCAGTATGTCAAAAGTTGATTCCATTGGTTCACGTTCTTCCCCCAAATATTTGTCAAGGTCTGATTTCCTCATCATTCTTGTTGTCACTTTCATCAACAAAATTCTATATGAAACCGACATTTGACCAATACAGCCAGATAAGTAATATGTAAATTAAAAAAATTAACAGCTCTTTTTGATTCAAGTGTACATAAAAGTATTATATAGCAGCTAAGAGAATATATACACACTAATATGAAATAAGTTTTGAGTTCTTAAATTATGTAGGCAGAATCTTAATTTTTACATTGATGTACAAAGAGGAAAATAAGGAAATTATGTAGAATTGTAGATATAAATTTAAACAAGTAAGAAAATTTAAATATTAAAACCAAATGCAGTGATTACTGATCCGAAGCTATTATATACTATTATGAGATAAATAACTTTTCATCATAGAGTGATGACAAAAAGAAATTACACAAATGATGGTTGTAACAAATTGATCCAAAATTAAATACGTATTTCGGCATATAAATATATTTTATATAAAAATCTGAGGGGTGTAAAATAAAAATTAAAATAATTTATTCAAATTTTAATTGATAACAACACCAATTAATTCATATTTGCTATCCCCAATATTTAAATATGAAAGTTTGGAAGAGCCATTTACAAGAAAATCATTTCAAATTGGTACTTCAGTTTTGAAGAAACGTTTAAAGTAATGAAACTTCACTGCATATTTGAAAAAGAAAGGAAGTTTGTTGAACAAATATTTTGAAAAGATGCTCTTCTTTAGTATATTTAAAGTCGAAAAAATGGATACGTTCGGAAATGGCCCGAATTACGTTAAGGACTACTTTTACGTTTATATCATAATTTATTATGTATAAAATAAAATTATAAGTGTACGTGAACAAATGTCAGTACATTCATTAATAACTAATAATTCAAAACCTAGTTAAAACCGGGAAAATAATAATAAAAAAAATCAACAAAAGTTTCAGGGTGTATTTGGCACGTGTCTTTCGAAGGCTTTTAGGGGTTTTATGTTTATACTTTTAATATGTCTCATCTCATAAGCCTTGTTTGGTAACACTATAAAAATAGGGTTTCTTGAAAAAAATAAGTCCCCAGATACCATTAAACAAGAAACTTTTTCAGGTCACTTTTGAATATAAGCCCAAACTCCAGCTCTAACCACAAATTTCAATTTCAACCTCAGCTTCAGTCCGTTGTTACGAAACACACCCTCAAAAATTGAAAAATTCACAAAGAATTGTGAAAGGACCACATGCAAATGTTCCCAACCACAAAAAACAGGGGCCTTTAATCAATCAAACACTATTCAAAAGATAAAACATACCATTTGTTCTTCCCAAATATCATGACTCATGAGCATGAAAAGTCAAACTAACTAAATCATCCATGACATTCCTGTTTAGAGGTGGTAAAAAAAACCAGCTTCAAAACCCAACCCGAAAAAACCCCGAAAAACCGACCCGGTAAAACCCGGGTTTGACTCAACCCGGTTCGGGTTTTCTGAAACCCGACGGGTAGGAACTGGTTCCTGGGTTAGCCGTTACAAACCGGTTCGAAACCGGTTTTTTCCAACCCAGTTTCAAAAACCGGTTTCCAACCCGGTTTCAAAAACCGGTTTCCAACCCGGTTTTTTTAGCGTTTTTCTAGCCGTTTTTTGGTTAAATTGACCGTTTTTTTTTGTTTTTTTTACCATTTTGCCATTCCAAGTTTACTATATATACAAACCTTGAGTTTAGGTTCAATCACAACATTCAAACACTCATATAAACTCAAAACGCTCTTAAAACGCATACAAAATTCTCATTTCTCAAATGGCAAATCAATCTTCTTCCTCTTCCTTCGGTGTTGGTTCTTCAAGTTCACCAACGATTGTTCGAAAATTGGTTAACAAAAGAAATCCGGAGGTGTGGGATTTATACGACAAAGTGTTGTTGTCGGATGGTACGACTAAGGCACATTGGCCCAAACGTTGTTTTTCCCTAAAACGCTTAACGCTCGAAAAAAATTGAATTATATAGAGTTTTTGGATTCAATAATATTTTTAAGAAGACTTAGAAGACCTTTGTTTAAGTTATTGTTCAATTATGTTTCCATTACTAATGTTTTATGAATTCAATGAAAAAAATTTGGCCCAAACGTTGTTTTTCCCTAAAACGCTTAACGCTCGAAAAAAATTGAATTATATAGAGTTTTTGGATTCAATAATATTTTTAAGAAGATTTAGAAGTGTTTTGGTTAAGTTATTGATCAATTATGTTTCCATTACTAATATTTTATGAATTTAATGAAAAAAAATCGAAAAATACATTGTTTTTCCCTAAAACGCTCAACGATCGAAAAAATATACATTTTTATAAAAAAAACCGGGTTGGAACCGGGTTTTCAACCCGAACTGGTTTCAAACCGGTTCCAACCGATTTGGATCAGATAGGGTTTTTTAGTTTAAAATCGGGTCGGGTTCGGGTCGGGTTTGGTCAAAACCCGATTTCTCTTTGTTGACTAAAACCCGGTTCAGGTTTCCGGGTCGGGTCGGGTGGGGGCCAACCCGGTTTTTGTTCATGCCTATTCCTGTTCTAACTTGACGATCCATCGTACTTCAAATCGTAGAATATATAAAAAAAAATTGTCGGAAACTCTTGCACACTTTTTAACACATTTTTATACAAAAAAGCTTCTCAAAAATTCCCATCGGGGATGCTCTTAGAAGTTGTGAGTTTGAATCTCGAAGAAGATAATAATATGTATATAATTTGTGAATTGTATACTATATATTTGAGATAAATTATAGGTTTGACGTTTTAAGAAGTAAAAGAAAATATCTTAACTTTAATATATATTATTAAAAACTAATAAGTTTATACAAGAAAAATGTATTATACATTGGACGACCAACTCAGAATGTCAATAATTTCTTCAGCTAGATAAACTTTGAAACCTTCGCAAGAATTGTACCACAAACAAAAATCCAGGTTACATAAGAGTCATTGTCAACAAAATTCATAGACTTCGAAAAATTGTCAACAACAAAAAGAAGACATATTTCTAGGAATTGTCAACAAGAAAAAGCACATATTCATACACATGTACAGCTAATGCAAATTTTAGTTGACTGTATTCTAGTTTATCATTGTCGGAAACTGGAAACACATGCTTATAGTAGTGTACATTTGTGATCAGAATTATAGGCAGAACGCGAAACAAACTAAGATAGAAACGTCCACAATCATGAGGTATAGAGGGACTACTTCCTTCACCAAAAAAAAAACATCATGTAGATCAAGTTGTCCAAAACCATATACCAGAAAGCAACCATATAAAAAAGGACTTGAAGAAATGATTACCAACATTTGGTGAAATGTCAAAACAGGAGACAAAGATCAAACACCATCATTAGGGACACCATCCTTAATACTGCTGCTATTGTTATTGTTGTTATTTGTAATTTGATTGTGCTTTTTGGAAGAACCCTTGCAAAGCTTAACTGGATACTTAGAAGCATTGATTTGCAATTTTCTAAGTGCAGCTTTACCAAGATCAACACCACATATATCTGATAGCCTTACTAGATACAGCAACACATCTGATAATTCTTCACCAAGATGTTGTTTTTCTTCATCTTCCCAATCAGGAAGTCCTCTTGGTACCTCACCTTTCCATTGAAATATCTCGGACAATTCTCCTACTTCTCCAACCTGACATCAAGAAACCATTTTTATCGTCCAATTTTAAGCGGCAATAATATTTACATCATTGTTATTGATAGATGCAACAAAACTGCAGAATAAATATTTAAATTTTTTTGTGTATGAAGTAAAATCATGGTGTAAATATCATCTCTTAATTTTAAGCATTTATCTAGTTGCATGATCTTATTACAGCCACCGATCTTAAATGGTAAGACACATTTTTTTTCTTAACATTTTTAATGGCTTACGGGGATGTTTATGATTGCGTTTTCGGGAAAACTATCTGATTAAGGCCTTTGCATAACAAAAAAATAATCTATATAACTCTTTTTGATAACCTAATCTCCAAGAATCAAGTTATAACATGTTTTTGGAAATTTTTTAATTGTATGGAGCACTTGTTGTCAAATTCTCACCAAATTCAAGGCATTAAAAAGAGGACATTGACTGTTCATTGACTCTCATAAGGGCCTCTATGACATAACATAACATATAGAAGCATACTGCCACAACCAAAACTATTTAAAAAAACTTATCCACATATTTGTCACAAGAGGAATAAATGTATCTTTATTTAACTACATTGGTATTCACAACAAAGAGACATTAACCCACTTTAAAGTTTAAAGTGGTCCTACAGCAATAAAACAGGACTGACCTTCCCAGGCAGGGTCCCTTTTTCTCAGCAGTAGACAAGTGCCTGTTTTGATTACCCCCAAAGATATACCACAAATGGTAACTCCTTAAAAGATAGTTATGTCCAAATATAACAAGACACCTAAAACATAATTTGGTCCATATAAATTGCAATTAACCTAACTAAGTTAAGCTAATTACATCAAGCCGTCAAACTAATAGTCTACATCGATTTTTTATTCATAAGCATCAATCGTAGTAACATCATATTGCAGCACTAGTTATACCATTCGAGTTGTAAGAGAAATGATTTCTTATCTTATCAAAATACTCATAATAACTAGTGGAGCGAGAGCATTATCACTATTCCCTTCTTCTTAGCTTTTGAATCCGCTATTATGTTATAATCAATCATTCATTAGCAACATCCATCAATCATAGGAGAACATAACATAGTATTTTCAAGAGTAGTTTATCGTTTTGGCATACGATTCTTAATCTTATCATACTCTAAAAGTAATTAGGGCTGGTAAATAATGCGTCCATCTTTCTTAGCACTTGAACTCTAGTACCTTCCCAAGATCCTTCCAACAAAGTAATTAATCTTAAACATGAACCAACATCATATTGAGAAATAGTTTTCGGCAACTAATAAACAGGACTTAAAGCATTCTTTTAGTGATTATAACCTTTGATCTAATAATATCATTCTAATATTTTGCAATCATTTCAAAACTTAATTCTTTAGATATGACAACAATATGTTCCTCCAAAAATGATCCCAAACATTCCAAGACTTGTACATTGCATGTTACTCCATGATTGTCGATAATAGTGGCCCATTGAAGTAGCTCCGTCCTAATCCTAATTTATAGTTTTAAACTTCATAACATATTAAGATATTGATTGATTGATACATAAAGAGTAAATGTTGTTAGCCACATTCAATTTTATAGCAAAATTACACAAATAAATACATTCAACTCAATATCAATATTTATATTAGGAACAAAATAACAGAAAGCATTTTTCCTACTTTTAGACTTTTAGTCACATAATGCAGCATAAATATGAGGTCTTAATAGTTTAATCAAAGCAATTAGAAATAAAATGCGTGAAATAAAAACAATAATTATGAACTTTTTTTTTTACAAAAACCTAAAATCACAAACATATATACTTTCACAACTGATTCTGCATTCGTAATCGCTAAAGCATAGATTTCGAATATCAACTATTTAAAACCATATTTTTATGGGAGAATATATATATCTTTAGCGAAGTATATATTAATTATAAATTAATATTAATAATACTGAAATAAAAATATTAAAATAAGCTCTAAAAAGAATAATATAACATTTTATTACCAGTGCGAGTAAGAGATTTCGAGGACTGTGAAACTGATCCCAGTCTCTTTCTTTAGCGAAATCGGCCATTTTATTCTTTAAGTCGGTTAGGGTGACATCAGTTTGAGTATCTGACGGAGTAGTCATATCTCCGGCCGCCGCTGAATCGATTGATTAGTGGTGGCTCCGCCGCCGAATATAAGAAGAAAAGGTGACTAGGATTGGAATTTAAGAAGAAGAAGAAGGGTCTTTTGTATTTATTTACGAATGAAAGTGACCGGGATTCGGTTACCGGATATAGCCGGTAGCCCTTAAAATTGCATCTGCCACCTGTCGGTCTTCTTAACCCCAGGACTTTCTTCTGTGGCCCCACTAATAATATTTAACTTTCGACGCAAAATATATTTTTTTTATCAGCGACCTAAAATATTTAAAAAAGGGTATTTCTTTAAACGAAAGAGTATAACATATTTTGAAAATAGAGTACAACATATTTTGAAAGTTTAGGGTTTTATAAAAATCCTAAACCCCAAGCCCTATTCCTTAAACCCTAAACTCTAAACGCAACATGTTAACACATGTGTTAGTAATTTGTAAACCCATCAAAAAAAAAAAAGACTCGTCGAAAGTATACCTTGTGAGATGTCTAATCGAATAGGAGAAAACGCTGAATTTTATGGTGCAATTTTTATAATTTTTCGATTTGCCGTTTGTGATATAATTAAATTTAAAAAAGATGGAGGTAAATGAGTTTTTGTACACATGTCACAATCTCATTGGTTCTCCCATACTTTAAATAATTCTTATACTCTAATGATCTCATCTCTTCTTTAAATTATCGTCATCAGGGATTTAGGGGTATTAATCGAGTCTAATTTCAGTTTTTTCTAGTCACTCAAATGGGGTTGTAGTTGTAATTGGTGGTAGGAGTGTGAGGAGTGTAAATATCGTCATCAGGGATTTAGGGGTATTAATCGAGTCTAATTTCAGTTTTTTCCACTCAAATGGGGTTGTAGTTGTAATTGGTGGTAGGAGTGTGAGGAGTGTAAATGAGACGAGACAACTCCTAAGTTACTTCAAATTGACTCGAGAAATACTCAAAATCAATTCGGTACAAGTCGAGTCGAGCTCAAGCTCGAGATACTCGAGTATTAAATTATTCGGCTCGAAAGAATCCCGAGACCAATCGAGCTTGCATAATTTTACACTTTTACCCTCCTTTTATATGTATATTATCATATTTACCATATTATTTAATAAACTTCGAGTCGAGTCGAGCATGAAAGTATCGAGTCGAGTTGAGTAGACTCAAGCTTGAAATTATCGAGTCAGTTAATATTAATTCTATATTATTTAATATTTATATTTTAAATTTGATAACCAAGTAGAGTCGAGCCGAGCTCGAAAGTATCGGTTCATTAGTCGAGTCGAGTTTGAACTTCAAAATACAAGTTCGATCGTGCTCGAGTCGAATTTCGAACATCGAGTTTTCTAATCGGGTCGAGTTTTCCTTGAGATTTTTGGGACCCCGTGCAAATTCACAAAGAGGCCCTAAACTAAAGGTGTAGCGAAATACCGAAAAGTATAACTCTACTAATGCTATATATTTGAAGTTTAATAGTGAGAGCAAAATAAACTTAAAAATATAATATGGATGTTGTAAATTCTTCAGATTATATATAAACAAAAGTATTAAAAGAGCGAATGAGATCGAAGTGTTTTTTTACTTGGTGTCAATCAGTATATTCATACATGTTACAAAATGATAAAGGATGGTTAAGATATAAATAAGTAGAGACAAAGAAACGAAGGCTAGTTGAAGATAAAATTTTATAATGAATGATCCCATAAACATGTATTGTTTTTAGATTTTTTTTTTTCAATCTTCTTAGAAATTGAAAATATATAATTGTTTTGAAAAAGTAAAGGTCGTATATATCACAAAATTATATAAATAATATATTAAAACAATATTGAGATTCTAATAAAAGAAACAAAAATGAAAGTATAAAACTATATTTGTAGAGACTTTTCTGACTTACAACCTTGTAACAAAGCAAAAATAATATTTAAGAGGTCAAACATAATACAGAAAAACACTTAATAACTAAATTAAAGAGTTTCTCTTACTAAAAGAATAATAAGAGATGATTGCAAACAGTAATGTATTATATTAGTGTAAGATAATATACAACTTTTCTTAATCAATGTAAAAGTTTTATAGTGGTAATTTGTTTTCTTGTTTTATATTGGATTAAGAAAACAAATTACCCTAGTATGTGGAGGTCCAGTGCGACCGCATCACTTGTACACCTTCAAAGACGGCTCTAGTTTTCGTATAGTCAAATAAAGATTTGAAGATTTTTTCCTTTAAAGATTAGACGATGATATCTATTTTATTAAACATATAATCACAAAATTTTAATATTGTTGAATTCGATTTTTCTAGTTAAATCCTTATAAAATCAACAGCTTGAAAACATTTTTGAAAAATGATTTCTCGAATTTGATCCGGGTCAAACCCCTTTGTTTATTGACTTAATAAAACATTCAAGTAAATAACACTAAAACATTTTTTTTGAAAGTCAAACACTCACACCCTAACAGGAATATATATATAAGTGGATTAACGAATACATACATTTGCCCATCATCCTAATACTTGAACCTCCAACTTCATGGTTGAAAAGGCACCATGATACCGTTAAGTCAATGACTCCAATCAACTGTGTTACAACCACGACATCAAAGGCTATAACGACTCCATCGCACCAGCCACTGAGTGACACCATTGTGTGGTCGAGCTCATGACGGGCCTGCTCTCTAAGTGTTAGGGACAGAAAAATGAATAATTTTGAGCTGTGTCGTATATTTCGGGCAAAGTATACCACAATATATTTAATTTTTATCATTTTTTCTATTGTAAATTAATGTTTTATTAAACGTCTTAACTTGTAAATTGCTATTCCATGTATCATGTACGTGACCTATTAATCGAGAGTCGTACAAGTAATTTATTGATCTGTTTACAAGTGAGGAACACGCTACAAGTTCCAGTTAAGTTTCTAGCAAGTTGTTCACTCCATACGCTGCGGAAAATAGACGGCGAATCTGTTTTATTGAAATCGTGTCACATACATTCCTTGCCTCATGATAATATGTTCTACTTTTTTAAAATTGTCTTTAAATGGAAACATTGTGATTCTTGACATGAAACAAGTAACGCGTTAAGATTAAGATGACACTGTACTAGCTAGTGTACAATAAAGTACGTTTGTATATGCGTTAAAGCATTGTTTTACGTTCAAAAGCAAGATATGAATGACATGAGGGATTAGGTGGTGTAAGTTTGGTGAAGCACAAATCTTATGAATGCACAAAAGGAGCAAAAATTTCAAATCTATTCCAAATCTGGTTAAATGTAAGGAATCCTACCATATCAAATATTTTACATAAGATTTGCATCGAACACAATGTCTAAGCGTGTTTCGTTGACCCAATTAAGTTTTTCGTCAATCGCTTAGTCACCTAATAGTTTATAATAGTTTATGTTTGGTGGGTGATTATAGTTCGAGTGTTCGTGATACGCCAGTGATCCAAGAGGATGAACAAGCCCAAGTTGAAGTTCAATCTGTTGATGCGGTCCAGGCCCAGGAGGAAATTGCAGTCAGATCAAGGCCCAAGAGAGAAATAAAACTGCCAGAGAGATTTCGGGAGTGAGCCACAAGTGGATTACCAAGTCTTCCTTATTTTATGCTTGCATTTAGGAGAAAGAAGTGGTCGTGTACCACATGCATTTAGAAGCCACGTTTATTTCAGTTTGTTTATTCCATGATTGCAGTAGTTGCTTAATTGTAGGGTAGTGGTATTTTTATTTCCAATTCTTTAAATTGTACTTGCATTGGCAGTTGGAATTAAGCAGAAAATTGTCCCCTTTCTTGTGTTATTTACTTTACTTAATTGGGAGGTTGATCACCTCGAATCGATCGTATCATTTGGTGCTTTCATTGAGATTCTCACAATGCCACCCCGCAAAGAAACTACATCCCTCGATGAATCCATGGCAGCCATGTTGGATGCCATCCATAACCTTATCGAAACCACAAACGCTAACACCGATAAAATTCTGGCAAGCCAAAAATCTCAACTCGATGTTGTTGTTCACCAACTGGCCGCACAGTATGAACAAAATTCCAACCTCATCACTACAATCTCGAACGCCAGCTCCTCAAAACAACGCACACCATCACCTCCACCACCGCCACCACCGCCACCCCCACCACCACACCCAACCACCATTCGTCCCCCGAAAATTCTACTTCCTACCTTTGATGGAACGAACCCACTTGATTGGATTTTTCAAGCGGACAACTACTTTACATACTACGCTATTCCCCCTCCACAACGTCTCGCCATTACCGTGTTTTACTTTACGGGAGACGCTCTTAGTTGGTATAAACATCTAGCTCAAAACAATCTGCTGGGCACTTGGCCGGAATTTGTCCGAGCTTTAGAGTTACGTTTTGGTCCATCCACCTTTGAAAATCACCAAGCGGCTTTGTTCAAACTTCGCCAAACTTCGTCCACCACGGCTTACCAAACCGAGTTTGAGAAGTTAAGCAACCGTGTCAATGGCCTTTCACAAGAAACCTTGCGCAATTGTTTTATCTCGGGATTGCGATCCGATATTCAATTGGAAATGGCGTTACATAACCCACAAACACTACGTGATGCATGCAACTTGGCAAAGTTGATAGAAGATAAGTTGTCCTTCAACAAACCACGTTTCAATCAATACCCTAAAACCACCTTAAATCTCACTAACCCTACGACCAAACCAACCACGACACCTACTACTACCACATCCACACCGTCCACAACACCCTCTGCCTCCAACCCTTCTACACTACCATTTACTCGGCTATCCCAAGAAGCTCTCCAAAAACGTCGTGCCGCTGGATTATGTTTCCGATGTCCTGAAAAATACCATCCCGGCCACAAATGCAACCCGCCGCAATTTCTCTTAATCGTAGACAATGACGATTTTGATGATACGGAGCCCGTACCTCTTGACGCTGGTGGTATACCCGAAGATTTGCCCGACACAAATACGTTGGACACCAACACCAATACACCACCACAATTCTTAGCTCTTTCCCATGCCGCATACTATGGCCTCCAATCACCAAGGGCACTTCGACTCACTGCTTACATATCTGGGCAACCAGTCACAGCCCTCATTGATTGTGGGAGCACCCACAACATTATACAACCTCGTATCACCCCTCTCCTTCGTACTTCACCAACACCCATTTCTCCTTTTCCGGTTATGATTGGAAACGGGCAGTTTTTGCAATGTGATGGATTTTATCCAAACGCTAGCCTTCAACTCAATAAAACATCCTTTTCTGTTCCGTTATTCGTTCTACCGGTGGCCGGTGCGGACATCATACTAGGCATGGCTTGGCTTAGCTCCCTCGGTCCACTTAGTGCGGATTTCTCCATTCCAGAGATCTCTTTTCAAGTTAATGGGGTTACATGCACCTTACGTGGGGAACCAAATGCATTACCAGCTTCAGCTAGTACCATCCATAGTTTACTACGTCGTAATTCAGTCGCTTCACTCCACACCATGATTTTTAATAATACCTCACCAATACCACCTCAGATTATACAACCACCCACACCATGATCCCTCCATTAATAGCATCTTGCAACGTTTTTGCCACCTCTTTGACAAACCTACGACACTACCACCACCACGTACTCAAGACCATCACATACCCCTTCTTCCAAATTCCAAACCCGTGAACGTAAAACCCTATCGCTATCCCCATTACCAAAAACAGATCATGACTGAGTTGATTACGGAAATGCTTCAGGATGGTGTTATTCAACCTAGCCACAGCCCATTTTCCTCTCCGGTTCTACTTGTTCGAAAAAAAGATGGGACGTGGCGTTTTTGTGTGGACTACCGGGCTCTAAATTCAGTGACCGTGCGTGATCGATTCCCTATACCAACAATCGATGAACTTCTCGATGAATTACATGGTGCCACGGTTTTTTCAAAAATTGATTTGCGTTCCGGGTATCACCAAATCCGGGTTGCCACGGATGACATACCAAAAACCGCTTTTCGGACCATTGACGGTCACTACGAATTTCTCGTTATGCCTTTTGGACTTACCAACGCTCCATCGACGTTTCAAGCTACCATGAATGATATCTTTCGTAAGTATCTTCGTCATTTTGTACTCGTATTTTTTGACGACATACTTATATATAGCCCGTCTCTTACAACCCATTATGAGCATCTTGAAATTGTGTTTCAAACGTTGCATGATAATCAATTGAAAGCAAAAGCTTCTAAGTGCACATTTGCTACAGACAATATTTTATTCTTGGGTCACTTTATTTCGGCTAAGGGTGTGACAGCGGATCCAGAGAAATTGGAAACAATTCAGAAATGGGCATCTCCAAAGACTATTACCAATCTTCGTGCCTTCCTTGGATTAAGGGGTTTTTACAGGAGATTTGTTCGTAATTATGCTCATATTGCGGCACCACTAACTGATTTACTAAAACAAACAAAGTTTGTTTGGTCTGCTCGAGCAGAAAATGCTTTCTCGCAATTAAAGGAAGCAATGGCATCTCTAATTGCACTTGCATTGCCGGATTTTTCGAAGCCATTTGATATTACAACGGATGCTTCCAACCATGCGATTAGAGTTGTTTTGTCTCAAAATGACAAACCAATTGCTTTCTTTAGCAAAAAGTTAGGCACTCGTATGCAAGCCGATTCAACTTATGTTCGTGAACTCTTTGCTATTACGGAAGCAATAAAGAAATGGCGCCAATATGTACTAGGTCAACGATTTCGAGTTTTCACGGATCATCATAGTCTCAAGACTCTCTTAACGCAAACGATCCAAACACCGGACCAACACAAGTGGGTGTCAAAGCTTTTAGGCTATAATTTCGAGATCCATTACAAACCCGGTCGAGAAAATAAAGTTGCGGATGCATTGAGCCGCCCTGAAAATCCGGAAGTCATGGCTTTCTCAACTGTTACGGCCACTTGGCTACAGGATGTTCGCTCATTTTTTTCGTCAACTGACGAAGGCAAACGAATTTTGAGTGACATTCAGTCCAAGCCAGAGATATACCCGAATCATGTTGTACGGGACAATTTGGTTTATGTCAATGGCAGATTGTTAATTCCTAAATTGCCTACTTTGCGCTTATCTCTTTTACAGGAATTTCATAGCTCTACCCTTGGGGGACATTCGGGTATTGATGCAACAGTAAAGCGCATAGCTTCAAGCTTTGTTTGGTCGGATTTACGCAGCGAAGTTACTGAGTTTGTACGACGTTGTTCCGTTTGTCAAACCACTAAATATCCGACACATAAACCGTATGGCCTTCTACAACCGTTACCAATTCCATCGCAAGCTTGGGAGGATATTTCTATGGATTTCATTACCCACCTTCCCCCTTCCAACGGTAAAACGGCAATATGGGTTATCGTTGATAGGCTTACGAAGTTTGCACATTTCATTGCTTTGCCAACAAAGTATACGGCTGTTTCATTGGCAACTATTTTTCTTCATGACATTTATCGCATTCATGGGTTGCCAAAAACAATTGTGTCAGATCGTGACCCTCTTTTTCTTAGCCATTTCTGGAAACAACTCTTTAAACAGCTTGGTACCAAATTGCATCACTCGAGTGCGTATCACCCTCGGTCCGATGGACAAACGGAAATTGTTAATCGTTGTCTGGAATCTTATCTACGGGCGTTTGTGAGTGAGGAACCAACAACGTGGGTACGTTATCTATACCTGGCAGAATTTTCCTATAATACAGCCTTTCATTCGTCCATTAAAATGTCCCCATTCAAGGCTCTTTTTGGGAAAGATGCAACCGCTATTCATGATTATCAAGCAGGTTCAAATGCTATGGCCACAATAGATAATTCGTTGCTTGAACATCAAAGAATTATGAGCCATTTACAGGAAGCTTTAAAACATTCAAGAGAGCGTATGATTCGAAAGGCCAACAAGAAACGCATGGACAAACAATTTAGCGTGGGTGATCTCGTTTATCTCAGACTTCAAGCGTACAGGCAACAATCTGTTCAGAACCGTAAGAATCAAAAGCTATCTCGACGATATTATGGGCCTTACAAAATCTTGGAACGCATTGGCTCAGTTGCTTATCGTTTGGACTTACCAGAATCTTCGAAAATCCACCCAGTGTTCCACGTCTCACTTCTAAAACCCAGCTACGATGCTCAGGTCTCGTCAGAAATACCATCAACATGGGAAGCGGTGGAGCAGTTTAACACTAATGAGCCAGATTTTGTTTTGGATCAACGCAAAGGTATGTCTGGAAGGATTCAAGTTTTGGTTAAATGGACCAACGGTGAAGAATCGGAAGCTACATGGGAAGATTTATTGGATTTACGAAGACGATATCCTAATTTTCTTATCCCCCTCGAGGACGAGGTTATTTCTAATGGGGGGAGTATTGATACGCCAGTGATCCAAGAGGATGAACAAGCCCAAGTTGAAGTTCAATCTGTTGATGCGGTCCAGGCCCAGGAGGAAATTGCAGTCAGATCAAGGCCCCAGAGAGATTTCGGGAGTGAGCCACAAGTGGATTACCAAGTCTTCCTTATTTTATGCTTGCATTTAGGAGAAAGAAGTGGTCGTGTACCACATGCATTTAGAAGCCACGTTTATTTCAGTTTGTTTATTCCATGATTGCAGTAGTTGCTTAATTATAGGGTAGTGGTATTTTTATTTCCAATTCTTTAAATTGTACTTGCATTGGCAGTTGGAATTAAGCAGAAAATTGTCCCCTTTCTTGTGTTATTTACTTTACGTAATTGGGAGGTTGATCACCTCGAATCGATCGTATCAGTTCGACTAGTAGTCTTAACTCCGCAGTCTTGGCTCGACAAATAGTTTTAGCTTGACAAATAATTTTATGTTTAAGCAATTAAGTTCGCTTGCCGATAGTTGCACAATAGAAATTTAATTAAATAAGCATAAAAACGAACAGAGGACGTAGTTGTACCTACAACGTCCTTTCGTTTTGGTCATGAAGAACACAAGGAGAATGTGGTCATAGACCGGTCTTGGATTTATTTCAACTTGCAAGTGCAAGTTTCCTCAATTTCTGGACCTCATGATCATTTCACTAAAAAGTCACAACCACATCTTTACCTGTACCAATATATTTTGGGGCATAAAGACCTCATGACCAAAAGAACTATATTTTCTATTTTTATTTTGGAAAGGCTGAAAATGCAATTGAACAATACACCAGAACATGGGTACAGATCCAGCTGAGAGTCATGAAACATGAAACCAGCTCAAGCATACATCTGAAACAAGAAACTGCCTTTATTTATTGTTCTTCAAAACTCAAATGATTACATCACAGCATGAAACCAAAAACGGATTATCACAGGAAAACAAAGCTGATATGGATATATAACAGCACACAACAAACAACAGACTCACAACATAGATTAAGCTTTCCAAGATGACAATGGAGGAGTCTCAGAGTTCAGATACGTCGTAAGACCAGAACCATATCGATCCCCCTTAACTGAATCAGCTGATGCAATGGATTCAAGTTCAGCCATCTCGTTGGGTGTTAGCTGAACAGATAAAGCTCCTATGTTCTGTTCAAGATTTTGTATCTTGGTGGTTCCTGGAATAGGCACCACATCGTTTCCCTGGTGGTGAACCCAGGCCAATGCCAGCTGTGAAGGTGTGCATCCCTTCTTAGTCGCTATTTCATTAACCCTCTCGAACAAGATCTTGTTGTGCTCAAGATTTTCAGCTTGGAACCTTGGCAGGAACTATAATAAGAAAATTTCATAATCTTAATATAATTACATTTAAGAAACGACAAAACGTTATGCGGATGTAGCTCTTATTGGAACATATTTTTTAGAGGTGGCAATTTGGATCCACTTCCTTATGGATGAGTTGATTTATGTTATGTTTTATCTCAAACGGGTCAGACAGGTGAAGTAAAAAATAATAGCTTTAAAGAGAACAGTTTGAACGGATCAGACAGATTGAAATTCTAAAGTGTAACTTTAATGTAAATAACTCCGTAGATCATTTTAATTAAAAACTAAGACTATTACTGACAACATAACTGCTGCAATCCGATTTGACACACTAATTAATGATGAAAAAAATATTCAGAAAAAAGTTTTCTGGGTGAACCTAACCCATTTCAGTCTAAACATAAAGAACCCATCTCGGCACAAACATGGTTTGACCTGTTACCCCGGCCCGCCTGACCCACCCACTTATCCATAACTAGTTCTTTTTATTGGAATGGAGGGGGCAAATGATAATTTAGAATAAACATGTGTAACCGACAGACCTTACGGAAGTCCCCTTCTTCCAACTTCTCCATCATTTTCGGACCAGATGAGAAGAACCCTCGTCCTAGAGGACTGTATGCAACAATCCCGATCCCTAGTTCTCTGGTAGAATACCGAAGTAAAAAAATTGGATATTTTGATAATTCAGTGTTGAGTAAATAAATAAATAGAAAAACAAAAAGAAAGGCAGCACTTAAGAGAAGAGTAAACATTATCCAACCTGCAAGTAGGAACGATCTCTTCTTCAACATCTCTTGTCCACAAGGACCATTCTAATTGTATAGCTGTTATTGGGTGCACAGCATGGGCTCTTCTGATGGTTGACGCTGATGCTTCTGATAATCCAATATATTTTATTTTTCCTTCTTCCACCAGCTTCTTCAGTTCCCCCATCTAACATGAAAAAGAAAACATTTGAAGAGATCAATAATACTATATACATATAGGGTGTGCTTCTCGTAAGTGATTCACAAGATGTTCAATATGGAGTTATAGACCCTCATTTAGATTGTACACCATAGTACTACTGTGTCAATCCAGACAATCAGGAAGACAATTTGTCTACCTTAAATATTTTAGACAGTTGGAACGACCGAAATGACCATTCCAAATAATTAAGAGACAATTTGTCTGTCCCATCTTTCTCAATGTGAACTCATCGACTATATTATAAAAAACCTAGGCATGAGTCATGATCATGGGTGTAGTTATGTTAGTGAACTAGATAATAAATTTAAAGCATTCCTAATTTCAGTTTCCTTTTCTATCATTTTGTAAATTTATAAGGAACAAGAGTCAAAGTTCAAATGAGAAAAGGATCCAAACGCAAGCTTATGGAGGATGATGGTGTCATAGACATAGGTAAAAGAGACCAATATCATGCCTAAATTGGACCGTAAACCAGAACATAATTCTGTAGCTTCATATAGATGGTGCTGGGAGCCAGGGATCAGATACGTCAACATAGAATAGATACGATTATAACCAAGTATAACAAAAACGAAGAGAAAATAACTATGACAGTTAGGCAGTTAGGACACATGAGTAGCCGTTTTCCGTCTTATTTATTTCCGATAAATGGAAGAGGATCTTTATTTGATGTACGTGTGCAACTAAAAAATCACTACAAAATCGAAATCCTAGCAACAGCCATAACAAAAAAATCAGTTGAACCACATAGACACTTTGTATATTATTATAGTTTCTCGCAATCATTATTATGTGTATTTTTAATATATAGGTCCAATTGTCCTAACAAATCTAAATTCCTATAAAAAACATAGTCAATATCCTCACAAATGTCAATCACAAATAGTAAAAATGAACTTCAAAACCTAAAAAAAAAATGATTTAAATGATGCCTTTCAATAATGCAGATATATAAACAAACATTGAAACAAGGATCACAAAACAAAACTAACCGTGATCTCGATAGGTAACCGGGTGTCAATTCTGTGCTGATAATACAAATCGATACAATCGACTTCAAGTCGTTGCAAACTAGCTTCACAACAAGCCCTAACATAGGCTGGATCACCACGAACTTCCCTTACACCATCATATTTTATCCCAAATTTTGTAGCTAATTCCACTTTCTCTCTCATCCCTCCCTTCAACGCCTACAATTTCAAATATAAAAATGTAATAACTAAACCCTATAATTTCACTATAATAGTAATTAATTAGTAATAATTAATGGGAAAATGAGATTCCTACCTTGCCAAGAAGGATTTCGTTGAGTTTGGGGCCGTAAACATCGGACGTATCAAGGAAGGTGATGCCGGAGTTAATGGCGTGGTGGATGAGGTTGATCATATCGGGTTCGGGTTTGGGTGGTCCGTAAAAAGCGGACATCCCCATACATCCTAAACCTTGAGCTGATACTTCTAAACCTTGTGAACCTAATTTGATTCTTGTAATTGTTGACATTTTTGAAATTGAATTTGTTATGGATTAATGATTAAGGGAAGAAGTACTGTAAATTTAATCTGGAAGAAGATGATTTATTTAAAGAGAGTGTGGAGGTTGGTAGGATTCCATGGTAGTGAGTAGTAGTTGCAGGTAAAACTGTAAAAGTCAAACAATGTAAGACCATGACGATTTATTGACGTCAGCACCTACGTTTTGAATCTCGAAATATATATAGTTACATGATCCGTGATTACGCCCGTAATCGAACCGAATGTTTAGCGAATAATTCGTGAACTGTTTGGCGGGAAGCTCATTGATATTCGTTCGTTTCTTTATATGATCAAACATGAACAAAAATTTATATTGATTTAATTATACGAACGAATATGAACACATGTATAGTTCTTTCATTTACATTCGTGAACATTCGTTAATGTTCGTTTGTTTATATTTGTTAACTAATAGTTTAATTAAATTAATACATATTTGCATATCTTATTTTATTCTCATATAAATTATATATAATAGTATTAAATATTTAGATATTTTCAAAATCATTTGAAAGATAACAATCTTACTTTCAGTAGTCTTTCATACTTTATTAAATTATATAATATTATATATGTATACGTATATATGTTTGTTTGTGTTTGTTTAGGTTCATTTGTATCCATTTAGGTTCGTTAAACGTATTAACGAATGAATGCATTAAATTATATATTCGTTCGTTTGCGTTCATTTATGTTTGTGAAGAACAAATTTTCTTAGTAAACGAACATGAACAATAAAATTCGTTCGCTTATCCATTCGTATTCGTTCGTTTGTTCATTAAAACTTTAGTGGACGAATACGAACAGACTTCGTTCATGTTAGTTCAGCTCGTTTTACAAGCCTGTCCACAATGGTTACTAGCTTTTATCGTAAAAATGTGTAAGAAATCATAAAAGTTTTTTAAATTAAGTTTTTTTTCTAATGACAAAAGCTCTTAAAAGCTCAAAATTAAATTAAATAAAATACATTAAATTATTACGGGATATAGGTTTTAGATATATAATTTATGAGTTTGAGAAGATTGAGTTTTTCATCGTCTCTTTAATTTAAAAAATCTTATTTTATTTAACTTTGATCTTTTAAAGCTTTTTGCCATCGGAGTAAAAACCTTTTCTCAAAATACCTTTTATAATTTCTTACACATTCTTACAACAAAAAAGTTTTAAAAAATAACCATTGTGAACGCTCTTGAATGTTCTTAGAGGATTCACAATGGAAGGTTTAAGTAAAGTTTTTTTCCAATTAGTGTGTAAAAGCTATTCGAAAGGTTTTTCTGATAGAATTAGTAAGACAGGGGTTTTGAATTTTGATTTAAAATTTGAAGAAAGAAGCTTTCCATCATTTCTCATAGTATTTATATACTTTTTAATTGATTTTGAGCTCTAAAAAGCTATTAACCATTAGAGCAAAAGGTTTTATTAAAGCTTAATGCGAAAAACCTCTTACAAAAAAGTTACACAAAAGGAGTGAAAAAATCTATAAAAAAAACCCTCCATTGGAGGTGCCCTTAATTGCATGGTTTGGTCCCTAATTTATGCAGATTTGTAACATCAGTCTCTGTATTTTATCGTATTTTATTTTTTATTGCTGGTGTGTTCGATCTTTCATCCGTTATATTTACCAATTCAACAGTTAAGTACATTCAAATGACCAAAATACCCTTACTATTCATTATTCTATTTTAATATTTTCCTTTTATTAATACATTTAAAAATACAAAGTAAGGATATTTTTGGTAATTTCACTTATTTTAACGGTTGAAATGTTAAACTTAACGGAGAAAAGACTAGACACGCAACAACGTTTGGAATTTTTTACTGTCAATACAAAAAAAAAAAAGAAGTAAAGAGACTGATGATACGAATGTGTGTAAATGACAGCGACCAACAATGCAATTAACTCTAAAATATATTTACGTTCTCTAACGGGCAAAGACTTTTTTATGAATTGATTAAGAAAATGAAAGTTCTTGGCAAAATAATATTTTGTTAATGTGTCCATGGATTTTAATGAAGGGTTAAGTGCACCAGGATGTATCATTGTATCGAACTAAGGTCTGAAATTCATAGTTTGTAACAAACTATCCGGGCTTCTATTTTGTGAGATTAACTTGTTATTTATTGTCATTGTATGCAATATATGATACTTGTACTGACGTGTCACCTATATAAAGTACCACGTAGCATCCTTACAAATTGACATTCACCAAAATACATAAAATAACAATAAATTTAAAGTTCATTACACATAATGAAAGTACAATAGTTAATACACACTTTGAATATCAGATTTTAGTTCGATACTTTCAGTGCACTTAACCCTAAAAAATTTAAAATCTTTTCTTGTTGAAGTGAATATGTTTTTTATAAATTGAATATGAGTGGGAAATATGTGAAAATGAGAAACGTTATTAATTTTTCTTTTTACTTTTCTCGTTGGAGATATAACTTGTAAAATGATGATGTGATATCAATGATGCCAAGACGGATGATGTGATAGGTATTATACTAGTCATGTAAAAATTACTCCGTCAAAGGAATCCAATTCCAATTCCAATGATATAATTATAACAAAGTTTTTGTCTTTTTAACTTTCACAAATGTATATAATGTCGTAAAATGATACACATGCCTAAAAAATGTTTCATAGACCCAAGTACCTAACAATATATGCCTAAACGTGTGTCGAACAAAATGAGTGGTCCATATTAGAAGATGATTGTTAAATGTAAGGGGAAAAAAATAAGTAGAATTGTTCTATCAACCTATAGAATGAATAAAACATAGTTTAAGTCTGTATTTTTAAGCATACGTAATAGTGCTCGTAATCTGAAAAAAAAAAAAATTGTAATACATATTACTGAAATCATGTTATATACTCGTATCTGGTTATTTATCACAATTCATATGATATTTCGTGCTCGGACGTACGTATGCCTTTGGAACTACGGAGTATGTATCTACTTAGTGTGCAGTCCAAATGCCAAAACAGAATACACCAACAACATTTTTGTAGTATATACAAACCACACATATATACGTAATATTGTCTCCCATGAGATCTGAGCCAGAACCTTTTAATTGAAGATGCCGTCCTTGCTAAACAACTTAACATTTTATTCATTCTTTCTCAAAAACTCAAATACTTAGATCACAACGGTAATTATAACTACAAGCCTAACTGAGTTTACCCTATTTTTACAAAACAAAATTCAAAGTGATATGTACAGGAAAACACGCTATTAGACAACACTGATCAACCTTTCCAAGATGACAATGGAGTCGTCTCAGCATCTAGATACGTTGAAATACCAGTAGCATACGAGAACCTTTGATGGAATCTGGTGATGCAATGGATTCAAGTTCAGCCATATCTTCTCATGTTAGTAGTTCCTGGAATGGGTACCACATCATTTCCCTGGTGGTGAACCCATGCCAATGCTAGTTGTGAAGGGGTGCAACCCTTCTTCGATGCTAGTTCATTAACCCTATCAAACATCATCTTATTGTGCTTGAGATTTTCAGCTTGGAACCTCGGCAAGTGCTACAAAATGAAAAGCTCAAATGAGATATCATCTCGATCGTATTCCCTCCAAGACAATTATGAAATAATATATAGTGTTAGCTTATGGAATTCTTGATGGGGTTTACTGCATAGAAAGGTGATTAATTAACATAGGCTAAATTTTTTTCCACCCATAAAAATCCTCAAAAGTTATTATATATACATTTAGAATCAAAGTAATTTTCCACTTGCCAGCATATATGTAAAAAAGGTCAACATTTTCAAGGATACCGACCCGTCTAAAACATATATTAAGACTACTGTTAAAGGTTAGTGCTTGTTAAATAAAGTTGGCTGTCTAAGATACAAAGTGAATCAAAACTGATTACCAATTCATCAAATTAAACCTTATCAAAATTCAAAAGTAGGACTCATGGAGAAAGTTGAAGTTGAAAGATTATGTCCCCAACCCATGCATTTAAAGCAAAAGAGATGTTACACACTGGACATGAACTACAAATGATACACTTTTTTCCAAGTTCTAGTGATTATCCAAAAGTTATAATATAGCGAGTTAATTACCAAGTCGATTTTTGGTGACTAACAAATAAACTCGCACAACTGGTCTTTGACTAGACTTGAACTCACAACCCAAACGTTGTAGATTCTCACTTATTGACATTGGACAAAATAATGGCCTCTTGATTGGTTAGAGAGTTAGTCGACCTAATTGCTCGGATTTTTTTTTAAAGGGATCGAGCCAAATGAAACGGTGACGGCTACAGACCTTACAGAAGTCACCATCTTCCAACTTCTTGAAACGCCCCGATTTTTTTTTTTTTAAGAAACTTAAAAACTCATTTAAATAAGTCCCCACGCACTAACATAATAATATAGATACATTCTAAGGCTTACATATTTAAATCTAGATTTGAAATAGCAAAATTTTAAAACTTGGAAGGTACCCGCCGGGTAGAGTGGATACCCGTCGGGTAAATCACAATACCAAAATTTTTGTTTTTAAACCCTGAAGCAAGTATTCTGATACATCGTACCCGCAGGGTACGTCTTTTACCCACCGGGTAAAAAGAAAACCCACCGGGTAGATAGAGAACCCACCGGGTAATAAACATAGGCAATTTCTCTGTTCCATTTTATAACGATTTACCCTTTTGAGCTTTATTTACCCGCCAGGTATTACCCAGTTGCAGCCCAGTATTTAACTGTGACAATCCTAAAATTTCAGTAAATTCCGTACATCATTTTACATGCATATTAGGCTAATTCCCTATCTAATTAATATGAATTCGTTTTCATCGAAATAAAGTCTAAGCACAAAGCCCACGTTCGCATTAGAGATGCACACTACTTTAATGCGGGATGCATTCGTAATCTTTGAGAATTACACAAACAATCGGTAGAGACTGACACCCACGAACATTAGTGATCAATTTTCATAAATAACATAAATCTATTTGAATATAAATAGTAGTTATTTATAGTATGATAATTTTGCTAATATATAAGCATAACAACCTTTGATAAACGATAAACGTTCACGAGAACTAAAAGACGTGCAACGACAAGATAGATTATGTAATTAATCGAACGAGCTAACGATGAATATTCGAATATTATTAAAACCAACTAATAATATTTTAATACCATTAATTTACCCTAATTACCACTAAATCACCTTAATTACATGATTAGCACTTAACTAATCAAGATTAGTGCTTAATGACCTAAATATCTACACCTAAACTAACTAGTGAAAATCAAAAAGGGCCCCCTCCCCCTCACTCTCCAAAAACCGGCCCCTAGGGCCCTCTCCATGGCCATCTCTTCTCAAAGTTTACATACACACCATACCTCCCATGCACTTACATTTCTACACCTTCTTTCTTGTTTTCATTCTCTTTAATCACCAACACACACAACAACAAGGCACAACTCACTCATTTCTCTATCTCCCTCACTTTGATTTTCAAGAACACCACCCTAAACCACCACTTTCAAAACACAAAATAAAGCTCTTTCAACATATAAACACCTACAAACCTTAACACCACTACATTCCCATGGGTAAACAAATTTAAATACAAGGATTGGAGCTAGGGATCATACACAAAGAAATCAAGTTCTCATCTTGCTTAAAGTTCACCTTAAAAGCTTTGTAAGGAGACTTTTTCTCTAACTTTTAACTTTATATATGTGTTTACGCTAAAAATGTTCACTCATACTAAAATATATTTTTAAACTAGTTACTTTGTTCTTTAAAAACATTAACTAGTAAGTTTAACAAATAAAAAGTCTATAAACAAGTTTAGAGACTTTAAAAATGCAAAACATATGTTCTACACTTTAAACTCTTCATTTATATGTAATAAACTCTTATTTATGTTAAAATAGTTATTTTAAACTAAATAACACAATAAACTTGTAATGACATGAACTTTGTAGTTTAAAAGCTAACTAAATACACTTTTAGGTGAAAAATATCAAAAAGAAGACTTAAGGGACTAAATATGTAAAATCCAAATTTTTTAGGACTATAATGTTAAAAACAGTTTATTTATGGTTTATTATGTTAATCTATGGATTAAAGTGTTAAAGACCAAACCCTTGTGGTTAAAAATCAAGAAAACTAAACTATGGGGTTAAAAGTGGAAAAAATGAGAATTAGAGGGACTATACATGTAAGAACAGAAAGTCTTGGACCTTGGCTGTGAAAATAAGTAACTTATGTATATTAAAGTGTAAACCATGATTTAAGACAATATCCATTAGGTTAAACACTAACAAACCAAATTATTGTGCAAGAAATGGAATAAATAAAACTAGAGGGACTAAAAGTGTAAAGCCTATAAGTTATGGGCTGAGATGGTAAAATAAGTAAGTAAAATGATATTAAAGTTTAATCTATAGTTTAGAGTGTTAAAATCAAGACTTGTGTGGTTAAAAGTCGACAAACCAAAAGTTTGAGCTAAAAACGAGATAATTGGAAACTTTAAGGACTAATAGTGTAAAATCAGAAAGTTTAGGGACTTAAGACCTAAACACAGTAACTTAAGTGTCCACAAGTGAAAACCCTAAGAAAAGATGTCGAGAATCTAACTTATACGGTAAAAATCGAAGAAACCGAACGATTCAACCTAAAATGACAAAATAGAAACTACTAGGACTAAAACCGTCACTTAGAAACTTTGAGAGCTGTTAAGGACCCTCTGTAAATCAGGGGACTTTATTATAAAAATATACATTAAGTCATGATTAGCGTATAGACCGAGAAATCGTGAAAACCGAATTATAACAAGTTAAAACGTACGTTAACGATAAAGGTTACAAAAATGAATTATAAAACTTATAACGTTACTAAAAATGTATGTTATATCTAAGCGACATGTTTATATTATAATAACGTACAACACACAATTATATGTCGATCAAACGGAATTATGAACTTCGAATCCAATACAGTCGAAACGATACATATAACGAATCAATAATTAACGCTATGAATATATTATGAATAATAATATATTAAAAGGATGACATAAACGATTGTAGTATTTTGAAAACTATAAATGATTACAACGTGTCGCACACGCCTATAAGGTACATAAAACCCTAGTTGAGTGAACAACTAGCATAGACGGACTATTAAATCGTCTACATTTATTAACTCGACCTCATGCGTTTAGGGCGCTAAGAGGCTTATTTGGGCTCGTTTACTTAAACTCTTTTTGCTAGCACGCTCGGACTCAGGTGAGTTCACAACCCCTATTTTAGTGTTTTAATGCTTTCAAACATTGGGGTGAAAAACATATAACTGATTTATGCGATTATTGAAATCTGACAACGTATCCTTATGGGAGCCTAAGTTCTCAAGGTGTAGTGCATAGAAGTCCTTTTGCTTACAATGACTATAACCATTAGCTAGATGACGCTAGTCACTAAATATACGGATAGTACTATCGGGGTGACGTTCTCCCCTATTGTTTTGGTTAGTCGCGCTAACTAGCGACGTTGTTTTGCATCGAGGATCGTATATTTACATTGTCCAAAGCAAACGAGTCATTATAAGTCGTGGTTTGGTTATAGGCTTAGTTTCGGCATATTAACTCATAGGACTTGCAAACCTATTGGGGGATCACCGTCTTTGTTTCAAACTCTAAATAATCGTACCTTAGGCCTTCGATGCCATACTTTGATTTACTGATGAACTTTACTAAATAATGATTTATGATTGAGTCTTAAACCCGTGAATTCACTCAACAATTATGTTGACGTTTTAAATATGTTTTTCAGGGAATTAGTCATGCCGCAAGACCGCATGCATTTTGGGACCATACTTGCCATGATATTTAGGATGCCATCTTTTGAACAAATGGGATTTATGTATGATGCTAACATAATGTTGTTTTATCCCGGAACGTATCTTTATTAAAAACAATGTATTGATAACTTTGTTATTTTGACGGCTTGATAAGGCGTAACGTTTGTAAAACTATATTTGGCATCTTAATATCATAGATGTTTTGCGATAATCATACGCTCTCGATTTATTGTCGATTGATCGAGTCACGCCCCGAGCTTCCGCCTTAATTATTATTATTCTAATTTTGGGGGTGTGACATTAACATAACTTGTTCCAGATTTTTGACTCAACGTCTTCATGCCAAACTTTTGACAATTATAAAACCTATTCACAATTATATTTGGCCTTCCTTTCATCAATCAAACATATCAACAAAATTGATGTCTAGTGTTGCATACACTCCATTGTGCTTATGCACATATATTACTAAAATTCTCAAACTTTGACTTGACATAACTAACACCAATTTACAACATTCATACAAGTTTTCAGCTGAGTTTGCAACACTTAACATCAAGACACGAAATGCACATGATACAACTTCGACATTTCAAAAGGGGTAATTTCAACCCAAATTTACACATCTCTACTACTTATCAATTTTTGCTTACAAAAGGTAGTTATACCCATGTAATTAACATTTTCTCAAAAGAGGTTTCCTTTCGTATCGAGAGCATGATTGAAGGAAATACTTACTACTAGCAAGTAGCAAGTCCACCGCTACTCCTTTTTGAGTCTCTTGCCCAAATCGTCCCTCGACCCACTAGGCTCACCTACATACATTAATAACAAGGAAAGTAAGCCAACATGCTTAGTAAGTAAGGAACATGACATTAACACAAGTATTAAATTTTTTTTACAACATAACCAATAAAGTGTTGATGCAATATCAACATTTTGTGACAACAACTTGAAGACTTATACAAGCTATTGTCAAGAGGGAGTTTGTTGATGCAAAATCAACATCTTGTGACAACAACTTGTATAGATTACATAGCTTCGATTGATTGCAAATTGAGAAACTTTGTTTTAGTGTGAAACTTAGTTCAAGTTTCGCATGCTGCGAAACTCAGAATGAGAATGAGTTTCGCAGTAGCAGTTTTGCAGGTCACGGTACCAGAGTTTCGCATGACTATATATACAGAGTGTGTGTTTAATTTTCTGCAATAGTTTTAATTGTAAAATCTGAAAGAGAGTTTGAGTGAGAGATAATTTATGAGCTGAATTGATATATTTCTTTAATGGTTATTCGTTATCAATAAAACATAAAACATTATTCAATTTACGTGTTCGGTTTACATTTTACACTTGAATACAATTTCCGCTTGTATTCGAGATTCGATTAGCTGTTAGTTCCTGAGCATTTGCGTCTACATTAAGGATCCTCAATTTCATACAATTGACTCAAAAGAATCTATGCCATGGTGTCAAGACTCAAGAACATGGTTAATTAAATACTCTTGTATCTCAATCACCACTCCATGAATTCCACCATCAAGGCACTCATCGAATACTCTTGTATCTCAATGACACCATTTCATTAACAACCTCAAATGGCACACACTTGACTACTCATTGTAATCCAAGTGTTACCACTTAATTACATACAATTCCATTACTTACCACTTAATTACATACAATTTCATTACTTACCTTGCAAAAGTGATCAATTAAGCACAAACAACTCTTTTCGATTTTAATCACCTAAACATATCAATACACATACAAGAGTTACTTGCAACTCTATTTTACTCATTAATATGTAACTAGTTAGGAATTCAAGTGTGTCACCCACACCTAATTCTCTAACTAGTTAACCATACTCTCGTAAATATGCAATTACATCTACTCTTGTATGATTAAATCATCTTTTAACAACAACAACAACAACAACACATAACCAATTAGTATCATCTCTCTAATCATCTATATATTCATAACTAAATGTAGCTTCAATCAAGTACACATAGTTACTTATTCAACTCATCAACCTCCCAACTCATCAAATTTAAGTTTACTTGTAATTTAATAACAAATATACTACAATACCCATCTCAATTAACCCCTTTTCCCCAAACCCTAAATTTCTTATTCTTAGGGTTTATACCTAACAACACAATTAACTAAATTAAGAGGTTAGGAGAGGTGTTCTTACCTTATGGATGAAGAATTTAAGCTTAAAAATCACAAACTCTTAAAATCCTTATCAAAATTTCGATTTCTTCCTTCTTCCTCCTTGACCCACGAATTCACACACACCTATGTTTTTACTAAGGCTGAGCAACAAAACCGAAAAACCGACCCATAACCGAATTAACCGATTAACCGATCCAAATTAACCGACCCAAACCATTAACCGACGGTTCGGTTATTGATTTTCGATTAACCGATTAAATCGGTTATAGTTACGGTTATTGTCTTAAAACCGACCCAAATTAACCGAACCGCCCCACTTATAATTTAATATTTTTTCATATATATGTATGTGATATATACATTACTAATATTTATAGTTTTATTTTATATATACTTAAAATACATACGGTTAAGGTTTACTACTTTCATTTATCATTTTTCAGGCCCAAAATAAGAATAAAATTAAATAGAATGATTGATACTGTTTGGCCTTACAGCCCAAACCCCTTACTTGACACCAAATACGCTTTTATAACCATACCATTCATTCGTAAACGATTACTCTTCTCTTTACTCTTCTTTTTTCTTTTCCTACTAAAACCCTAGCCGTTTTCTCGTTTTCTCTTTTTATTCCCTTCTCTTAAGAAAGTTAACTACACACAGCGACTAGTAGCGCTTGGTGATCGATAACAGTTTTAAGAAACAAGGATGTTGTTGACAATAACTAAACAGTGATATGTTTTTATACACGTTCCTCGTGTTTTTTCTTATCATTTTTGTGTTGTTGTTTGATTCCATAAAAACCGATAGTTAACCGCTTAACCAAACCGAAAACAACATGAAACCCGATTAACCGACCCGCTGTTAACCGAAACCGATCGGTTTCTAAAATGCATTAACCGAAATTTCGGTTTTAGGTTCGGTTTTAGGTCATAACCGACCCAAACCGACCCATACTCACCCCTAGTTTTTACCCCCAAGTTTCCAGATTTTTGAAGAAGAAGGAGTTTAATTATGCATTTTTCACCTCCCCCCCCCCCAATTTACCTTACTTGGTACTTTTAGCCCCTCAAGTTTCATCTCTCATTTATTTCTAAACCAACTAATTATATTTGTATTTTAACACCAAACACAAAAATAATTATTTAAGTAACATACATCTATATAATATAATATACTTACAGATTTTGGGGTGTTACACTTCTCAAGCATCTTTGGACCCGATGAGAAGAAACCCCGTCCCAGAGGACTGTATGCAACAATTCCAATCCGAAGTTCTCTGACAAATTGAAGGATGATATGCAGAAATAAAAATAGGATTTCTGGATAACTCATTCCGTAATAATAAAAAAGATTAATAGAAAAAGGGTGCCCAACCTGCAAGTTGGAATGATTTCATGTTCGACATCTCTTGTCCACAACGACCATTCTAACTCTATGGCTGTTAATGGGTGCACAACATGGGCTCTTCTGATGGTTGATGTCGATGCCTCCGATGATGCAATATATTTAATTTACCTTCTTCCACCAGCTTCTTTAGTTCTCCCCTTTAACATGAAAGTTACAAAAATAAAAATAAAAAATTGAAGTGTTCAATGCTAAAATCTAAAATACACTTGATTCATGAAAAAGATTAAGAAAAGAATATTTGAAACTAATTAACCATGATTTCGATTGGCACACGAGTGTCGATCCTGTGCTGATGATAAAGTTCAATGCAGTCGACGTCATAATTGCTGCAGGCTAGCTTCGCAAGCAGCTCTTACATAAGCAGGATCGCCACAATACTCCTTCACACTTTCGTATTTGATCCTAAATTTGGTAGCAGGCCAGCTGCACTTTCTCCCTAATCCTTCCTTTCAAAGCCTGCACTTAATGATCCGTGCTGATATTTGGTACGTTAAAACAAAGGCGAAATTATGTTACGAGAGAAGTAAAAATAGAAAGAAAAGAAAGTAAAAGAAGAAAGAAGAGGTCAAAGATGGTTGAAGCAAGCATGAACTACTTTCACCTAAAGGTATCCCTAAAGGGGATTTGATGATCTCCCAACCAAAATAAAATCAACAATCAAAACTAAAACTAAATACTCTAAATCTATCCTATATAAGAAAAAACTAATGCAATCAAACTTTACCAAGAGATTATACACAGTAGCATATTTATTACTTACATTCACATTCTTGCCCATAACATGCATATGTAGATACTGTACACTTTTTCCTTGAAACTGCCTATACCAATCTTCTCAAGATCTCTGATATAGTGATATGTCCCATTAATTGTTCAGTTTTGCAACAGAAGACCTCATTATAACTCATAACTTGCATCTCAACTTAACTCATGAGACCCCTGTTCTTGAAATTACACCAGAGGTCATTTGGGTCAAAAAAGGTCAACCTGACCCACTTTTGAATCTCCACAATATTCTTTTCACCTAAGATTTGATCACCTATTTTCAGTAACCTGCAGATATACATATGACGAACCAACCTAGGTTTTACTTTGCCCAAATTACCACCTTTCTTAAGATTACATTCTCTTTGACTATAATTTGTTTGACCCAATAAAGTCAACTCTGCACAGTTTTCTTCAGATTTCATTATGCAATAGTAGTAATCAGACCAGTCATTTCTGACTTGGATTGTTACCATTTGAGACCCACCACCATTGCCTTTGCTAAGATTTTCACCCAAAACCCATTTATAACCCTTATACTTGATATGACAGCTACATTTTAACTTAAATGTGGTGACTGTATTCGTTTAAGATCGTCTTGTTTGTCAAATCTTGAACGAATCACTTAAACATTTTTTACCAATCAGTTTATATATACAGGAAATATTGTCTAATCCCTAAATTCACTTAATCGAAAGACGAACATAAAGCGGAAGTCATGGGTCAATTCTCATTCTCATGTCTCTCTAATCATCAGTTACGCGATTTACCTAAATCATTTTGACCGTTGACCACACCATGGAGGCCGCTAAAGGGCCGGTTACCCTTTTATTTATTAACCAATTATATTAGGGGAGAATCTCATACATGTCATTGTTCATATTTGCCCATACTTAGTTTCTAAATATAAAATATGCCATTCTTAAACTTAAAAAATATCAAATATACCCAAACATTTATTTTAATCACTATCACTAATAAATCAATAAAATACTTAATATTTAGTAATAAATTAAAAAGTGACCACTATACCCTTCTTCTTCAGCAATTTATCTATACTACTATATAAAATATTTAAGACAAAGTTTTAAAGGTGAAATAGTACTATTTTACCCTCCACTTCATTAATATGTTCTACAGTTAAATACTTAAATTAATGCAATTAATTATAAAGTTTAATATATTATAAATAATGTCAGTTTCAGAAATATGTAACTTAAAATTATAACCAATGTAACTAACATAACACTTCATGTATATTAAAATGTCGGTTACAATTATTTTGATAGAAATATTGCTACAAAAATATAATATTTTTTTACATATTATAATCATCTTTATACTAATGTATAAGAAGTTGAAAATTTATATTAAACTTTTAATAAAGAGATACTATAAAAAAAATTTACTACCTTTTAAGTATTTTATTTAATATTTGAACACTTTTAGTTAGTTACATTCAATGAAGGGCAAATTACCTAAAATAGAAAAGAAATATTGACATATTTAAAATTCTACAAATCAACTATCAAAATTATCAATAATATAAACTAACTATCATTTTCATCATATTTTTAGCAATATGTTACCTCGAAATTCGAAAAATTAATGATGTGTCATGTATCGTATTGCCAAAATTATGAAGAAATTGATACTTGCTTTCTATTATTGATACTTTCGATATTTCATTTCTATAACCTAAAATTAGCCAATAAACCTTAACTCAAATCCGACCCAATAAACAAAAATGGTTGACGGATTTTAAGTTAATAGATTGATGGGCTGAAAATATAACTCTAACCTGTAATAATGTATACAATAAAGTAAGAAAATGATATATCACTATATTTTTCAATTTTCACTAAATGACGACATATATTTGAACAAAAAATACCGGACGTAAAAAATTTTAATGCCGCTGCATGGCACGGGTAAAATGCTAGAATCTGAACATAAGAACCCTAGAAATCAACCCAACTTTCTTTATCATCTTGTATGTAATAATGACACGTTTATATGGTGTAAATGTCGGTGTAAACATAAAGCAATCATCATAAAAACAGATACCCTAATCACACCTCATGAATGTGTGACGGAATATAAAAGAATCATTTAGCTTACTTTGATTTTTGTATTTTTCATCTTCCGAGAAGGTAAAGGAAGCGAAATAGACCTTTTAATCCATGCTAAGCCTTCAGTCGCATATAGAGTTACTTGAGCATTTTCAATTTAATGGCAAAGTGGGTTGAATCCATTCGAATCGAGACAAGCTCTATGTGTACGTGTTCAAGAACAAAATTGCTAAAATTTTCTTCTTCTTTAACCAGGTTTCCTATTGTTTTATGTAAACACTTTATTATGTGTACTAGTCGATTCATTCCTTTTGTGTGTTTAAGGATAAATTCTTGAAGAAGAAGAAGGGTATAATGGATAAATTTTAATTTATAATTAGTGACACTTGAAAAAGCTGCTTTCAAGGTTCTTTCAAAAGATCATATACTCTCTCGCTTGGGGCTCTCTTTCCGTAAGCCGGTGAGGAGTGAGAGTTCTACCGGGACTTTTTTTCTTTCATTCCGGGTAAAACCTCCTTGAAAGAGTGGTCTTTCAGGATTGGTCGTTGTGTGTCACCACCTCCCACCTATTACTGCTTTAACTTGCTGGTGTTGATGGTGCTTTCACCTAAACAAATAATGATGGCTAACTTACTCTTATGCCGCTAACGCGCCCCTTTGTCAAATAGTAAACTTCCGATCGACTTCGTTCGCCGAAGTATTTTGTTGTGATTAGTGATTAAAATAAATATTTGAGTATATTTTAAGTTGGACAAATATAATATTAACCCACTTGACAAAATCCTAGATTCAAACTTCATTAGATAAACATTTTATGTTGGTCAGCACAAGAGTTATGGAAACTGTATCGAGATACCTAATTAGGTAGCGTGCATTAGGGATGTTCAACGGTTTGATTTACGGTTTTTTCAGTTTATTTGGTTCGGATTGTTCGTTTTTGAAATGTTTGAGAACAAATCGAAAACCGAACTGAAAACCGAATTTGAATTTGGTTCTGTTAGGTCACTTAGGTCTCCAAAACTTAGATACAGATTAAATTATAAGAATTTAATATATTGTACCAATATCTAAGTTAAATCAAACTCTTAATATTCTTGGTGGAAACAAAAATACATTAACACAGATTATGAATGATATGAATATATTTTATTCACAATTCAAAGTTTGTATCACAGAGATTACAAGTGTTATTCAACCTCACTGAGAAGTTGAATATGATCCAAGATATATTCAACAGATGAATATGTATAATCTAATATCACTTAAGACTATTAGTTAGTTTGAATGCTATAGATTATTTGGAGATCTTGGATATTTTGTGTGTGGTTTAAACTTGATATTTATAGATTTAGTATGTATGCATGTACTAGATCTATTATCCAGTTTAAATCATTTGTCCAGAAGTTAATAAACACTTTCAGAGAACAAACGTGCACACCCTTTTTGCTTTACTTCTTGAAATCAGTAAAAGCAAAAATGTGAAGGTTTCTTTTCTTTGGAAGTCAACCTTCTCCAACTTTAATCGATGTTTGACTTACATCAAGCATCACTTCAGTTGTATTCTGCCTTGAAAATGAAGAACTCTTTCTTTAATCTTTGTTCTTTAATATGTGCTCTTCAGTCTGTGATCTTCAGTCTGTGTCTTCAGTCTGTGATCTTCAGTCTGTGTCTTCAGTCTGTGATCATTAGTCTGTGAAGTCTTCAGTCTTCAATCTGTTAAGTCCTCAATTCTTCAAGTAATGAAGTCTTCAGTCTTCAGTCTAAGCAAGGCTTGAGTCTGTGTGGATTCTTTCAGTCTGTTGGCACAGACTCGGGAACACAGACTCAGAAACACTTAGTTTCTAAATACAACTTACTTTAGATTTTAACTCTTCAGATTTATAACTTAGGTTTGATCATTGTTTTTCTCAACGGGTTCAGTTTTGATTAAAACCAAAAAAATTGAAAAAAATCAAAATTTAACCAAATAATCGTAAAAATCCGTTTCAGCTTATAATTGTTAGTGTGTTAGGATTTCACTAGTGTGGAAAGTGAAAGACATGAAATTAATTTACGGTTGAAATGTGAATAGAATTGTTTAGGAGATTTAAATATCACATATATACTACATGTATTAATAATTTAATATGTTATTAATTTGAATTTGGTTTTGAATTCGATTTTCGGTTTAATCGAATTCAAAAACTTAAAACTGAAAACTAAATTCGGATGTGTAAACCGAACCAAAAATTGAATTTGAATTCGGTTCGGGTTTTTTTCAGTTTTGATTCGATTCGGTTTTCAGATTAAACAGTTTCAAACCGAATCTTGAACACCCTAGCATGCATGTGTGTAAAATAGATGTCTTCTACGTGTAAACAAGTATAGAATCACTCAAGAACACAGACTACCAAAGCTAACTGTCGTGGATTCAAATAAAAAACTAATCAAGAAATGAAATATGTCAACATATAAAGTAAAAAATCCTCATCACATCACTCAAAACCTCAAACCAAATATACATGTGATCACATGAATCAAAAGAGTATCTAGAATATGAATTACAGTCCAAACCCTAATCGGGTGAAGAACAGAGAAAAAATAAGAACAAAATTATTACAATAATGAAAATAAAATAATAAAAACAACTTTGTTTTTTTAATTTAACATTTGTAGCTTGTCACTTTTGGTCCGTGGAGTTTATCTTTAATCTTAGACAAACTAAACTTTCTTTTCTTCCATTACTTTTTTAAAAGGCAACCATTTTATAAAAAACAACACAAATACAAACAAATGGCAATATCATAAAGTATCTACAAAATACATATACATTATAAGGGAAATGAGAACAAATACAAACTATACAATTATGCCCTACCACTAACCTATACAAAAACCTATACAATTATTCCCTGCATACAAAAACCTATACAAACCCATAACCAAACATACAAATATTCCAAGTATAAATTGCAGAATTATATACATTTCATCACTACGACTAAACTGAATAGGAAAAACCTCTCCGTTTACCCGTTTAACGGTAGAAGAAGGGTAGCAGTTACCTTACCGAGAAGGATTTTGTTGGTCTTGGGACCATAGATGTCGGAGGTATTGAGAAATGCAACACCCGAATCAACAGCATAGTGAATGAGGTGCATAATGCCAGGTTCAGGTTTAGGGTTTCCATAGTAAGCGGACATGCCATACAACCTAAAACCTGAGCTGATACCTCTAAACCTTGTGAACCCAGTTTGATTCTTGGAACTCGTGTCATTCCCTAACTTTTCTTTTCTTTTTCCTTTTTATGATCGATCAAATGAACGGATTAGCTCTGACAAATTACTTTGTTTAGATTTCAATTCTAGTTCTAGTTTAAAACAAGTGTGAAGTTGGAAGGTGCAAGGGTGGTCAAGGGTAAACCTAGTGACAAGGATCTTCTTCATTTTTGAAGTCATATATTTGATATAGGATTGACAAGGATCTTCAATATTTTTCAGTTTTTTAAGATCCTAAAGTATATAAGTTCTACCATATTAGGTCTATTTTATTTGAAAAAAATTGACATTATAAGGCCTTAAAGTGGTTAGGCCGCAAGATATTAGGCCCTTTTGATGTGAAAAAAAAAAATTAGGCCCGTATTTTATATCATTTTTTCTTTGACATTCTATTTATTATGTCTTTAATTTCAATTTTTGTTTTTCATTCGCTATTTTCATGACTATTGAATTCCCCTATCATTTTATTATCATTAATCAAATTGCTCAAATAACCATCTCAATCATTTAAAACACAACTCGTGATTACGTGGACGAGTTATTTGAATTATACAGCGAGTTGAATCTAATGTTTTACTTAGTATATGGCCGTCAGATGTGACATAAAATTTGACATTAATTATATGATGTATTGCTCTTGAAGAAGAATGCACGACACACACACACACACATATATAGGGTTGGGTTCTGATGAAAAACAAGAAGTTAAAATTAAAACGGTGAAAACGATCTCAATGTGTATTCACAATTGTTCTTAGTTGTGAACTTTTATTTTTTTTTCGCTTCATTTACATTTTTTTATTGTGAACCCTTATATTTTTTTTCGTGAAGTTTTCATTGTGAACCTTTATTATTATTTATTTGCTTCACAGAAATTTAGAAATTTTTTAAATATGAAGCTTTATTTTTTTGGCTTCACATAAATTTATGAATGTGTGAAGCTTAATTTTCGACCTTCACGATACGTAAATTTTATGTGAAGCCAAAAAAATAAGCTTCACATTTAAAAATTAAGTGTGAAGCAAAAAAAAAGCAACTTCACACTTCATAAAATTGTGAAAGTTAATTGTTTTCACCGTTTTTATTTTATCCCTTTGTTTTCACATGATCTCATTCCTATATATATACATATTAAATATTATATAAGAATCACCTTTCTGACATCATCTTTTAAAGTTAAGATTCAGTTGAACAATTAAGTCCTTTTATTTTACTTATTTGATAAACAAAACCCCATACATAATAAATAACTAATTTAATAAGTACTAAATATACAAAGAAATGAAATAAAAAAAAAATCTATAACTACTTTTATTCTTATCCTTGGCAATCGAGTACACTCCCTCATTCCTACCGATCCTTCTATATTAAGCTTATTTATATTTCCTAAATTAACTTTTAGTAATTAATTAGAAAGATCAACTTATTACTTACTTTTTCTTCTCTATTTTCGTTAGACTTCATTTTCATATTTTATTTTTTTTCCAATTCAATTTCCTTTTCCTTAATCCTTAAAATAATAATAATAATAAAAAATTATTTATCATCTATGTATTTATTAATAATTAATATTAATATATAATAGATTTATATCAATCAATTCAATATTAATAATAATAGTGTGATTTATGACTCTTTTATTAATACTTTCTCTATCTCAAATTATTTGTCCATATTACTATTTTAACTTATTTCAAAATAATTATCCACTTCTAAAAATAAATATGCATTAATGATTAGATATCTCATATTACCCTTAATTTTAAAACGACACAAAACTCAAAGAAAATATTTACTTAATGATTGAGGGTTAAATTGTCATTATACTAAGGTCAAAGCTTTAATTAATGTGATTTTTTTAAGACGTGTGTTTTCAACTTAGTGACAAACAATTTGAGACGAATTGAGTAAAAGATTAATGTAGTTATCGAATAATAGAATTAAATTAATAGGGATTATATGATAGTTACACACTTTTGTGTCAAAATGTATAGCTTACTAACGTCAATTTATCTTAATCACTTAAACGGTCCGTGTGTATACACGAGTTTGAAAACTAGTATATATATATATATATATATATATATATATATATATATATATATATATATATATACATATATATATATATATATATATATATATACATATATATAATTAAAATTAATAAATTATACGGATAAAAAACACATGAAATCATTGATGCATTTTCTATTCCTAATTAAAAACTTCGATAAAACTTCACTAACGTTATTGAATTTGCATCGAAAAAGGGGAAAAGTAATAACTATATCAAATCGATATGGCATCATATTTTAAGTTTGCTTTAGGTCTCATAAGATTTTGAGCCGCTGCGGAAAGATGTCAAGAGAATTGAAGTTGCAGGTCAAATGATGATGTAACATGTCCCAAGGTGTGCATGTTTTGAATACACTAGTCAGCTTATACAGAAATTTGTGAAGTGAGTACCACGACTCATGATTTGGGTGATAAGCAATTAGAATATAGGAAGATTCATGGTTTGATACGGTTATACTTAGTGGTGTATGACAGATTTTGATAGTGTGCAAACTACCGCACTGACAAGTTAGTGGTGTATGCAACTGATATGTCTTAACTATATTTATTTAGATGTAGATGACTAGATGTGTACGTAATTCAAGTCAATTTTCCAATAAAATCAGCTTAAGTGATTTGGGAATTTGGCTAATATAGGATATATGCGATGGAACCAGGTTTTCATAATCAGTGGTTGATTGCAAGTAGGGAGTAAGATTTCAACTCTCATTTGAAATATGTATTTACAGCATATGATATGATTGTCTATAATAGGTGGCGTGAGTATTTGACGTTTTAAGAAAGAAAAAAATGAAGAATTAACCATTATAATGATAAATGATAATGGTTTAAAATAATGATAATGCTAATGAACACTAGAGTAAATTCTATAAATGTTCTATGGAGTTTATACTGATTTACGAAAATCGGTCCTATACTTTATTTTTCACGTTTTTAGTCTAATAAGTTTATGTTTTGCTCGAGAATGGTCTCTCATCCGCCTAAAATTACTAAAGTACCATTTCTCTTGTCGATCTAAAAGGTCAAAGGGTATTTTAGTTATTTTAGATAGATGAGAGACTATTTTCGAACACAACGTAAACTTATTGGACTAAAAAAATGAAAAATAAAATATATGAGCGATTTTCGTAAATCAATGTGCTAACACAAAGACCATTTGTAGAATTTACTCTGAACAGTGAAATAAAGTAGGCCCAATAAACTTCCATTATTTAAAAAATATTAATTTGAAATCTACAACTTCAATGGCCAAGATTTTGATAGATGGCTAAAAGTCAGAAGTCTATTATATAGTCTAAACAATATCAATAAGAGCCGTAATTTATGCAGCTTGCCAAGATGAAAGTTGTGGAGTATTTGCATACTTCCAAGTGTCTTGCATTACTGCAGGAGAGTACCTATTGCCTTTAACAGCTGCGGCAATTGATTCGATTTCAGACATTTCATCCTTTGTTAGTTTTATGAAAACGGATCCAATGTTTTCTTTGATGTTCTCGATTTTGGTTGTACCAGGTATGGGTGAAACATCGTCCCCTTGATGTAGGAGCCATGCCAGTGCTAACTGAGATGGGGTGCATCCCTTCTTTCTTGCCATTTCATTGACCTTTTCAAACACAATCTTATTGTGCTCCAGGTTTTCTCCCTGAAATTTTGGTAAACTCTGCAAAATATATGTTAAATTATCAGCATATACCTAAACAATAGCATCTAAACCATTTTAACTACTCAAACAACATATCCGACTCTCTTCATGTTATAAATATATGTTGTGTACAAACCCATATCCGACATTGGAAACATGTAAAAATTCTAAGTATATTTATCAGCTTACGGGCTACTCCCAATGTCAATGTGGACCGAATCCTCAGTAGGACATGGTTTAATGCTTAGTTTATCCAATTTTGTTGTGTTATGTTTAAGATTACAAGTAATTTTATTATAATAATTCTCTGATATTGCGTTTGATTTACAAACTTTAATGAAGTTCATTGGAATTGAAATGTTGAAATCCTCTCCATTGAGTATTGTTTGGTTGAAAATGAATGGAATTGGAAATTTTTAAATCCCATCAATTTCCATTGTTCAATGGAATTCAGAATTCCTTCAACCATTGATAGTTCAACAAATGCAATGCAACTTCTTTTCAATAAAGTGATTTTGGAGGTTTGTTGCATCTTATGGCAGTTTGGATTCAAACCATTTTACCATGTTGACTCATTTACCCGTATATACTTGGTTAGATTTATTAAAACATAAACTCTAAATCAACTCATTAATAAGCAAATGAGTTTAACTTTCCACCTCTGATATGCACCAAAAGTAAGTTTACAATTAGATTGAGAAAGATAGAAGGGTGTTAAAGGTACAAACCCTTCGGAAGTCATTGCTTGCAAAGTTCTCAACCACCTTTGGACCCTTTGAAAAAAATCCCTTTCCTAGAGGACTAAATGGGACTATCCCAATTCCAAGTTCTCTACAAGAAAGAATTTGGAAAACAAATAAATCATTAATCTGTGTTGAAGCTGTTTGCTAAAAAATAGACACCCACCTGCAAGTAGGAATCACTTCTTCTTCAGCATCTCTTGTCCACAAGGACCATTCCAGCTGGACAGCTGTTATTGGATGAACTGCGTGCGCTCGCCTGATGGTTTCTGGTGAAGCTTCAGAGAGACCTATGTATTTTACCTTGCCTTCTTCAACTAGTTCCTTCAATGCTCCCACCTAGCAACAGAAATACCAGATATCAAAAACTATTTTGTAAACATTCATAATTACTTTGGTTTATTAGAATAAAGTAAAGTGAGGGATACCGTGAGTTCAATAGGGATTGAAGTATCAACACGATGAACATAATAAAGGTCAATACAGTTGATGCCAAGTTGGTTCAAGCTAGCATTGCAGGCTTCCTTCACGTATGCAGGATCGCCACACACCACCATCCCTTTATCACCTGAGAGTGACTTAATCCCAAATTTGGTAGCAATTTGTACTTTTAGTCTCATCTCCCCCTCCAAAGCCTACCCTATTTGATTTTAACTCGTTATCAGTTCAAAAGAGTCAACATCAGGAAATTTTAAAGATTACTGACCTTCCCGATGATGATACTGTTCGTGTGAGGGCCATAGAGATCAGTGGTATCGAGAAATGTGATACCCAAGTCAATGGCCGTTTGGATGACTTCAATCATTTCTTCTGCGGGTTTAGAGGACCCATGTAAGGGAGACATGCCCATACATCCCAAACCAATTGCGGAAACCTCAAAACCTTGCGATCCTAGCTTTCGTCTAGGCACCACCACTGGTTCTTCCATTCTGTTTTCACACACTAGTAAAATCAGATATGTTGAAATTGCACTATATGATGTATTGTATATGTAGGAAGAAAGCACATGGAGGATTATTTTAATCAAAAGATTCTGAGACAAGTTGATTCTCTAATAAGTAATTTAGTATAAATTGTACTGCTAAATCCCACTACAGCTTATTAAATTTTAGATTAGATATTGATTTTAGTACACTTCTTTAATCCAATGTGAATCTTGCCTTTTAGGTAAGCTGAAAAAAAGGCCTATTAGTGTGGCCCAAATGCACATTTTAGTTGATGTGTATGGCTCATTTTATGTGTCTGAAATAATGTCACATCTTTGTGGCAGCAACCAAAAGATCAAGAAGGAATCTTTCCAACTTGGAGAGCAAGTTGTAGACTCATGTGGTGTAAATGAAAGCCAAGTATGATACTACTTGCAAATGGAGTTGTAATGGAGCCTATAGATAAGGCATCATCCTTGTGTTAAAAACACACCAAATAGCAGCAAGTCACTTGTAACTTGCTTGCAACTCTTCTCTCTAAATTTGTATATTTCTATAAAAAGAAATATAATTGGTGGTGTGTTGGGAGGACGTAGGCAAAATTGACCGAACCTCAGTAATATCTGGTGTTCTCGTGTGTTGTTTATTTCAGTAGCTTTATTTGGGGTATCGTTATTGTGATCTATTGTGCTAATAAATTATCGGAATAATTCTTTTCTACTTATAATTTATTAGATCAATCTTTCACGGACTCTATCCATTCGGTGGAGTAATTAGGCCGATTATTTCCACAACATTAGTCACCCAGGTACGACCACCCAAGACACCCACCGTTATAATTTTCAGTTTTATGTTATCTTTATGAACAATTTTCCCTTGTTTCTGTTAGAGAAACAAGAAATGACAGTATCTACTCATTTATACGATTTTGATATCCCCAAAATTATCTCTTTCAATCCTTTTTAACTCCCTAAAAAACTACTCGATCTAAATGGTAAGTGATTAAGACAAAAAAGAAGTGTTATTTCAAATATCTTAATGGTACAAACCTTTCTACAGTCCTCCTCTAGAAAGCCCTCGACCATCTTGGGTCCCGAAGCAAAGAAGCCACTTCCGAGAGAACCATATGGAACAATTCCAATACCTAATTCCCTGAAAATCATACATCAAAAAATGAACCAGAACATGTAATCATGTATCATTCATTAAGAAAGGAAAATATTTATACAGAAAGCAAAGTTAAACAGATCAATATGCACACACACCCTATTAATAGCGAGGTGGACCTAAACTCATTAAGTCACAACTATTAGATTTAGAGACTCAGCTCGAATGTCGGTCTTTGCTTACCGGCAAGTTGGAATGACTTCATCATCTTCATGGACTCTAGTCCACAAAGACCACTCTAATTGTACAGCAGTTATTGGATGAACAGCGTGGGCTCTTCTAATCGTAGATGGTGATGCCTCAGATAGACCAATATATTTGATTTTACCTTCTTCCACCAGTTTCTTCAGTTCTCCCATCTACAACAAAAACAACGCACATGTATGATGGAGTAGGCTCATGTTTTTTACTTCAATTCTAAAAAGATCTACTTGTGTTAAATAATGACCCTATATAGTTTTCTTATGTTTTGGTTACTATTTGGTTATTTGTGTAACATTGTATATATGTATCCTTTATATATTTGAGCTAATGCAATGAAAACCCCAACGGGTATTCTCACAATAAAACTACGTTCATCAAGACCAGGGATAGTCTGTAAATAGAATATAAATAGGGGCTTTCGAAATGCTAACCGTGATCTCAATAGGAACACGAGAGTCAACACGATGGACGTAATACAGATCAATGTAATCAACATCAAGACGTTTCAAACTAGCTTCACAACAAGCCCTGACGTACTCCGGATCCCCACATATATCGATTGCATCCCCCTTCAACTGTCTGATTCCAAATTTCGTTGCCAACTGGACACTTCCTCTGTCCAATCCTTTCAACGCCTGAATTACAAACTAATATTTTTAATAATTAACATTTCAACTAAATTTAGCAACAACAACCGAAATTAATAATGATTAACTGAACGACCTTTCCAACGAGGATTTCGTTGACTAAAGGGCCGTAGTAGTCGGAGGTATCGAGATGAGTGACCCCAGAGTTGACCGCATGGTGGATGAGTTTGATCATGTCTTCTTCTGACTTTCCAGGTCCATAGTCGCTATCGGTCATGCTCATGCATCCTAATCGGATAGCGGATACCTCCATTCCTTGTGATCCAAGCTTAATTCTTCTCATATCAATTGTATGTTTGTAAGCAGATCAATTGAAATAGATGACAGTTAACCTTCAAAAGATACAACTTACTGACAGATTAGATACCCCTCCCCCAAACAGAAAAGAAAAAATAGTCAACGGAAGGTTAGATTGTTGGTTGCCATTGGTATATAGAGATGTGCCTGATCATTTTAAATTGCATTACCATTAGCAGTGGTCCATCAAAAAATTTAAATAATCAAAAGCATAGTTATGTGGTCCATGTGGTTTGCAAAATTGTTCATTTGGAGTCCTTAAGTTTGAAAACTTATGAGGATAGTCCCTACTTCAATTCGGAAAACTTGGTTCAATGGCAGTTTATTAATCTATCAAGCGTCGTTAACTTCTATCGTTAACTCACATCACGTATCACATGCAGGGATGTGAAAACCACAGGGACGATTCATATAAAATGATTTTTTAAACTCAGGTCATCCTTTCTCAATGTTCCGAGTAAATTACATTTCCGTTCATATATTTGTGGTACTTGCAGCTTATAGATCCTTGTATACACAAGAAGTGCTTCAAAAAAATGTGTGATCAAATGTAGTTATTAATTTATATAATATATATGATTAAATAAGCAGTAATTAGATTGAATCTTATATGGATTCTGTTGGCATTATGATATCTAAAGTACAGGGTACTGATTGTAATTATTTTCATAGTATAAGGAGCTAGTTGTCAATATGTTTAGTCTGTTGGGTATATACAGGAAAAGTTAGTTAGATCAGTTAATCTTTTCATTCGAGGTTTTCATCTTTGTAAATGTACAGATTCAATTCAATGGAAATCAAAGCTTTCCACATGATTCTTGTTATGATTCATAATTTTGTCAGATTCATTAGAACTTATGACAATTGTTTGAGCATGTTTTTGACCCGTTTATCTCAGAATTCCCTTGAATATATCTTCCATGAATGTTCAAAACACTGTACTAGATTAAATATTCATTGATCACCCGACAGTACGAGTAAATTCGACATTTATCCCTTCTACTTCATATTCTGTAGTTTTAACTATTTGGACCATTTTATCTCTGAAATTCGACTTCTATATTCAAAATGATTAGCAACTAATACCAATATTCAACATTTATATATAAGTTTATGATTGCGTAACATATCTTGGAATGGCGATGTTACACGAACACTCAACAGAAAATATATATTACACATTTTCAAAACACACAGACATTCTTATGGTACCTGTTAAGATTATCTCCACTAGTGTCATCTCTTAGCACCACCATACAGCCGCATCGCGTGCGTACAATGCCATTTTTCATAATGAAAATGGTGGAGTTTCGACTTTTGAAAGAGCCTCAATTGCAGGAGGTAATCTGCTTCCCTTGAAAGCATCTGGTGAAGCAATAGATTCAAGCTCAGCCATGTCATTCGGTGAAAGTTTGACAGATAAAGCTCCTATATTTTGGTTCAAATTTTCAGTCTTTGTGGTGCCTGGAATGGGACTCACATCAAACCCTTGGTGCAGAAGCCAGGCTAATGCCAGCTGAGACGACGTGCACCCTTTCTTCACTGCAATTTCATGAATCTGCTCAAACACCTTCTTATTGTGTTCAAGATTCTCAACTTGAAACCTTGACAAATACTACAACAAAAAAGTTTAGTATCAGAAGCCAACAACAAAATTCCAAAAAATAATCTGAATCATATATTTCAGAGTGATCTAATATATTTAGTAACTGTTTGTTGATCCATTAACACAGTCAAAACAGATCCCATTTATATAATTTGATAACACAAACCTTCCTAAAATCGTAATCTGACGTGTTCTCAAGAAGCTTTGCACCTGCAGCCAAGAATCCACTTCCGAGAGGACTATATGGAACGATCCCAATACCTAGTTCTCTGATAATGATACGACAAAAAGATACTTAATATCAATGGACCGGTCTTTTTAATAGACCTAATAAGACTAAACAACAGATTATATACACAGCATTAAGATTAGATACTTTATTGAATACAACTTAGGCCGTGGTTTACCTGCAAGTCGGAATGACTTCTTTCTCGTGATCTCTGGTCCATAGTGACCACTCTATCTGTACAGCTGTAATTGGATGAACAGCGTGCGCTCTTCTGATTGTAGATGGTGAGGCCTCAGATAGACCTATGTATTTGATTTTACCCTCTTCCACCAGTTTTTTGAGTTCTCCCATCTATAAAGTATACACAAAAAACACTTTTTATTCTTTTGAACTAAACTTTTTCCCAACAATGGAGTTTACAGTTTTCCTTACAATTGCGTCACTGGCTTACGGTTAATAACATAATATTTATATTTGGAAGTGAAATGTTACTGACTTTGTTCTGAAGTTTCAAGTTTCAACATACAAAGACACATCATGAACAAGTAATCAAATCATATCTTTCTGAAAACAGAATTTCTTTTGGGGATCTAAAATCCAACTGACACTAAAAAAACGAGTAAATTACATTCCTTCACTCCCCGTCCCCGGATCGAATTTTTTGCGGGTCCAGTCCCTTGACCCGTTTTTTCGTTTCACTCCCCGTCCCTCAAAGCCTCATCCATCATGAAATGACTAAAATACCCTTAAAATTGTAAGACGCTTTTACCCTTTGAGGGATGGCGAGTGAAACGAAAAAACGGGTCAAGGGACTAAACCCGCAAAAAATACGACCCCGAGACGAGGAATGAAATTAATAACGTACTTGAGTGACGGCAAACGTAATTTACTCCTAAAAAAAACCCATCCAGTTTAAAAATGATTGTGAAAACATTTGAAATTCAAACATCAAAACTAAACTGTTTAGTATACCACATTTATTATACTAAAAAAATTATGTGAACAAAGTGAAACAGGGGGATCTAGAACTGCTAACCGTGATCTCGATAGGAACACGAGCATCTATTCGATGGACATAATACAAATCAATGTAATCAACATCCAACCGTTTCAAACTATCTTCACAACAAGTCCTAACATACTCCGGATCACCACAAATATCGCCTCCATCCAACGACATTGATTTGATCCCAAATTTCGTTGCCACTTGCACATTTCCTCTTTCCAATCCCTTCAACGCCTTAATCACAAACCAAATATTGAGAAAATGGACAACAACAAAAGACAACCAAAAGTAACTAAAAAATAACTGAAAATATCAACTACCTTGCCAATGAGGATTTCGTTAGTGTAAGGGCCGTAGTTATTGGCTGTGTCGAGATGAGTGACTCCCGAGTTTACAGCATGGTGGATGAGTTTGATCATATCTTCTTCTGGTTTACCATGTCCATAGCCGCTATCGGTCAATGTCATACATCCTAATCCCATAGCGGATACCTCCATACCTTGTGATCCAAGCTTAATTCTTCTCATTTCACCTGCCATTAATTGTGTTTGTGTCTGCAGATCAAATGTAATAGATGCAAGTTAATAAACTTCCTTGGGCCATGACACTATATATATATATATATATATATATATATAATTAAAAGTACTAATCACTGACAGATTAGATTACCAAACAACAAAGAAGTCAACAGATCGGATGGCAATTAGTTCTTAGAATATATATAAAGATGCCCCTAATCATTTTTAATGTTAAAAGTTGTCTATCAACAAATTTAAATAATGAAAATCATAATTAACTTGGTTTAGTAAGGTTGTTAATTTATTTTAGATTTTTGAGTAATATACATTTTTTGTCATTTATGTTATGTTTAGTTTATAGACTTGTATCCACATGAAATGTATAAGATGAATGCATCTTCAAATGTAATAAGTAATGTTTACTGATACATGTGAAACGTACCTATTTTCAGCAACTTAAAATGATGCCGCACTACTAGAAAAACTGCCAGTACCTACGACTTAAAATCCGACTTAAAATCGTTGATAAACAGCCAAATTCGTCGGTAAATGCAGTTACCAATGACTTAACAATGAACACTTAACATCAAAGTAAAGGACTTTATGTGATTATATAAATTTCAAAAGTGAAATGAAATGGAAAAAACGGTAACATACCTTATTAGCTCAACATACATGTCTTTGAAGATATTAGGTGTGCTTCATGAAATTTCGATTATTTCAGTTACGATTCGATTTTTTGGTTGTTGTGTTCACCGCCTATTGGTCAAGATCTTATTTGTACTAAAACTTGAAGCATTAAAATTTAGAAATTGATTCATTATACTAGACTAGAATAATATACCCACGCAATGCGGCGGTGAAAGTTACAATGATAAGTTATGGTAGTGGTGGTGGTAGTGGTGGTGCTAATGAAAAATTAAAAACCTATTGTACGTGTTTTGTATATTTTAATTTTAATATGATATTGTACTTATATGTTTATGTATAATAAATAGAATAAATTAATAAGGAATAGTTTTATTAATGGTAATGCTAATATGCTATAAATGAGTTAATGACAACATAGTTATTTTCTTGTATCGAGACTAATTTAAGATATCGAGAAATAAGTTATACGTGACTAGCACATTGCTCGCGCAAAAGCGGCAGGTTAAACTTTGAGCTATAGAGTCTTGATTTCTGATGTTTGAAATGGAACGAAGGTTTAACGGATTGCTCAATTTATATTATATGTATTTTTATGTTTTATATTATGGATTCATAAATGGATGATATGTCACTTTTTTAATAATGATTAAGATGGAATAATGGAAATGTTGAAATATTGTTAATTATGTTATACTAATTAAATCTATGGCCAAGATAGTTATTTCTTTGGTTTTGATTAAATATTAATACCAATGATTCAAATGTATTTTTAAGTAGTATATGATTCAAATGTATTTTAAGTGGTATATTAAACTTATGAAATTTTGTAAATAAATAGTGACTATTTAATTAATAATAAAGATGTTAGTTAATTAATAAAAAATATTATTTTTAATTAGTGATTATGTATAAGATTAGAATTACACTCATTAAAGAGTTATTATGGTTGCTAAAATAGTTTATTATTTTCAAATTATTGAAGTCAACGTGAGGGTAGTTTTGGTATTTTGCATCTTTCTTTTTGTAAGTTTAAGCCAAATGAGGCTAAACTCTTTATAAGGGTTATAGATTATAGATTAAGATAAGCATAAAGTCGTTGGTAATTTAATAAAAAGGTTGGTGAAAGCTACAGAAATTTTCCCTCTAAAAGTTAATTAATAATATGTCAACGATCATTAAGCATTCCTGTAATTGTATTAAATTATAAATTATTATTCTTATTGTATTAATTGATTAGATCATAGGTGTATGTTTGATACTTTGATGTATATCGCCTTCGAACCCAGGATTAGTTATTTTTTGTATGTATTATATTTTATTAGTATATATTTCTTTATATTTACGTATGTTTCAATTATTGCTTCAAAACCTTTATATATGTTTATTTCAATACTTATAAATTAGTTTAATAATTATAAATTACTAGTATGATACTCCGCTATGCAGCGAAAAAAATAAAAGACATGGTGATTGTCGGTCACATGTTATTATTTGATCAATACGAATAGTCTAATAGCAGCACACATGTTCATTGATTTTAGGAAGATAATGGAGCATTGTTCTTACATAATATTTGAGTACTCAAACGGCAAACCTTGGCAGAAAATTTATGACGCGTTAAGCAAAAGAAATCACAAATTCATTTTTAGTATATCAAAATTGTCACACCCCGTCTAAAGCGGAAAAAACGAAGTGCGACGAACGACTAGATCACAACACATCGATACAACAAGAGAAACACTAAATGAAACCAAAGAATGTGTTATGATGTCGACCGACACAACTTGTGACTTGTGCCGTGGACTTTCACTTCCACAATAAACATAGTCAAATATCAAATAATCGTTTTACAAAATCCAACTAGTCTAGGCAAACACGTCTTCTCCACATAATCACACAAATAAATAGAATAAAGTCTCATGTAAAGCAAGTCTCAAATGCAACTAAACGGTCTCGCTAAATCCTCCTAGTCTCAACTCCTGTATTGCTAGTATTTCCTGAAAAAAGATGCTCGAAAAGGTCAACACAAAGGTTGGTGAATTTCGCATGTTTAGTTTTGACACACATAAACAGTTGCCGTGTAGTAAGTATGATAGTAGTAGTAGGACAAATGAAATTAAATAGTATACATAAGTGAAATTAATACAGTAAGAATCCCACAACATTTGTCGCATCACAACACTTGCTTGAATTGATTATATTCACTCACGGATGGGTAACCCAAACGTGAGCTAGGCCGGAGCCCAATAGTACTACTGATATATTGATTGACTGATCGTAGTCATTGCCTCAGCGGTGGGACTATACCCCACATGTGCAACGACCAATTGTATGACTAAACGTTGTCATTGCCTCAGCGGTGGGACTAAACCCCACATGTGCAAGACATTTGTATAACCGAATTGACTTATCTTACCTCAGCGATGGAACTAAATCTCACATGTGTAAGAAATTTGTATAACTGAATTGACTTATCTTACTTCCGCGGTGGAACTAAATCCCACATGTGTAAGACATTTGTATGACACATTAATTCACAATGCACAATTCATTCATCATGTCCAAAAATTGAAAACAGTAAATTCACAACATGAAAACAGTTGAAAATAACTTGAGCATGCTTTTTCCCCAAGTGAAAAGTAAAAGAAAATGGGACCACGAAACTCACCTCAAAAGCAAAGCAAGTAGCATTCCCAAATTAGTCCGTAAGATGATCTCTAAACATATATGTAGGTTACAATTTAGACAAGGCTAAAAGCCTTTCCATTGTATCCTATTTTGATGAGTCATTTATGAGTTCTAGAGTCCTTCCTTTTCTAAGTTCCTTTCAAGTGTTAACGAATTTTAAGACTCCACTAAAACACTTAGTTTTGATAGTGGGTTCAATACTTGATATAATTCTGTTTTACTTAAAAACTACATGTTCCTTCGGGTGCTTTGAATTGAGCACAAACGATTTTATTAGACTTCCATATTTTAACCACATATTGTTTAAGGTGTTAAGAACTTAAGATAATTATTTTATAATTAATCTCATTGACTTTCTATTTTTAGAAATTTCCCAAAATAACTTATACACAAAAGATACAATTTTGACTCATTAAACGGTTTATAAAAATTACCACACTTAATGACCTCTAAAAATTCTAATCTTTTTATACACATCAGTTGACACGTTAAAGTTATTCTAAAAAAAGTTTCAAGACCTAACTCAATAAATAAGATACGTTAAGACACTTTAAAATTGACTCAAATTACAAACCGAAAACTCAGTTCTGACCACTTAACTTGTAATTAACTTTTGACTAACCAAAACTCAATATTTTGACACAAAACCAATTGCACTTGAGAGTAGACATCTTAAACTTAATTTTAGACTCAAGAAACATTTAAAAACATTAGATTTTGACCAAGTTATGACTCCGTAAAGTTTGGTTATAAATCTGTCCAGAAATCGTATCCGCTTGTAACGGCTATTCTTTGATTTTGACAAAACATACTAACTCGTACGATTTTGCATAAACCCTATAATCAATTCTATCCTACAGATCCTCATATGATCACATCAAAATTGAGTTAACAATGGATAAGAATTTAAAAGATGAATTGTAGGTCAAAAACTTACCAATGAATGCGTATAACAATGATCTCGATTACTAGAAGTGATTAGGGGATTAAAACACTTTAGTTTGAAGCGATTTGGTGTCAAAATCGACTGAGAATAGGGTTAGGTGCGGCTGGATTTCGTTTGGGGTTAGTACAAGTCGTTTAGGGTTAAAAACTTGCGAATTTATAACTGCAGACATTGAACCGGCGGTTGGGCTGATCTGTTAACGGCCTACGCACATCTAACCGGCGGTTGGGCTTCAAAAACTCAAAATGCTCTGAATTTTGGATATGTTGTAGCGTCTGAGTTCCATTCGTCTGGGCAGGTGGATCGTCTCAATCGGAGTCCGGATGAGAGATTTATGGCCCAAACAGTGCAGCCTCGCAGAAAACTCAGCTTTTATCTTTTTAACGTATTATATTTTTGTTAATTATATGTTATAGATTTTTACTTAGCTTCTTATATAAATATTATTGTATAAGCTAATACTCTTATTACTTATGTTTGTAGACTTAGGATCTTAATATTATACGTTCGTATACGTCTTTCGCTCAATGGTCTCCGAGTATGAATGATCACGTGCCATTAAAACGACACGAAATCTTTATGAGTTTCAAGCCCAAGATCATAGATTCAGTTTGCAGATTAAGACTGAGAGTCAATGACAGTCAACTATCCTGATTTGGTGAAGGTTGTCACAAAAGTTAAAGGACAAAACATTCCTTACGTACAAAAGGTATGTATACAAAACTAATTCATATATGTAATTCTGTATCATAACATGTTATTGTTATTTATTTCTTAATACAATTTTTGAAATTTGTGAGAAATAAGTACATTCATACGTTATGAAAAATTATTTTCGATTGTTTCCGAAAAGATCTCTTTTTATTTTTTGCATCGGAGTGAAAACGTTTTTGACGAATAAACGGTGATGTAAAAGTGGCGTGTGAAATAAAACTTGCAGGTGTATAAAGTACTGCATTGTGATTTTATGTGATGCTCATAAGTCAGAATGTAGTGGATCTCCAACTAAAAAAATTGTAATGTTTTTGTCAAACGATTATGGTGTGAATTTAAACAATAAAGCCGATTTTTTAACTATCAAAAGTGTCAATAAACTTAGTTTTTTAACGAAAGTGTTTTAAGACTACAAATATCAAAATTTAAATATTTATATAAGAAGGAATTATTAAATTGAATCGTGAATTTACCTGGTTAGTCAATTTATGAACCAATAAATAATTTTTATCTTCGAAACCCATTGGAAGGGGTAGTGCACGAGAAAAAAAAAGCATGCACAAATGATCAACGTTTTGGACGCTCCAAAAATACTATGAGGTGTTAGGCAATGGTCAAAGTAGTTGAATAGAAGGATTACAATGACTATAGCCCTTGGTAAAGTTACAAAACAGGAAAAAAGTTTGTTCGATTTTATAGATGACTGGTTACGCTTGGACCATTTTGTTTTTGTAGGCTGGTCTGGCCTATGCTCTTTCCTTGTGCCTATTTCTCCGTAAGGGGTTGGTTCACATGTACAACCTTTGTAACTTCATGGTATACCCATGATTTTCCAGTTCCACTTTGGAAGGCTGCAATTTCTTACTTGCTGAAGTGTCTACTCATGCTAATAGTTTAGCACATTCTTTGTTATTACTGTGGGGTCCTGAAGCATAAGGAGATTTTACTGTTTAGTGTCAATTAGGTGGTCTGCCAACTTTTGTTGCTCTCCATGGTGCTTTCGGACTAATATGTTTCATGTTATGTCAATTTGAACTTGTTTGATCCGTTCAATTGCGACCTTATAATGCAACTGCATTTTCTGGTCCAATTTTCGTTTTTGTTTATGTATTCCTAATTTATCCACTAGGTCAGTCTGGTTGGTTCTTTGCGCCAAGCTTTGGTGTAGCACCTATATTTTGCTTTATCCGTTTTTTTCAAGGATTTCATAACTAGACATTGAACCCATTTCATATGATGGGAGTTGCTGGTGTATTGGGTGTTGTTTTGCTATGCGTTATTCATGGTGCTACCGTATTTTCAGTGATGTCGCAAATACATTTTGTGCTTTTAACTCAACTCAAGCTGAAGAAACTTATTCAATGGTCACTTCTAATCGTTTTTTGTCCCAAATCTTTGGGTTGCTTTTTTCAATAAGTGTTGGTTGCATTTCTTTATTTTTATTGTACCAGTAACTGGCTTATGGATTAGTGCTCTTGGAGTAGTCGGTCTGGCCTTGAACCTACGTGCTTATGACTTCATTTCTCGAGAAATTCGTGCGGAGGAAGATCCTGAATTTAAGACTTTCTACACGTAAAATATTTTCTTAAACGAAAGTATGCTTGGATGGTGGCTCAAAATAAGCCTCTTGAAAAACTTGTATCTTTTTCTTTTTAAGAAATAAGAAGTAATTTGAATATCAAAAAACATAAAAAAAATGCGTTTGCCGGGAGTCGAACCCGGGTCTATTGCTTGGAAGGCAATTATCCTAACCGTTGGACTACAAACGCGTCTGCATTTTAAGTGGTTGTTTAACCATCTTTAACTTTTTTTAGATTATTCTATCCCAAAAGCTCTAATTAAGTACTTCACGTTAGGTTTACCCAAATATTTTTACAATGCTTAGTAGCTGCTACATGAAAGGAAAAAAAAAACCTCCAAACACTCGTAAAACTGTAAATAAGTAAAAAAGCAAAAGGCTGATGCATTCCCTAATTTTTTTCTTTCTGAAATGATTTAGTACAACATCATGAATCTTTTATTGTTGCTGGCTTCCTGGCAAACAAGAATACACAAATAAGATGAATATTATCTAGGTGGTTGACTAAAAAAACGTCCCAATAAGAAACACCTTAATTAGTTCAGCCAGTTAAGTTAAACGGTTTCCAGGGGTTAAACATGTCGGCTAACCCGAATAAGAAATCGCTTGTATTGTTCGCATTCCAGTATAACTTCTGTTTGGAGGTGAACCTGAATAAGCATTCAAATAAGTTTTACTTTCTGTCATGTTTTGTGGATAAACTTTGTTACTGCCAATACTAGTATCAGAAGTATGCTCAAGAGGAATATGTCAACAATTTAATTACCATACAATTATATAATTTAGATTAATTTTCAAATAACCGAATAAGACTAGCACTCACATTTCTTTCTAATATTACACAAACCAACACCAAAAAAATGAAATTGTCAAATGACTATACAAGTCTGTAATGAATACAGTTGACTTCATAGTCGATCCATTTGATATTTTCATTATAACAGTATGGAAAACACGTAATCCCTAACGATGAGGGAATATCAAATCTACTGCACAAATATTTGTACGACCACAAATTTACATGATTCTTCTTGGCACCTAAGAACATACCCAATGCATAGTTACCAAAAATAGCAACATGATGCACTGCTGATTTATATTTACTTGGCTTGAAAGCCGATTTACAAGCTTCCAGGGTTCCAGGTCCAATTCCATAATTCACTATGCCATCTGGGATAACTGATGAGGCTGAAAAAGTTACTCAAAATGGTTTTCAGCAAAAAAATTCTGGAAAAGACCACATAAGGAACTTTACAAATATATTGGTCTCCAAGAAGTCTATATGAGCAGCTCGTCCAATTATGGTGTCCAAGTTTCGACCCTGCAATGAGACATCAAAATTGACATCACAACGCATGAACATTCGTTGCTCTGAGGACGGCGCGTGTATTTGTTCCAAGCAGTTGTTAAGCATCTCAAGAAAGACTTGACCCTTCTTTGAGTAGTCTTGTGAAGATGCTTGGCACATTTCAATTCGGGCCGAATGATAAGGAACATAGCCATCCTGTAAAATAGAACTTTTAGGACCGTAAATTTTCATGAAGCATTACCAATTAGGGAAATTTATGCAAAATTATTTTTCTATTTGGTTAAGGGTTAATTGCAGAGAATAAGAACTACTATGTGGGCACCTGAATAATGAAAAAAGGAAACACCAAAAACACCACTACGTCATCTATTAGCCTGTTTCTAGGTAAACGGTCTTCCAAATTGCAAAGAACTGATGGTTACAAAGTCTGATAATTTTATAGTTTGTTAGTATTAGGAATCAATGTATAGTTTATTGCTAACATAGGCAATTTTCCTTTTGTATAAAGATATTCATGTCCAACTTCTTTAAGATGAAAAGAAGATATAAATACCTGGGGAGACGATAGTAGGATTATGTTCTTAAAGCTTTCTAACGTCTTTTGCTGTCAGTAAAAAGAAAGACATGAGAACCTTAACCATGTAAACTTATAAAAATTACAGATCCCCTTCTATCTTATGAAATACGAATAACTTAATTAACACTTGTTTCAACTTTCAACCTCTAAACAACAAGAATACAAATTAGTTTTGAGCATTAAAAAGCCAACTATGAGCATCATAATTACAGGCAGCAAAATGGGTACATGTTGGATAACGGGTCAAAATGGATCTGGGCTGAAATGGGTCAAAATGGGCCAGTCAGACTGGGTTGATCTGAAACCTATTTAAGATTAACCATTCACGTCCTAACAATGATTATGAAAACATATCATTAATATTTTTTTTGAGTAAAACAATGTAGGATGTTCTGTGTTGTATGCTTTAGAAATAGACTTGAGACGACATTCAACCCATTTATCCCATTCTCTTTCTAGTTAAATTCTTGATTTGACCCGTTTGATATCAAATGCGACCTTTTCATAAATAAATGGGTAGAACTTGCAACCTCTACTTATACTAAATTTTCCATTCAGAAGTATTAATTGATACCTTGCAAAGTTTGTAGAAGAAAGTGCTTTTTGGATCTACATCATCAGTGAAAGTCAGCTAATGAATGCATGGTGTATTTTTAAGCATCTTCAACAGCCACACTCCCGAATTAAAAAGAGAGTTTGAACTGTAGAGATAACCTAAATGTGGACCCGAAAGAGAGATGTATGTGTAAAGGAATCTATGATATGGCTCCATAATGCTCTCTGCAATACATAAGATAGAAGTTCTTTTTCAATAATAATTCGTGATTGCTTAATATAACACTTTACATATATGTATATACCTGCTAATGCTGTTCTTATAATGACATTTCCAATGGAGTGACCCACAAAGCTGAGCTTAATGTCTGTCAAGCCACCGGATCTTGAAAATTTATCCACTTTCTTTTTAATAAAAGAAACCACTTCTTGAGCAAGTCTTCGTCCCATTTCCCTAAAATCTCCAGTTGTGTTGTCTTCATTAACTTCTGACATCAAAAACTCCAATTTTGGATCTATCAAAAGCCATTGATTCCTCACAAGCCGCAAGTCCAAATGATGTCCCTGCTCATTGTTACATTTTAACCCCAATTACTTCTTTCAATTACAGTATTACAACCGGAATAGAAATGAAATAACTGATAATCTAGCTGAGCATGACATGCCAGAAAACCGTGAACAAACACAGCAATTCTCAATGCACGGCCATTTTGTTGATTGCCATGAGTATCGTCCACATCCATGTTCCAGAGATATGAATTTCCACTAGTTGAATGCAACGGTGCATTTACAACACGTTCTATGATAATAATAGGTATAGGCAATGGATCTCCAAATATTTGAAGGTCTTGAATAGAACGACTGTTCATCTGCATATAAGTTACACAAATTTAAGTGATTTTCACATAAGGAAAGAGGAAACCGAGAAGCTTCTAATAACAATGCCCTACCTTCATTTGTGCGATACTACGACGGTGGAGCTCAGCACGTACTGCTGCTGATTCAGCATGCTGAAAAAATATATATATATATGATCAATGATGGTAGTAATCTTAATAATAGAACAACGGCGCACAATAGATGTATAAATGGTTGGTACATGAACACTGAATTTTCGCATCACCCAAAAAAATATGCTTAGAATTATTGTGCACAATGATCTGTGTACTCAATGATACAAACGCTTAGTAGCAAGTTAGGATGATTATGGATTTACATCTTGCGTAATCCTTTGAAGAGAACAGGTTTGTCCAAGAACTCCACTGTTGGAGTCATACTGATGATGCATCTCAACCATAGAGGATACAATCCATATTGACCATTCAGCTCTACGATCGCTAGCCCAAACATCGCGCAATTGCTCCAGAATCCTTGTTTTATTATCCCTAAGTGTGAAGTAACAAATATTTGACTTTTTCCTCTACAGTAAAAAGTCAAACAAGTAAAAGATAAGGTCTACATGTAGCTCAAAATGAAAGAAATATTCTATTGAAGTTATTTTTTTGCCAAGGCCATAAGCTTATGTCTTAAGGTTATCATCTGGAACAATTGTCCCTGCTCAGTGAGTAACAAAAATATCGGACTATTCTTCTGAATTTCTTGAATGTAATAGAAAACTGTTGATGAGTGTTAAAGGGAAAATTTCAACCATTAATGTGAAAATAGATCATTTTGAGTTACATTTAATCGCTAACGGGTCAAAGGATAACTAAAAGAAATAATAAATTATGGGAAGTAGGTCACGCCGTTTAAAGTCACACATTGTATACTCACGTCTTACACAGCCTCCTATATAGATTTGGAAAAAAAAAGGATCATTATGAAAAAGGGAAAATTGTACAAAAAGGTACTCTACTTATCCATATTTTATATTTAAGAGACAAAACTCTTTGGTTGTCAATTTAAGCTATCAAGGTTTGATGTTATTTATAGACATGAAATTAGTTGAAAAACCATGCTGGTGGTGGTGGTTCGGCGTGGTGGCTGACCGCTAAATGCTCTACAAGTCAAGTCATTTCTATGCTAAAAAGAAGTTTGATGGCTTATATTAATATCAAAAGGTTTTATACCTTAAACAGAAAACGTGTACAAGTAGAGTACCTTTTTGTGCAATAGTTTTAGCAATCAAATTTGATAAATCAATTATTCATAATATTCAAAAGTCAAGATAAATAAAGTGTTGGTGGGTCAACCCAACCTAGAAATTGTTTTAACCCGTCCAAAAAATACCAATTTTGACCCATTAACCATCCTGCGTGATCAATTCATATTGCCACCTATAACAAGTAGGCAATCATAAATAGAAAAGGATTCTAATAAGGCTCAAAAGAAATTCCGAAAATTAGACAATGGAAAGAAGGAGAAACCTATGAAACTTCAAATATGTCTTCCATAAACAGAGAATTTGATCTTCAAGGGTCTCCAAAAGACGGGTAAGTTCATCCTTTTGTAGGGAATAAAGATAATCACTGTGGTAACCAATGGTGCTGATTGGTTCCTATTAAAGAAAATGACAGATGAAAAAGTGAAACTCAAAGATATACGAAACTACTTCCAAAAACCACCACATAATATTCACAAAAAGAACAACCTTAGAATCATTTTGCATCTTGTCTGGCACTGATGAAAATTCAGCATTAGCAGTTTCCATAGGATTTGTCTCACTAAGATTGTAAATGAAACCAGTCAAATTAATAGTTTGACTGATTGTGTTACTAAGATTTTTCAGCTCTTCCAGTAGAATTGCATGAGAAGTTGAAAATGCCTTGACAAACGCAACCTGTTGTCAGGCAAATGTGTTTGAACAAATCATTGAGAGTTAAAGGTTAAGAAAGGGCTATCTGGATTTGGCAATTTGCATTATGGAACTGATATTTTAATCATGAATTTGCAATAATCAGTTTTTTAATGTTTTTAATTACTTTGGAGAAACAGATTCTACCTCTAATTATTTAGGGACCAGATAATCAATGTCATACTCATACCAGCTGCAACAAAACTAATCATATGAGGGTCAAAACAATTTAATTATATAAACACTTCTTTTAATTTATTTGAAAGACATTAAATCCAATTCATACAACATCATAAAAATGTATTTATTGGTCATGAAACCAGATAAGTTCATATATAATCAGAAGCTTCCAAACACTGAAAATCTGATTATCTTAATGCTACAAGTTCAAATAGCAGAAGCATATCCAAAACAATTTCATGAAGCTCGTTTTAGTACAGATAATTATCTCATTCTGACTACTTAATCATGCATAATCATTTAATAAAGGGAGATTTACATGTATATCCTTGCAAACCTTCATAATTACATTTATATCCTTCTACATTTTGATATTACATCAATATCCTTTGAAAACTAAATAATACTCATATATATCCAAATATATAATTTAAATGTAATTAATAATATAACTCTTATAATAAATAAGCTAATGACTCATTTACCCTTTTACAACTGTTCATCCTCAAATCATAACACATACAACTGTTTCAAAATCTCGACAATCTTCGTTTTACAACTATTGGTTGATACGATCTTTTCAGAAATCACTTAAGAAATGAGAAAAGATTACAATTAACAAAGGAATTACTACATCAAGAAAGCAATTCGATTGAACAATTGTATGAATTAGGTTCCAAGGAACTCAATTACAATTACAGAGAAAGCAGAGAGAAAACTCAACTGAGATGTTATCAAAAAGCTAACTAAAATGTCTTGCATGTATTTGCTATATAGTCTACCAACTGTAACTAACTTCTCAACACAAGCTGCTCACGTGACCTTATTTCGGTTACAACTCACATGCCAAGCATGTGACTCAATTGGTCTGTATCATTGGTTTTCTTTCTTTGAATATAACATACGCAATTCTTATAAAGGTGCATGTATTTCCTATTAACCTTTGGATGACTAAAGTCACACATATGGATACCAAGAATTTATATTTATTTAATACACAATTGTTGTGAAAGAGGTTCGTCAAAGATCTATGGTTGATAGATGATGATTATGACCTGGAAGTTTTGATAATTGTTGGTGGTTTCAAAATCCTCCTTTTTTCTACACATAAACCAATCGATTATTTTATTTTGGGAATATCTAATTCAGTTAATTGAGATTTCCAGGTGGGTTCTACATTGAAACCCTAATTTATATTGCAATTGAAGGTCACTTTTGAAATTGACTCTTTAGTAATCTACTACTTCATTTCACATAAAAATGATGACCCAAATGAGATGGTGGTCAATTCTGGTTACATGGTCGACAATGGTGGATAGAAGGGTAGTACTGTTCTTGAGGAAGAAGATTTTCTTGAAGATTAAAGTGTTTTTTAAGTAAAATCTTATATTAGGTGAGGGTAAAAAAGTCAGGTTACTTATTAATTAATTTAATATTCTTGTAATTTAAAAGCATTTCATTATAATTATTTTATTTATTTGGATATATATGAGTATTATTTAGATTTCAAAGGATTTTGATGTAATATTAAAATCTAGAAGGATATACATGTAATTATAAAGGTTTGCAAGGATATACATGTAAGTCTCCCTTTAATAAAATACACACCTGATTAGCCTTATTTAATGCCTCATCAGCAGTTCCTTTATCACCATGAGGATCACTGACATAAGATATGAATGATTAGTTTGGAAGATTAATTTCACAATTAAGTAATTATGTTCCTGATGAAAGTCACTTTGCAACAAACCTAGGTGTCTCTATGGAATAAGAACCACCTTTTAGCAAGCTGATGTGGACACTTGTATCAACAAGCACAGAGTGAAAAGCATCAAAATAAACAGGACAGTATGAATGCAATCCTAGAAGAGCCTTGGGTGGGATTCGAAATTCATGAACTGCAGCAGAGCCCTCATCCCAAGAAGACTGCAAATTGGAGCTACAGATGGTGCGTAAAAAACCTTATCAATTACTACGTAATAAAATCATTGTAGTCGCATACTCAATATTAATTAACAGAAAAATGTTGTTTGCTAACCGGATCGCCAAAACAGATGCAAACAGAAGCTCAAACTTCAGAATTACAGAAGAGGTGATTGCACCCTAAAGATTTTTGCATCTTAGTTATATGTATCAAAAGATGTTGAATGTGTACTAGTATACATACACAAACACATATAATGCCGGGAGAGAGACCTTATATTTTCCAAGAGATAAGTTGAAAGAGACCATGACGCACAAAAAAATATCCTGCCTTGCATATCGAATGCGAAAAGGCTGTGATAAGAAACTTTGGTCCATGTCATCAATCCTCCATGCTCCCATGACATCATCAATACCGTGTTCAGAAGCTGAAGTTCACACAAAAATGTAAGACGGTCTTAGCTTCTTGCTTATCTCCTGATAATAAGTTACCTTGATATCATAAAGATAGACAAATTGCATACAACAAAATTGCACATAAAAGTTAATTAGTTAAAACTGCAAACATTTCATCGCTGAATGACACTAATACGATCAACACATATTACACATTGTTGCAAATTATCCAGAAAACATTACACATTTGCATATCTTTGAACGTTTCTACGATAAATTTTCATAAACAAGAGAGTACTACCTTCATATTGAATAACTCTTGAAGGATAACCAGGTGAAGAAATGCAGTTACTATCTTCCCATCTCATCGAAATCTTTAACTGATATCTCCTATACATACATACAAACATAAATAATATAATTTATTATTATTATTATTATTATTATTATTATTATTATTATTATTATTATAATATATGATAAAAATAAAGAAAGAAAGTGATACGCACTTGCTTCAAGCATAATCAGCAGAAATTGTCAATTTGCATTCTTGTGTAATGAATTTCTTACATTCAATTTTATTTATTAACCTAAAACAAATTACATATTAAAAAAATAGTTATTGATTACCCTTGTTCAAAGAGGTCTAGGTTGTGAAACCTATGAACATAAACTGCAACCTCGTGGACCGCTTCCACCATTTCGCTTTTTACTTCTCGATTCTTGAAATAAAATTCATTAAAGCAATAAATAAAATTAGAAAAAGGAGAGGGCGACATGTGAGGTATTTGGATGGCCGGCGAAGAGGGTTGGCCGTCGTTTGGTCACCGGAAATGCTTGTTATTAACATCACCTGATTCACAGCTTCATCTTTTATTTTTTTATTACTTTTTTAAATTTAGTATTTTCCTTGCAAGTATCTTTCTTGTCATAAACTAACATTTGTCAAAATATAAATAAAAACTTGTTTTATATGATAAAGTAAAAAAAAAAGTACTCCTACATATTTTTAAAAATAATTCTTAGTTATAAGCCGATATTATGAGGTTTTGTCCAAGATAATTTAGGGAAAATGTACCTTATTCTTTGGCTAAAAATAGGGATCATATATGTACATTTACAAAAGTTAAAGTTTATCAATGCAAATTTTTAACTCTGGAGCATATATATATAAATTTATATAACCAAACAACACGTTAACTGAACAATCGTATACACAGGTGATATGCAGAATCTGCAGAAAAGCGATATAAAGAAGCCAGAAGCAACCACTCCTAATCATAATCCGGTTTTTGTATTTGCCAATTTATACTCGAGAAAATCTTCACAATGCCAGCTTACTTGGTTTGAGCTGGGATATTAAGACTGATTTTCGTATATGAATATGTGTTGATCATCATCATGTGTGGGACTCAAACTACGGATTTGGTGTTGGGTACAAAATTCAAAGTCTAAACTACCAATGAAGCCTGAAACTAGCAGCCTGCATGAGTGGATGAGCAAAGTAAGCTCCTAGAGTCAATCCAGTAATAACTACGTATGGTAACCTTATGAACTCTTTGTAGTAATCTTTTGGTAACTTTTGACGGCCATCGAGGATAGCTGCAAAGGGAATAACACTTGTTCGACTCTTGACAATGTCAAAAGATTCACCGTATCTAATTCTTAACCTCCTATCTCCATTCCATGCACCAAAAAGATGATGCCCAATTAGCCCAACCGATGCTGCTACAGCTACGGAGTTGCCAATCCAAATTGTGTGAGCAAGGCACCACATCACCTGTCCTGCCAACTGAAAAAGAGCATGAAAAGCCATGTCAAAGGGAGATAAATGTGAGACAAATGGGTCGGTTGGGTGACGGGTCACAACAGCTCCTTTAAGAACTCAGGATGGGTAGGCCCAAAACGCTTTTTGCCCAATACAAGAAAATTATAAACAAAACTAGTCTGTCAGTTATTATGATTTAAAAATTGTGTTATTGCAGTAATAATTTAATGTTTAAACACCCTTTGGGGACTTTTGACCATTTCGACCCATTTGACCTGTATCCTTTTATAGCTAACATTTTTTTCATTTTTCGAAAATACTTGCTTGACCCATTAATACATAAATAGGTCGAATTGCCACCTCAAAGAAAATGTTTCGGTCTAGAAGATCTCAAAGTAACAAGTACCTGTGGATGCCTGGTGATTCTCATGATCCCACTTTCCCAAAGATGCATCTTAGGCTTATCGACAGCAGCTACCTCTAATAAATTAAAGGTTGATGGATAAAGAAAGAAGAAGGATATGAAATTAGTAACCCATAATAGATGGTGTAACCAGGGTTCACTTTGTAGCTGCCATAACTGAACACCATCATATCTATGGTTGATGAAATACACCTGAAACACAAGTCTCTCTAATGTCACTTAATACTTTAAAACAGTCACCTGTAAAACATTAGCAATAAACAACACAAGATAAAAGACAATTAAGGTGAATGCTAGCATGCTGCCTCAGAGCACACTTTAGGAGAATTATTACGTGATATGATATAATACAAAACTGAGCGGAAAATAGATGAGGTTTCAACCAAAATTTACTTTAGTAATCATTACAAAACACAGGTAGCTTACTCCTCTCGTCCTTAATAACTAAACATCTTAGATAGTTTACTAACAATCGAGGATATATGCAAAGCCAAACATTTTATCTATTTTGGGTGGATGAAGTCTTATTTACATGTGTTTACAAGATTCATAGTGAATCTATGGACTGATCAAAATCTCAAACTAACCTCATTGCAAAAAATGTTCAATGGCATAGCATGAGGGCAGGGTATCACTTATCAAGGCAAGATTCTACTACTTAAAGGTTTACATATCTGCACTATTTAGTCGATTCTTGCGATCCATAACATTAACATTAACATGTAATAGTATACATAAAGGGTTCCCTTATTTGTAAAGCAGAAACTACTATAACAATGAGAACTCACAATTGTGCTAACGGCGAGAGGAAGAGACGTTCCGGCAAACAACACACGGAAGGCACGCTCTCCGATCAGTTTTTCGCCCGGGTCTCTAAGACTAGCCAAACCACTATGTACAACGGCAAAAATAAGTGTAAGGAGGAACATTACAGCCTGCAAAAGGAAGTCAAATCAAGATATAAAAATCAATAAAAGAGTTAACAAAAGTATGTGAATCAAACAAAAAACCAAGATACAGAAACTAACCTCAGGGCTATCAGAAACACTAGAAACAGAATCAATAAAAGTTTTACCAAAACCAGTGTTATTATCAAGCCAAGCAATATCAAGAATAAATAGCACAACCCCCAAAACCCCTGCAAAATATATCCAAGATGTAATCTTTTGCTTTGCTAAATCGAAATTCGCGGAATCCTCACCCACCAAAACATCTTTGGAAACACTTGTATCAGATTCCCCAAGAACACGTACTATGCGGCTTTTTATCAAACAGTTTGTGGGCAGTAATTGGGTGTTTTTCAAAAAACCAACTCTATTGTAACAATTGGTAATGGGTGTTATTGTTCGATTAAATTTCGATGATGAGAATATGCATTTGGGGGTTCCAGGAATTTGAGGAATGCAAGAGAAGGAACTAGAGAGAAGAATTGAAGTGGCCATTTGTGGGTTTTTACTATTGGTGTGTGTGTGTTTATTTTCAAGTATTTTTTGTAACAAGAAAAAGGGTATCTTGAATGAGTTGTGCTGTTTGTTTGGGTTTTTGGAGGGTAGGGAGAACATTGTTGAAGGTGATGCTGGTTAAACAAACTTACAGTGTAATTCTTTTTTATTTTTGGTTTTGTTTGAGTTTGATAATCTTATCTTAAATAATAATAAATAAATATAATATAAGAATTATACGATGACTTTATCAAATTTTTAATTACCTAATAATATTATTTAATTTTTATAAATCGATTAATATTTAGGACATCATACGTAATTTATATTTTTAATATAATATAAGAATTATATGATCGTCGTCAAATTTTTAATTATCCAATAATATTATTTAATTTTATCAAATTGAATAATATTTAAAACATTATGACATCATACATAATAATTTAATTAATAATTTAATAAAATACAAATGGTTGTCTTTAACGAATTCAAATTTTGGACACCCTTTAATATTTCATAATTGCCTTATAAGTTTTTTTCTTTTTCTTCTTTTACTTATTTTTTTTTATTTACTTTATAAATATTTCAAGATTATCTACTCACTATTATATTTGTTGAAGTGTTGATATACACGTAGCTCACTTTTTTCTTATTTATTATTTTCTTTAATAATTTTTTCCCTTGAATAACTTTTCTTTAATAAAATATTTATTTACTTTTCACTATAAATCATTAAGGATATAAAGATTTTGAACAAGTAGTAAATCATAAAGATTTAATCTTAACCAGATCGTATATTTGAGTTAGTTCAATTTTACTTAATTCAGATTTTCCTCATAATTCGGTTCATTTTTTGATAAGTTTAATTATTAATGAAAACTTTGACTTAATCCCAACAAGCATCACTTATTCATTTTGTGTTTATACTCTTGGGTTTAGACTCAATAAACAAGGGTGTAAATAATATAGTTTTAAATAGGGATGAGTGTGGTACGAAACTGGTACCGTACTGTACCATACCAAACCGGTTGGTACCGCTTTTTTTTGTCCTAATGTGAGTATCGAATACCATGCCAACTGAAGTGGTTTGGTACTGGTACGGTACGAGTACTGATATGGTAAAAAGTGGTACCGAAAATATAACAATACAAAAGTGAACAATGTTCAACTGTAAAAAGTGGTTCAACACTAAAACAAAACACCACATCAATACCAAACTGAACCAAATATGATAACTTAAACAAAAAGATGATAAAGAATCAGCGTGCTTATGTTTTCGAATAAAGTACACGAAAAGTTAAAAATAACGACTCTTTAAAAATCAACTTCTCATACATCGAAGTGATTCTCTGGGTATGTCACTTGGATATACAAATAATATATCTCACTTGAAATTTCTTATATGTCTCAATTACAAAAAGGTCTTATAACTAATATAGTTACTCCTTCGTGTTACAACTTATCGTTTATGATTTTCAGTTTTTTTTTTATTTCTTTATGCTTTTGAATTCGTTAAATATTATTAGATACATTTATAGTGGAAGTTTGATTTATCTTACTTTCGGTTTGAAATTTTTACCCTTTATACACTCAAATTTGCATACAGAGAGTAAAATTAATATGACACCTAGATGCTTAATATACATGCTACCTTATATAATCTTATTGCAAATTTTATTGCTTTTTTGCAAATAAGGTAAAACGCTAATTTTATCGTATACATTATTTGTATAGTTATAACAATCAAATACAAATACAATGACTCGTGTGTACACACGGTTTTAAAATCTAGTTAATAATATAATAAATTCCTTAAATAAATAATATGTTCAACTGGTTTCCTTATGGTGATTAAATTGTGCGAGGGGTGTATCCATTTTTTACAAGTATGATTATTTGAAATATAACAAGTGTACAGTAATTGAGGTGAGAAGGGTGGAACATGACTTATGTCCACATAATGCTTGCAAAAGTTAATGTTTTATATGTAATAGAGTCTTTGGTGACTTTGGATCATAAATTTTAACAATTTTAAAGCATTGAACGTACATGTGGTGTCATTATTGGATTCAAGTAAGACATACTGAAAGTTAGTGGAATATATCAGGATCAAGTGCAGCAACAAATTTGTCATATTTGTATTTGTTCTCATTTTTTTTCGAATTCCTTATAATGTATTTGTATCGTATGGATACTTTATGAGATTACCTTTTATTTGTACTTTTATTGTTTTAATATAAAATGGTTGCCCTTTAAAAAAAATCACTTATGTCTAAAGTAAAATGAGCCATTAATGTTGAAAAAAGAAAAGAAAAATAAGCGACATTTGTTCATAACCTGTAGCTGCTCAAAGAATCTGTAGCAACTCATGAAGATATGGACAATCTTGCTTTTTCATCGACATTATCCTTGATTATCTGGGATTTTAAAGACACTGCTCTTAGACCCATTATCAAAATAACGATGGAATGACTTCTTCTTCACACCGATCCATCCAAACGGTCATACACTGTATCAAACTCATGAATGTTTATAAAAAAATCGGTTGCCACTCTAGCTCCTGTGAAAAACCAAAGAGCTCAACCCACAAGCAAACAAGCAGGCAAGGAAGCCATTGCCCTAGGCCTCTTCGCCTACATCAGAAAACCATCTAGAACTTCTTTCTCACCTCCAGGTATTGTTGCCCTCATAATTCTCCTCCTTTTTGTTTAACTTTTTATGATAAAAATGTGGGTTTCTTTTCCCTGTTATGTTTGATTAGTGCTTAGTGTATGTTTAATTGTGATTGTTTGTTGTTGGGTTTCAATTGTGTATGTTTAATTGTGATATGAGTTTCCCTTATTATTTTTAGGGTTTATTGTCTAAGATGACAATATACATTTCAATTTATCCCTTTTTATCCATTGTACACTTTATTGACCAATTGGGTCATTAAAACTTGGCATTTTGTCCCGATTGGATCATCCAATAAATTATAAATTTATAACCTGTTGAGTGCTTACATGCCAATTTTAAGTGATGACTCAATTATCACCTATATGTTCTTAGACTACATGGCATGTTCTTTGAATATATCTAAAAGTCTAAACCCTTTTTAGTTTATCTCAAATCTGCAAGTGGAAAACAGAGCATTAGTTCTCCATCATATGTAATTTTTGATGTACTGAGTGTATGTATTACACATGTATAATAATTGACATTAAATTGGTATGTATACCCAAAACCATTGGTTCTCCATCATTTCTATGACTTGGTGATCTACTCCCAACATTCCTTTTACCTGCATTTGGTATGAGACTTCCGCCCCTATCTCTTATACAGGTTGTAATTTACTTCGACCATATTTTATGACAGCTGCTGACCCTAAGTTCAAAGTAAACTAGAGTGAACAAATGAGGTCTAAGAGAATCATCTTATCTTAAATCTTAAATGTAATACAGTAAACGTTTAAATATAATAAACGTTTGGTGATGTCATCAAAAATTTAATCAACCAATAACATCCCTCAATTTTGTCCAATTAACTAAAATATAGGATTTGATGACATCATAAATAATGAATTATTTCTAAAATAATCATAATAAAAATTAATTTAGAATCCTAATCCTATTGTAATTCTAATACTTTATAATTTGTTACATATAACATATACAATAATCATTAACGACCAAACAATTATTTTAAACTTATTATATCTGGAGCTCCAAAATCACAAAATAGTATTTATTAAACTACACAAAGAACAATTTAACTTTTAACAATTTTCTGCCAATCGAACGTACTCCACATGACAAATAAATAATCCAATAAATACGTTCAGTTACCGTATACATGCTTCAAATTGTATACAAAAAGCAACAATGATATAACACCAACTAATGTTAAATATACAAACTACCTTAATTTAATTTTAAACTTCATTGCATAATTTCTAGCACGTATAAAACGTTAAAACTTTATTACATACCCGTTTTATTAGAATTAAATACAAATTCAATGGCCCGTGTATATACACGGGTTTAATATTGTAACACCCTCTCTTCATATTCTATAAAATATTCTTTTATTTCGGAAGCGTAGGTCAAAACATGTATTGCATTATTAACATTTATATAATGTACATATACTGTTTAAAACATCGTACATAACCAGGTGTTACATAATTTCAACATTCATTTAAGTTATCAAAAACATATCAGAGTTGCCAGCTAGTCAAACATTCTTTTCAAACATAATTTTTCTGCCCGCCCATTTCAATTATGACCTGAAGGGATTAGGGTGGTGGGATTAGCACAAAGCTAAGTGAATGAACGTGAAACTAACAGTTCAACTTAGCATAACAATCTGTTTACATCAATTAATCGTAAACACATAACGTCAAAGAGGATCGGTGGTTTTTGAGGAATCCTAATGCCGCGGTGGTCCTCAAAGAACGCTTATCACAATCTGTATTGGCCTATACAGAATATACCGATAACTTGATACTACCATTACGCAACACAGGTTCTAATACAACACATGTACAAGACCCTGTATCTGTAATAACCAAGTCCAACAATCTGTTGACCTCTTTAATAACAACCAATGTCCGAAGACCACATTGCACGTAGATTCATAATCAGCAAATCAGACTAAACAGTCTATCAATTATATCTACGTTTACTTGTTGTAAGCAAACCGTTACGACCAAATCAAACTTGTGAGTTCCAGATCCATTCACCTGTCAGCCTCAGTCCAACAACTCAGAAGTCTACTGTTACTGAGTCTTCTGCTGATCTGAGAATATAACAAATAATGAGTCAGTAACTCATTCCATAATTGTATAACATATTTCAATACATAATATCGAAATGACAAACAATTACCAAGTTATAACAATGCACTTATATAATTATTTACTCAATCATCATAATCACATATTTAAGCGAACAAGCAAATCCCAGAAGTCTAAGAAAACAAAACTTCAATCCGAAGTGAAACCAGAAAATCCCGAAACGATGTTTAAAACTGAAAAATGCCATTTTCAACCCCAAGATGACCCCGAAAGGCCTAAAACTACCTAGGCTCATTTAAAAGAGTTTTAATTATTGGACCGTTTTCGAGTGACCATGCGAATCTCGGCCCAATCCGTGTTAAATGAAAATTGGGTAAATTTTTAGTCACTAAAAGTATCACTAACACTTATGCACTTTTGAAATTTGCATAACTCAGTTCGCAATAATCTCAGTTTAATCTCAGTTCGCAGGGCAGCTCAGTTCGCAAGACAAAATCTCAGTTCGCATCGCAGCAACTCAGTTCGCATCGTAACAACTCAGCTCGCATCGCAACAACTCAGCTCGCATCGCAACAACTCAGCTCGTGAACTGAGTTCTTCTTCTTGCAAGCTGCGAACCGAGCTTGCTGTAACAAAAAAACCGAACTTTCTTCTTCCATAACTCACAAATTCGACTTCCTATCATTCTAATAAGCTCTCTAACAACTTATATGCATCAAATAACATCAAGTAACATCTTTCAAGCCTCTATTTCACAAATAATTCATGAATTGACCAATTTCTCATGAAAACAAGTTCATAACAGTTAAACACCAAAATACTTACTATTAGAAGTTGAAACAGGTTGATGATGATATGAAATTCGTTTTCAAATCTTGAATTTCAACCAGGTTGTTTTCTAAATCTTATTGAGAGAATTTAAGCTTCTTGACTATGTGTGTTTGATGAAATGAAAATGAAATTAGAAAGTTTACAGAAGATTTGAGAATATATATATATTAATCTAACCCAATACCATTATAATTTTAGTTCCCTTCTTAATCTATTGTCTGGAACCTAAAACCATTTTGCGAAACCAACTATTTTATTTTACCGTCAACTAGATTAATTTAAAACAACGAATTATTTATTAGTCACAATAATTCATTTATCCTTTTGACTAATATTATCTAATAAACATAATAATATTAAAATATTCTTAACACATTAAATAATAAATTTAAAGTTAGGAATTTACCCGTATATTACTAGGCCCTTAGGGTGGATGTTACAAATATCTAGTATAATATAAAAAACACATTTATGATGTCATCAATTATCTAATTTTTAATAAATCAATTTAGTCCTTCAATTTTATTTAAGTTAAAAATAAAACCCTTAAAATATCTCAAATCTAATGATAGAATGTAAATAAAAGATATTACGGGTCGTTTATAAAAAAATTAGGACTTTTTTTTTTACCTATATGTGTGCTATGAATTCTTACACTAAACAAACACCAACTAAAATACATAACAATATTTATCGCTCCTATAGATTGTATCTTTTTCCATCCTCATGTGTATTTTATCTTTTCATCCCTTTCAATTTACCAACCAAATTGTTTGATTTTATTAAATTGACTAAAATTTAGTATATGATGACATCATGAATAATTGTTAATAATTTAATAAAATTTAAATGAGGCTAACGAATTTGGGTTTTCATCTCCGTTTATATCTCAAATTTGTTACTACTTTTTTTTTAGGTTTTCATTTTCTTTCATAGTTATTTATTTTATTTTATTTTCGGTGGATTTCCTAACTAATTTGTAATTCGATTACAATTTTAGATTACACAAACAGACTTCACAAATTTAAAATTATCTTTTTAAAAGGTAATTGCACGATCTAAATGATTTTGACATAAATTTACATAAATTGACATTACTATATCATGTTCTGGGATCCTAATATGTTATAGTTAACTTGCACTTAAGATAAAAAATAACTTCAAATATTTTTTTATTTTACTTTTATAAAATTATTGAACTATCGTAATAAATGAAATATGAATGATTGTATTTAATACTTCATACGTGTTAAAATAAATGTTCACATTATTATTTATATTTGTCTCAAAATAATTCTTCACTTGCAAAAAATAATCATTAAAAATTTGACTCCCATTTATTACTTTCAATCATTTATTACTTAAATAAATTCTATCAAATTTGACTCCAGTATAAGGGTAAAATTGACATTTATACAAGCCATCTTAATTACAACAAAAAAAAGTTGTGAGACAATTTTTGTGAGACGGTGGGTGGGAGTAGTTACTATAAAAGTCAATCATTTTTTTTTGCGAATTAAATTTGCAATCATGTAGGTTTGTTTACGAATGTTTTACATATGAGTTTTATTAACCAATTAAAAATATTATTTTTTATTTTTATCTATATATTTTATAATTTATTTGCAACACCAAATATATTGATCTTTTCGATCACTAAACTTACATTTAAGATCTTTTAACTCTATTTTATCTTCATTTTTGACATTAAATTAATGACATGTTAGCCCAACAAAAGTATTAATCTCTTTTTGTTATCAATATCAAAAAACCAGATGAATCACTAAATTGTTGGCTTCATAAATATCAAGAATCATCATATTTGTATCCATAAAGATATACATTATCGACAAAGTCCTAATTAATTAAAAAGAAGTCTTATAGCTATTAATTAACCAATTGAAAATCTTATTTTCCTTTAAATTATATTTTCGATCTATTAGTAAATAAATAATAGGAGACTTCATCGTTGAAGTTTAAACAAATCACTCATATATCATGTAGGGGTTAGAATTTTTATACAAGTGACAAAATCGTTTAGTTTAGATATTTTCACTTATTTTTTCGTGATCATAATAAAAATAAAATATATACATTGTATATCTTAAAAAAACAACTAAGTTTTATAAGAATAACTATTTTACCTAGTATATCACGTGTGTATATACGGGTTTAAAGGCTAGGAAGGTAACATATGAGATATGTAAGAATTTGGAACAATGTTTTATTCATGTTTTGATTTTTTATTTTAAATGAAATGCAACTAAGCAACTTGTATCCATATCATTGGCACTTATGAGGTATTTACAAATTCAACATGTTACAAATTTACTGGGTGACTTAATTAGGATAAAATACTAACTTTTAATGACCCAGTTGGTTATTGAAAAGTATAATGTCATTTTACACAATAAACCCTTTTCAATGAGTTTGTGTGATGCTGTTGATAGATTATAAGAAGAAGAAAAAAAAATCTGTATGTTTTTATTATCTTCGTTCATCTCTTTGACTTGTGTGATGATAATTTTTTGAATTAAATTTAATGTGTATGTGAGTTTTCTTTCTTTTTTCTTCTTTTATTCAGTTGTATAAGTATATAGTCACATAACTTTCATGAAATTAATAACAGTACATGGGCAAGAAGGAAATTAGATATTTATATGGATATGAGAGAACGGCCAATAGGTATGTAAATCACCTTCTACTTCACACAAAGATAAAGAGAATCATACTGTTACCAAATACAGTATATATGGAGTAGATCTGAGCAACTATAAGAGTAATTACAACTAATTGAAATGTGTATAGCTATATTTATATCGTTGTGTGTTTATGTGTATATGCTGCTGGGTTCATCAACTTTTCATTGTGTTTCAGGTGAAGCAAAAAAAGATCTACAGATGCAGCTATTCAACACACTCAGAGGCATACTTAGTAGCATGGACAAAGCAAGTAAGCACATCATATAAATATGTATATAATACCCGTCTTGACACTTTATAAAATCATCTGATATCATGTTGTATAACTGAATTGTCACAGAGATCTTCCCGTGCACTTTTATGGCTGAGTGATTGCTCAGCGCTATCACGATGTAATTTCAAGAATTTTTTGGTGCATTACTTAGGTGATAGACCACTGCTATTGTTTGGATGATGAAAAAGTTTTTGGGTTGTACTAATTAAATGCCAGTCTTTGGTGTAAAATGAATGTCACCATAACCCTTTTGCTAGCGGTTGCACTTCACATATGTGTTTTTAGGATGTATATTTAACTATGCAAATTTCAATGTAGCATTGACGTTATAATAATTAGCATTTCAAGTATGTATATTGTGACGATAATAATTCATGAAAAAATATACGTTTTCATCTTACGCTACAACGCGCGGGTAAAAAGAACTCGTAAAACAACAAATACCAACTATTAATGGGTTAATTCATATACATATAGTCATATATCGGGTTATTTTATGGACGTGTCGTGTAGGTCAAGACACACCTTCATCATTGCGAGTGATTTGTTCTCTCACGACACGGTGAGCCATTGTATTTAGCAGGACGACGAAAAATGGGTAGTAGTGATGTACCTCCACATCAATTTTAATGGGTTTTTTCCGCTTAACGTATTCGATGACTATTTAAAAAAATATATATATATATATATATATAATTAAATAGTAGCCAACGGCTGGTTTAACAAAAATATTGAAAGTATATTGATTGAAAACGGCTCCCTTTTAAACTTGATTCTTTTAGTCCAAACTCCACACTATAAATACTCGATCAAAACTCACCAATAATCACAACCTTGTATCAACCTAAACACGTACATACACAATCATACTTTACAAACTATATAAAACCACACAATGTCTCGACACCCGAACGATATTTACACTTAATTGCTACAATTTGGCAATGCACCGTTTCCACCATCCAATCCGGGTTCGAGCAATTCACTAAATGTTACTCCAACTAATACACTGACGTCACAATTAACACTTTTCAACTCTCGATTACAACAAATTTCAAAACAACCAAATGTTATTTTAACAACAACCACGAGGCCAAGAACATTTCCCATGTTAAAGAGAGGAAAAAAAATACAAGAAACTAACTTATGTGTAAAAGGTTTTTGGAAAGAAATTTAAAAAACTTTTGCTCCAATGCAAAAATTCTATTAATGATTTTAAATCAATAAAAACAATAAAGAAAATAAGAGAGAGAAAGTAATGACTTTGTAAGCCCGAACCTATTACATTATCTCTCGAATCTAAGTTATGCATAAAAAAAACTTATCTATGTCACTTTACTTCATTCCAAAAATAAGGAAAATTCGAACAAATGCAAAGAAGAAAAAACACCCCAATTTCGCTTAACTAGAAATATAGCCTCTAATTCGCTCTAATATAAAAAGTAACATATAAAAAGTAGCATGTAATTCGCTCAAATTTAAAGAGTAACCTCTAATTCGTTATAATTAAAAAAAAAAGATGGGAAATTCTCTCAAGTCAAACAAATAGCTTATAATTCAGTTCGGTTAAAATATAGTGTTAATATACGTGTCTAACTATGTAAGCCTAAAATTATACCTAACCATATAATTAGTCACTTGAATTACACTTATTAGTTTTCTTTATGTTCACTGATCATTTTTTATGTTCATCAATCATCATTTTAGGCATATTTTTAGACTTGTGAAATTAGACATAAGTTTATCGTTTTTCAAATATATATGATTATTACATTGACTTTTTACTAACGTTTTTAGGAGGTTATTTGCATTGTGAATACACTTTTGGTAAATATCAAGCTTGAGAGTTCAACCTCTTTTAACACCTAAGCTCTTTTCTACCAAATTCCTTATTTGACCATATACCCATAGTGACAAAGTATTACCCAAATCGATCCATTTACCTATAAATAGATCGAAATTTCCGTTATTGCTTTATTTTATTTTTTTTTTGTGAAAAAACTTTTATTACTTGTGTTTTTAAATGAGTTTTGTTATGTAAATTTTCATATAATAACTACTATAATGAGTAAAGTTCAAATGAGTACAATAATATATAGTGAGAATTGAAAAACCAATAAGAATGTGTCAAATGTAACAAAACTCATTTTCTCTCATGTTTTAAGAAATTTAATATCTCACAAACGGTAAGTCGAAAAATTATAAAAATTGCACCATAAACATCAATGTTTTTTTTTCTCTTCGATTAAACATCATGTTCATTTTCAGTAAGTTTTGTCAACAACTATCATATGTAATACCAACGACTATCACATGTGATACCAATATTATACAATTTGTAAAACTCATAAAAAATCGTCAAAATTATATTATGTGAGATGTCTAATCGAAGAGAAAAAATACTGATTTTTATGGTGCAAATTTTATAATTTTTCAACGAGTCATTCTTGAGATATTTAATCTTTAAAAACGTGAGAAAAAAATGAATCTTGTACCACGTAGCGCATTCTTATTAATTTTTCTATTTTAACCAAAATTTTCATTTGAACCTCAACTTATATTTAATACGGAGTATTTTTCTCTCAACTTACCTTGATTACATAAAGTGTGTTGATTTCGATAGAATGCTTTGATGATGTGGATTAAAAAATTTGGACCCTTGGAACATTTTCATTATTCTTAATGCTCTATTTTCTACCTTTACTTTCTTCATCTATCAAATTGCTTGAAGTTCCATGTACTATTTTAAGAGCCTTGAATTTCCTTAACTCAATTAATCGAAGATCATGGTAGAGTTTATTAATTAGTAAGATTAAATTCTTTAAATAACATGTTTAACTCGTTACGTTATGGTGATTAAATTGTGTGAGGGGTGTATCGATTTTTTACAAGTATGATTATTATTTAACAAGTGTATAGTAATCGAGGTGAGAAGGGTGGAAATGGCTTATGTCTAACGTAAAATGAGCCACTAATGTTGAAAAAAGAAAAGAAAAATAGGCGACATAAATAACAAATACTAACTATTAATGTGTTAATAATGCATATACGTATAGTCGTATATCGGGTTATTTTATGGCTGTGTACGTACATTATCTCTACTTTAGTTTATAAATGAATTTAGAGGTTCGGACGTGTCGTGTAGGTCAAGGCACACCTTCATCATTGCGGGTGATTTGTTCTCTCGTGACACGATGAGCTATTGTACTTACCAGGATGACGAAAAATGGGTAGTAGTGATGTACCTCCACATCAATTTTAACGGGTTTTTTCCGCTTAATGTATGCGACAACTATTAAAAAAAAAATTTAAATAGTAGCCAACGACTAGCTTAATAAAGAAAAATTTAAAATTTTATTAATTATAAACGGTTCCTTTTAAAACTTTATTCTTTTAGTCCAAACTCCACACTAGAAATACTCATCAAAACTCACCAATAATCACAACTTTGTATCAACCTAAACACATACACAATCATACTTTACAAACTATACAAAACCACACAATGTCTCAACACCCGAACGTTATTTACCCTTAATTACTACAATTAACACTTTCCAACCAAATATATTTTTACAACATTAACTCTCGATTACAACAAATTTCAAAACAACCAAATGTTATTTTAACAATAACCACGTCCAATCGAAAAGAGAGAAAAGAAAAACTAACTTATGTCTAAAAGGTTTTTGGAAAAAAAAAAAAAGAAAAACGAAAAGAAGGTTTTTGGAAAATTTTTTGAAAAACTTTTGCTCCATTACAAAAATTCTATTAATGTTTTTAAATCAATAAAAACAATTAAGAAAATAAGAGAGAGGAAATAATTACTTTGTAAACTCAAACCTATTACATTATTTCTCTAATTTATTTTTATTATTTTTTTATTGATTCAAAAACTTTAACTGGGTTTTTGCATCAAAATAAAATATTTTCGAAAGTATTTTTTTTTCTTTTGAAAACCTTTTACATAAAAGTTAAAAAATAAAAAAAGTTTCAAAACAACTTTGCATTGCATATGCTTTAACAAATACTCCGTATCTCAACTTTTATTACAAAACATTTCATATTAAAATTTTGCATGTGTTACGGAAAGAGAAAATTATTTATATGGTCATATTTGACCATCAGTATCTTGTTATAGATCGAATCAATAAAATTTTTCAAATGTCAAAGATCTCACTCGGTCATCAATTTAGAGCGAAGTTATGCATAAAAAACTTATCTATGTAACTATAATTCATTCCAAAAATAAGGAAAATTCGAACAAAATCAAAGAAGAAAAAAGTTTGCATTTCGCTCTAACTAAAAAAATATCGCCTCTAATTCGCTCTAATATAAAAAGTAGCATGTAATTCCATCAAATTAAAATAGTTGCCTCTAATTCGTTATAATTCAACAAAATATATGGGAAATTCTCTCTACTCAAACAAATACCTTATAATCCACTCCGGTTAAAAAAAAAAAGAGTGTTATTATATATGTCTAAATATGTAATTTAAAATTATACCTAACTGTATCACTAGTGACACTTGAATTTCATTTATTATCTTCTTTATCTTCACTCATCATTTTTCATGTGCATAATAGTCATGTTGGGCATGCTTTTAGAATTATAAAATTAATCACAATTTTATCATTTTTTTTTTTTTTATAAAAAGAAAGGCTTTCAATTCTCTATAAATAAATAAAAAAAATAGCTACAATTCCAAATGATTTAGAAAAATATGGATTAAATCAAATCAGATAACTACAAAATTTTTGTAAATTTTATTTTTATCTATAATAACAAATAACAAATACGGAGTAGTAAAATCGAATAGTAATTTTCTCTTACCAAAATTACTACAATCCGAGAAAAAAATATCTTCCGGTCAATATATATTCTCCTTTCTAAAACACAAAGTACATCCAGACCCCATAAACAACCCTCACCATTCACATCCTTCTCCACTCGCTTTCACTCTCCATCTCTACCGTACATCTTACAATGCAAAACCCAGATCCATAACCCCCACCGCGCGTACACACCACATTCTTTATGTGCGCGTGATCTTCACCCATAATCAAATCGTAACCGTCTAATTTTGTTTGCATGTATCATGTGTACCGTAGGACGTAAGTTGATATAAAAAAAAAAGAAAAAAGGAAAAAAAAAGGGAAAAACTGAAAGCTCACGCTTTCACACCACCACCTTCTCCAAACGACGACGTATTCAGCCTCCTTCTGTCACAAAGATATTATGACAGTGACAGCTGCGACTACTATTTCTAGAGAGAGAAACCTCACACACTCAATGACCATTTTTTAGAGAGAGAGTGTTTGTTGTAAAAAAGCACATTGTACGGAAAGCTAGGGCATTAAAGCTATAAAATTGGTATTTTCACACAGATATATATATATCTTCTTCTATCTCTATATGTATATGTATGAGTCAATGTACATATATATAAATATATATGTGTAATGTGTGTATTTGTGGCTACTGCTAGTGCTGCTGCTGGTTTACAGAAGCACGTCTTTTAATTATTACTGGTACATTCCTTAATTTCAATTATTAATTAGTGCGCAAACATCGGGATTTGTTGTTTTATTTTTGTTTATTTATTTATTTTTTATGTTTTTTCTTCGGAGAGTCATTTAATCTAATCGAACAGTGAATTTTCTATTTTTAGTAATTTTGCTTCTCAATGCTATCCTTTAAAACCTGGGTTTTTAATTTAATTTTTTGTAAATGAAAAAACTTCTACAGTGAAAAAAACTGGTTTTTGTAGCTTTGATTCCTTTGGGTGAATTTTTTTATCAGCGCCGATCATTAGCTGAAAGAGGTAAGAATCTAGCTAACTTTGATTTTATTATTTTTGTAGCAAATTAAATGATTTAAATAGCAGTTTTTACTGTGAAAAAGATGGATTTTTGGTGTGTAGATACTTTGAAAAAGTAGTAAGCTTTGGTCCCATTTAGGTTAATTTCATACCAGCTCGTACGAGATGAATGATTCATATACTCATAGACGCTCTTCTTTCGCTTAAAGTTTTTGGTGTTTCAGCTGATTAAAAAGTTATTAGCTTTTTAAATTATTATGATTTATAATTGTCAAAAATATCAGAAAAACAGTAAACTTTTTCCAAATTGTCAAAAATATGAAAGTAAAAAAATAAGATGTGATTGATAAGTTTGTACAAGTTGCTCTTTGGTTCAAAGCAGTGTTTTCTTTTCCTTCCCTTTGTACTAGAATGATTTATTTATGGCTTGCTATGAAAGTGTCAAAATACAATGTTTTTGGTGAAGCCACTATGGAATTTTTTCAATCATTGTAGAAGACTTGCTTTTGTGATAATATATACATGTGACTTCTATTGTTGCTTTGTTTATTTTTAGGGAATTGAATAATGTAAAAGGGACATGTGTTTATGAATCTTTCTTGAGCCCAATGCTTTAGTTTTGTTGGTTTCTTACCAGCTTTTCCATGTATTTTTTTCATGCCAATCTTTATCTACCACTAACAGACTAAAAGAGTCATTTTTTATTTTATTCTGGGACTTTAACCTCTGATTAAAGTTTTGGAATCTATCAAGCTTTTGACTTACAAACAAAAGCAAAGCTTAGTTGAACTCAATACTCTTATTAAGATGCATAATTTGTTCTTTAATTTGTAAAAATACTGGCACTACTAGCAACTTTTAAACAAGTACTGTTTCAAAAAGTTGGATTGTTTTTGTGAATTTTTTTTCCTTGCCTTCCATGCAGTATTTTGTGATCTTTCTGCAAGTATTATTCATTTCTTTCTTCTGTTTTATATTTCTTAAACTTGAGGATTCCATACATGCATTACTCTGTTACCAATTATGTCAGTAACATATCTGAAACGTATTACAAAACCGCCTATTGATGGAGTATTTTAAGATGTTCATGCATAGTTATGTCCTATAGGAGTATGAAAGAATTCATATTGTTTTCATTCCCCTGCTTTTGAACAGTCATGCCTTTGTGGAGTTATATATTTTCAGATGTGGGTTGTTGGCACTGTTCTGCTGCTTCTGCATAACATAATTGTTTGTTATTAATTCACTGATTAATTCTTTCACTTGCTTACATTTTATGCATTGAAGTTCAATTTACTCCATAATGCTTTACTTATTGTATGGTTCTTTCCTTCCTTTCAGGATTTGGGTTTTATGGTTAAAATAAAAAGAGCATGACCTCCTGAAAATCTAGTTATAGTGTACAATGAGAAAGTCAAGTTCTAAATTAAAAACTTTCCATGTGTTCGTCCTACTATTCCTCTGTATTGTACACTTGTGTTACTCCAACGACACATCATCGCTGATTGCTCTTAGAAAGTTGCTTCTTCAAAGAAAAGATGTCATATCGACCTGGTTTGGTTCAAAGATACCACCATGTAACTGGACTGGCATAAGGTGTGAGGGCTTTGTAGTTCACCAAATGTCTTTATCGTGTACATCATCACCCCTGAGTCTTCCATTCCCTATGATTCTAAAAGAATTCAGATCTTTAAAGCACCTCAATGTAAGCCATTGTGGCTTTAATGGCCAAATTCACTCAGATTTTTGGAGCCTAGAGAACTTGGAGACACTCGACCTGAGTGATAACTTGTTGTCAGGGGTACTGCCACCAACAATCTCAAGGCTAAAGAAACTCCGAGTGCTTGTGCTTGATAGCAATATCTTTTCAGGATCTTTGCCACCGACAATCGGGCAGCTCAGAGACCTGACCGAACTCTCAGTTCGTTCAAATTCATTTTCGGGCAGGCTTCCATATGAAATTGGAAAACTGGAGAAGTTGCAGTCTCTTGATCTCAGTCTAAATCTCTTCTCTGGAGATCTTCCTTCCAGCTTAGCTAATCTCTCTAAGCTTTTATACTTGGATGCTAGTCATAATACATTTACAGGACCTGTATTTCCAGAAATCGGGAATTTGAAGATGCTTTTGACTCTTGATCTATCTTTGAACTCCTTCACTGGTCCTGTACCGGAAACAATTGGTGCTCTTACGAATGTTACACTTCTCAACCTCCAGAATTGCAAGTTTACAGGAACCATTCCTGCTCAGATTTCAAAGATGAGTAGCTTAACCACATTGAACATAGCACAAAACGATTTTGAAGGAGGACTGCCTTCTAGCTTTGGTGAGCTGGTAAACCTTGTTTACTTTCTTGCCAACAGTGCAGGACTAAGTGGACCGATTCCTTCAACAATGGGAAACTGCAAGAAGCTGAGGATACTGAATCTTTCATTCAACACGTTGTCTGGCCCGTTACCTGATTCTCTTGCTAATCTTGAATCAATAAACTCGTTTGCTCTTAACTCAAACCAGCTATCTGGCCCATTGCCACAGTGGCTTTCCAACTGGAAACGTGTTGAATCCGTAATGTTGTCAAAGAACTTATTTACTGGATCTCTGCCACCACTTAACATTCCATCCCTGACATATATCGATTTCAGTTCCAACATGCTTTCCGGTGAGTTGCCAGCTGGAGTTTGTCAAGGAAACGCACTGGGCATGTTGTGGTTATCTGATAATGACTTCACTGGGAACATAGACAGCACTTTCAAAGATTGCTCGATACTAACAGATTTGGTGTTATCGGGAAACAAACTTTATGGTGAGTTACCAGCTTATCTGGGAGACCTTCAACTCATCACATTGGAGCTATCAAAGAACCGATTCTCTGGAATAATTCCGACTCAGCTTTGGAATTCAAAAACCCTAATGGAGATTTCACTCAGTGGTAACTTGCTTCAAGGTCATATTCCAGATGAAATTGCTAAGGCTACCACACTTCAGAGGCTGCAATTGGATAATAATCTCTTTGAAGGAGATATCCCAAGTTCCATTGGTCAACTTCAAAATCTGACCAATTTGTCACTGCTTGGTAACAAGTTGACTGGTAACATCCCGTTGGAGCTTTTCAACTGCAAAAAGCTGGTTTCTTTGGACCTTGGTTCAAACAATCTTACGGGTCAAATACCAAAATCCATATCTCAGTTAGAATTTCTTGACAACCTCGTTCTGTCGAACAACAAATTATCTGGTCCTATACCAAATGAGATCTGTTCAGGGTTTCAGAAGGTTCCTTTACCAGATTCTGAATTTGTCCAGCACTACGGCATGCTTGATCTGTCCAACAACTGGTTATCGGGACCCATTCCTACTTCAATCAAGAATTGCATCATTGTGACACAGTTAATACTCTCAAGGAACCAACTTGATGGGCCTGTTCCTTATGAGATTTCTGGATTGTCCAACTTAACTTCACTTGATCTTTCCTTTAATCTTCTTACAGGGCCAACTCTTCCTCAATTTTTCTCCATGAAAAATCTTCAAGGTTTGATACTTTCACATAACCAGCTAGGTGGTTCAATCCCTGATAATATCGGTACTATGATGGCAAGTTTAGTTAAAGTTGACTTATCAAGTAACCGTTTCAATGGCTGTTTGCCCTCATCTATATTCAGTATCAAGAGTCTACAATACCTGGATGTTAGCATGAATTCTTTTGCTGGACAACTCTCTTTCAGCCTTAGCAGCACGACCTCTCTTTTTTCGCTAAATGCCAGTAGTAACCTTTTTTCGGGTTCTCTCGATGCCTCGATTTCCAATCTAACCGCTCTTTCCATTTTAGATGTTCACAACAATACCATCAATGGTAGTTTACCTTCCATCTCCAACCTTGATGCGTTGACCTATCTTGACCTTTCAAGAAACAACTTTCAGGATTCATTCCCCTGCAGTTTCTGTGACAAAGAAGGGTTATCGTTTTTCAGTTATGATGGCAACAGATTCAGTGGCCAGGTTCCTGAATCTTGCAATAAACCAAATTCATGCTTCCCAAATTTTCCATATCCTTCAAAAAATGTATACATACGACCACATACTTTAAGCCATGCTTCTGTTTTGGGGATTTCACTTGGTGCTTCGTTCATTTTCGTGGTCTTGATCATTGCTCTTATGAGACACAGGATGATGAAACATGAAGCCATGATACTCGAGAGGGGAAAAGGGAAGATTTTTAAGGCAACTGAGACAAATTCCAAATATGGCCTTTTAAGAAAAAGACCAAAAGAACCACTAAGCATTAACATTGCAACATTTGAGCAATCTCTGTTAAGGTTAAACCCTGAGGATATATTATCTGCTACAGAAAACTTCAGTAAGACGTATATCATTGGTGATGGTGGTTTTGGCACGGTTTATAAAGCATTGCTACCAGAAGGTCAAACAATTGCTGTCAAAAGGCTCCATGGTGGTCGAATGCACGGTGAACGTGAATTTTTGGCTGAGATGGAAACAATTGGAAAAGTCAAACATGAAAACTTAGTTCCATTGATGGGCTACTGTGTCTTTTCTGATGAGCGGTTTTTAATTTATGAATATATGGCGAATGGCAGTCTTGATGTTTGGTTAAGGAACCGTGCAGATGCAGTTGAAGCACTCGATTGGCCAACCCGTTTTAAAATCTGTCTTGGCTCAGCTAGAGGGCTAGCATTTTTACACCATGGTTTTGTTCCCCACATTATTCACCGTGACATTAAATCAAGCAATATCTTGCTGGACAGCAAGTTTGAGCCACGTGTCTCCGATTTTGGGCTGGCTCGGATAATAAGTGCATGTGAAAGCCACGTTAGTACATTGCTTGCAGGTACATTTGGATATATCCCTCCAGAATATGGTCAAAAAATGGTGGCGACAACAAAAGGGGATGTTTATAGTTTCGGGGTGGTGATGCTGGAGCTGATAACGGGAAGAGAACCAACAGGGCAACCGGATCTTGAAGGCGAGAATCTTGTTGGGTGGGTACGGTGGATGGTTGCAAATAAGAAAGAATCCGAGGTGTTAGACCCGTGTTTCTATGGTTCATGGAAGTGGAAGGATCAAATGTTAGGTGTGCTTGCTATTGCACAAGCATGCACACATGACCTACCTAAAAAGCGGCCTACTATGCTCGATGTTGTGAAACTACTGAAGGAGCTTAATACGAAATCTGGATTTGTGGGAGTTGAACAGGCGAAGCAAATCGTATAGTTGATGGCCCTTTGACCTTCTGTCGACATCGGTGTCTAATGTAGTTGCTGTGGTGTAGTAGGAGTCAACTAATTTGGGAAATTCTAACAAAAAATGTGATTGGAACTAAATAACTTATCAGTTTTTCCATTGTCATATTTGGTATTTGGAAACTAATGCAACCATCATGTTTCATAATGATTTAATATGAAACCAAAATATCTCTTTCTCCATGATTTCTGTTATTGTGTATTCTACTAAGATCAGGCAACCTGATTTGTATATTCCATTTGAGGCATGTTGCAAATTCATGTATTTGCATTTGTTTGTGGGGAATGTTCTGTTTGAAGAATCCATTTGTGAAACAGAATAATATGGTCAAAGGTCCATGTGATTTAGACACAAATTTTGTTCTTATGTTTATATAATGAATTAGATGCAAGGACAGAGGAACCTAAAAACATAATGACAAATAGTTTGGTTAGTGGGCTCAATAAACTCATTCCATAATTGCTCCAGCAACAATCATGACTCAGTAGGTTGAGTTGTACAGCTTAACCTACCTACTAACCACACCCAACCCACCTCCATAATCCCTTTTCTCTTTCTATGCATCTAGAACTATTAAGTAGTGTACATATATATAAATAATATATAGTATAACACTTGTAGCATGTAGAATGGTTATAACTTCCTTACAAAGTCAGTTAAGAGGTCCTATTTTTCTTCAATCAGAAACTTCTTATATCTGCTACTAACATCACCCTTCTTTATCTACTATTTGTGGGTGGTTGCTCTTTTAGCATACAAAGTCATGAGAGATATTATGGAAAGGTTTCTTGTCCTTCCATTTTCTATGGGATGTGTCTCAAAGTCAACTACAGGTGCAATTGAATCAACACAATGCAAGAACCAAAACCATCAACCAAAACAACTTGTAACAAGTATGATCTCTTACTCTTTTTTATTTTATTTATTATTATTATTATTATTATTCTTTTTCCAATTATATCATATGCTTATAATGGTATTGGCATCAATATGTTTTCTCAAGGAGTACAAGATGGAAAAAACCCATCAGGAATAAAAATCAAGAATTCGTGGGGATTTGTAACTTTAAGGCGGTCCAACATTTCAAGAGGCATTCGCAGGCTAATCTTAGACACATTCCAAAGTTTTTCTAGAATTATAAGTAAGTAACATTAGTATCAGTACTACTAGCAGTGTAACATTAGGATCAGTATTGCTAGCAGTACGCAAAGTTGCGTACTGTTAGAGTTGGATCGCATGCGGTTTTGACTCATATCTACAGTTTTAAAACCGCATGCGGTCTAATGCCTACAGTCTAATGCCTAAAAGTACACATAGCATAGATCATTTCCCCTTGCTTTAATAATGAAATAGAAAAACATTGTTACTGATCTTGAAAATGAGATTTTGGTGGTACTATTTGTTTCAGGTTACAAAGATGCAGAGGAAATTGAGATGGAAATGGAGCTAGAAATAGGATTCCCAACAGATGTAAAGCATGTAACACACATAGGATATGATGGAACTATGACAACAAACCCTGTGAAAAACTGGGATCATATCGAAACACCCGAAATACTTTCAATTTCATTGAAGCAATTTGAAAATGCAATGGCTGCACAATCTGAGACTACCCCTTCCAAACGTACTTGAATTACAGATTTGATTCATAAATGAATTCTAACTACTTGTGTTGTATTATTTGTCTCAACCAACTATAAAGAATGTGGAGAAACATAAAGAGGAACTATTGTTTGGTTTGCAGTGATTTTTATTTTTCATGAGATGAGAGGTGTTCAAAGTAGATCTAGTTTGTGTTTAATACACCACGTGGGGTTTACATGAACTTGCAGAAATTATTATATTTGTTGATTTTAATGGATATATGTGAAATATAGTATTATACCATATTGGTTTAAAGTTATTGTTCCTTTGGTTTTGGTTGTCATAGCCTTTTTATAGGTGTTATAAAACTACAAAATTGGTCAACAATCTCTCAAATGGAACCTTTTGAGAGGAAAATAAGATCATTATTTTGGAATAATAAAAAAATCAAAAAGTCGTATCTCGAGAGATTCTTGATCATATCCGTTATTTTTCAAGATTTTATTTATATTAAGACTTGACACTTCTCAGAACGAATGTTTGAAAGTTTTAGATATACTGCTGTTGCCAATGTAAAATGGCGGATATAGGGCTGTAAATGAAGCGAGTTAACTTGCAAGTTAGTTGAGCTCGACTCGTTAAAAGCTCGATTCGAGCTTGGAGCTCTTTTGACAAACAAGCTTAAGCTCGATCTTCTCGTATCGAGCTCGAACAAGCTCGCGAGCCAAATCGAGCCTATCATTTATATACAATAATAATTTTTTTTATATAATATATTTAATATATATTACATTATAAAAATGATTATATAATATATAATATATTATTTAAATAATAATAGTAAATCTTATTATTATTATTATATATTTAAAAATGGATTAACTAGAAAAACTATCATAGATAAATAAAAATAATTAAATAAATACTATTATATAATAAACGACTCGAGTCCGAGGCGAACTCAAGCCTGTAAAATATTAAACAAGCCGAGCTCGAACTTATACAATAATAAAGGAGCAAGCTTTATATCGAAGAGTCAAGCTCAAACCTAGTCGAGCTCCAACTCTGTTTCACTTAATATGTCAACTCTTAAAACTCATAAAGTAATATGCAATCAATGTACTCTTTATCTAACAACTTTTTGACATTGTCTCCAATTGAAAAAACAAAAGACTGTCCTGACTGCAATGAAATCAAATAAAAAGCTACAAATACTTTAGATCACCAAGCCATAACATTAAATTATAATAATTATGCTTATATATATGTTGATATACAAAAATAATTACAAATGTTTTTGATAAATAAATGTAAAACATTTCCATTTTCAATCTAAATTCAACTTTCTAACGGTTATATATTACATTGTTACTGATTATTTTATTAATTCACAATAAAAATTAAAACATTTAAATTAAGATCTGAAACATATATGCCTTTGACTTTTAACAACCATACAGTCTAACCTTAAGCTCATTGACTTTTTACAGATGTTAAGAAAAAGTCGTGTTCGACCTTTAAACGTCAATTGCTCAAAAATAAAATAGATGTTGGCACCATAGCGAGCCAGAAGCTGATTAGACGCAGAACAATGGCTTTCTGAGGTGCCTTATATATAAATAAATAAATATATATATATTTCGATATAAGTTCTTCCAATTTCAATAAGGAAGATGACGGTGCGAGATGGTCGGTTTTTAAATCAGAACCACCACGGATGTCGTCTTCTGAAAGAAGTTGTTTTTAGGGTTTCAGATTGTGGCTTCAACTCTCTTTATAGCATGATTTTCGCTTGATGGATGGATGTGTTGGGCCTGATAACCCAGATGTTTAGTTGTAACATGAAAAACAAATTGGGCCTTTATAATGGACTAGGCTCAGACGCTCAGTTACTGGAATTACACATAAAAATATTGTACTAAATACTAAATCTAGTATCTAAAAAGTGTTTTAATTTATCATATTAATCCAGATCTTTTTGTTTCATTTTTTAAAATGGATTTTTTACGAATATAACGGAAGAATCGTCGAGATTGTGTTTTAATCAAACAGTATCCACATAAATTATAAAGGAGATGACATTGTTATTGTCTCCGGTGGCGATTTCAACTTGGAAAGATATTCCTACAGTTTTACGCCAGAGGTCCGTTCTAAGCCGGAGTCATTGCCATTTGCCAAGCCAAGTCATTAAGATGAGTAACATAGCGAGAGAAAAAACCATTTAATAGTCAGATGATGTCAAATAGGCAAGTCCATGGGCTGACTGTTAATCCTAAATTGAGCCCAAAGTTTAGAGAACAACATCATGGGCTTGCCATGATTGGGCCTATATTGTACGTAACCCAAAGATTAAGGTACATGCTTAAGTTTCTCCGTATCAGTAATTCAGTATTGTTTAAAGTTTATATAAGTAATTTCTTAGCATGATCAAGATTGCGTGTAATGTGCACCCACAAGAACCATGGGAATGTATGAATAAGGTCATGGTTGGTTGGTTCACTAGTTCTAGGAGATTTTGGTTCACGGGTGACATCTGATTGGGTCAACCTTTCTGGGCTACACCATTCATGAACAGTTGTCTTGTTTTGGATCAAAGCCATGTTAAGAAATTTATCAAGTACATTTTGTGATTTATATTTTACTCAAATAACTGAAAGAATAAAAAAATATCACACATGGTCCTTTTTAACGGAGAATTAACGATCGTTAGTCTTAAGGACTATTAACGTAACAAGTTTAAAAAGAAAAGATGATTGGTGTCATTAAATTTTATAAAAGACTGCCACTGAAATTTCAGGTAAACTTAAAGTACGATTGGTATTTTCTCTATAATCTTGTACAGTAAAAAGTTACATGTTTTATTTTGTTAAAAAAAATGGAACATTTCACTGGGTAAGCATTAACGTCGTCCTTTTTAACACCTAAATGGAACATAAAATAGAACATTAAACTCTTTTACTATGCAAAATAGAACTTGTGATCTTTTATTGTGCTAGATCATTTTATATTTCTTTTATCTATTATATATATATATATATATATATATATATATATATATATATATATATAATAATTGATGACGGTGGTGTTATGAATCAAAAAAATCAAACAATAAACAAGGAATGAAACTTCGATAAACCCTAAAAGGATGCCCGAAAATGAAACTTCGAGAGTAAAACTATTCTTTTCTCAATAGTTCATAATCAATCGACTAAAACCCTAGCAACTAAAAGGCATTATATAGCCTACACTAACCTGGAGGAAAAGATTAATCTTCTCCAAAGATAACTCCAAACAAAAAGGAAACAAACTAAAACAAATCTAAAAATATCATAACTTGAACTAAATAAATATTGAATAAATAAAATGATAGACAATGACAATTGTGAATTGTCATTTAAACCCTTCAATTTTCCCAAATGGTTTGATACTTGACTTCACATTGTAATCGACGAATCGACGGCCAAGTCAAAAGAGCTGGAGGTCCGAAGACATTTTCTACATCATTCTCCACACCCTCTTGAAAAAGACTTGTCCTTGAGTCATGTCTTTCCATGTCTCGAACTCAGAAACTTTCTAAACACCCCCCCCCCCCCCCCCCCGGGGTTTCCTTAACACGGCTTCTTCAAAAGAGAATCACGATCCATCTAGTTCAATCATCCGGTTCAGTGACTCTACGATTGGGCTCGTTGTTGGAATCCATCTAAAGTTCCGTCAATTGTTTATGGGGTCTTCATCGTCTAACACACATACGTATCTGAGGTTGGTTATATCTATCGTTGACTCTTCCGGCGAATCTACGATTACCAGAATCAAACATAATTAAGTACAAAAAACTGCCACAACTTTGAAAAGTTATATCTCCTTCTAGAAAACTTTAGTCGAAATCTCAACGGCCAGATCGTGCAACTATGTGCAGAGACCATATTTTCCAACGATCAGCTGAAAATTATCTATAAGTTTAGACTAATGTTAATAAAAATAAAGCTTTGCTTTTCTCTAAGAATTGCCTCATAGGAATTCTTATGATCTTTCTTATTATTTGATTGCTCGGCTATTACGATACGTCATTATTTTTATCAAAGCTTCTGTTATTAATGGTCGAATGGATACATGGAATACATCTATTTCGTAAATCCGCCGAAGTAGGCAACGAACCGGATCCGCCTCAAGCAACAACTTAAAGAGCTTGAACGCTGACGGAAGGTTACTAAATCTAAACGAATATCGGAAACCCTAGACGGAGAAAACCCAATTTTTTTCGTTCATGATCAATGGAATCACCAGGGAGGCGATCGGAAGGAACCCTTATGTAGTCTTGAGAAACAAGTTGAGTCGTTTTCTGAGTGCGTCGGTAAGTTCCATCCAAACTTCCATGGTTTCATATGTAGTCTTGGGAGGCGAGTTTCGATTCATAAGTTTGTCGGGAAAGATCCACAATATTATCTTTTGGAGACGGAGGAAACTGAATCCGAACCTATCATCTGGGACATAGGGGAGGAAGAAGAGGAGCATCCTTTTGTCGAAGATTATGAGTTTTTTCAGAATGACGAAGACCCGAGGAAGAGTCTTTTTTAAGAGGGAGAAAAGGGAGGATACGATAACCCTATTTGGGACATGTTGGTGGAAGAAGAATCATTTCTAGTTTTTAATATTGATAACAAGGAAAATGAAAATGTTATTGAGGAAGAATCAATCCTAGTTATGATATCGATACCAATGAAGGGGACAAGTGTAAAGATGAGAAATTTTTGTATGGTGATCGTGTCGTGATAATACAAAGCTTGTCTAGCATTGACTTGTCGATCGTTATTTATCAAGATTCGTATGGGGTGATTAAGTTGAAAAAAGATGACATGATCAAGATGAATAAATATTATTCGGTTAGTTTTTTGATCGGTGAAAATTATCTAGTTGAAAATATAGGCTCTGCACAAATGGTCAATAAATTGGGTATGAAGAAATCAAGACACGTGGAAGAGTATTTAACAAGAAAGAGAATTTAATGCAAGAAATACAAGTTTGGATAATAAAAGTCAAGAAAAACATGAAGACAAAACAAGACTCGAGGTAGAGTCTTTTTCAAGAAGTGGAGGATGATTTAGTTTTAAGAGTTTAGGATTTGTTAAAATTCCAATTTTATTTATTTGTGTAGTTTCTTATAGTCACAACCACCACGTCATTAATAATAATACGCCCTTTTGATGAGATCTACAATATATAATATAATAAATATATAATAAGGTAATGATATCTATAGTTGTACATCATCCAAACCTATCGATATACACTAACAAATGGTCTTTTATCTCATTAAGTCATAACCGAAATATAACCTAACATTATTATTTCTAGCATAGTAGCCCCGTAATTCATCAATGTACGTGGATCGTACGTAATTAATTTCCACCGAAACTTGTTTGATCATTAATTAACAGTAATACTCCGTAATAAAATACTTAGCAACATCGGGTGTGTAGTGTCGCTAGCTTGGGTCCAGTTACGGCTGTGGGTCACAAATCACAAGTGCCAGAAGTAAAGAGGCATGCTCTGCTTCGTTGCTATAGATTGTGACAACCCACTATTCTGTAAAGATCCCTTATCATCTGCTTCTACCCTTCCTTATCCGTGTAACTACTTCCCAACACAAATATGAATTTTCTTTTTAACTATTTTTTTTTCTTTTACTGCCATAGGTATAGGTATAGGTATTTTAGTTATAATACTATAAAAAAAGTAAAAGTTCACGTATGATAAAAAGTTTAGATATATGACATTGATATTCAATAAAAAAGAAGAAAAAAACATTACTTTTCTATACATTCATATTTAATTTAAATAATTTAGGGTACTCTTTTAGCAAAAAATACTCAAATCACCGTTCATATCATATCATATATCGAATATTATCTTACAATAAATAAATATAATATACAAATCACCTTGATGATATCATCATTCTCAATTAGATTCTAATTAACCAATGAGACCATTATTTAATAATTTATTATTTTATTTAATTAAAAAAAAACGCTTCATCTCTTCCCTAGCAATTAATCTAATCGATGCTTCAATTAAATCCGTTCTTCCATTAATTCATTCAGGTCATATTTTCTTTTAAGTATCTGTTACATTTAATTGCGATTTCGATTGTTGATAACCTATTAGGTATGAATTTCACTTCAATTTATAATTTTTGTCCTATTTTGTGGCATTATATGCATTATTGAGCTTTTTTGTATAATTTTGTTACAATGTTTTTATGTTCATTATACTATCAACTGTCTATTTTATTCAGAAGCAATGATAGTTAGGGGTAATACAAATATGCCAAACTGGATTATATTAGTTGTCAAAGGGTTGTTGAGGCAGAAAAATATTTACAATTGTTGTTCGGAGATAGGAAGCTTGTTCGACTCCTTTTGATTATTTTGGTACTTGATACATCTTTTTTCGTTCATAAGCAAACAAATTCAAATCATTACATCATACAAAAATTGATCTTTTGTAGTTAGCAATTTTCATATTACTGCACCAACACGGCTTATGATACAACCACAAGCAAAAAAAACCATATTAAAACGATACAATTGATTGTTTTTCTTCTAACATGGAGTTACTAATCAATGTGATTGGTTTCTTATTAATTTTTTAGTGCGAGATTAGTCTAATTAAAAAGTCTCAGTTCGCAGGTCAAAAACCATATTAAAACGATACAATAATATCTAAAACGTTTTACGTTTCGTATAAAACGCACCGTACACGACAAAAACGCACGAATCACGCCCGACAACCGAACGAAGCCCGAAATATATTTCAATAACTTAAAATGAAGCATTTTAAATAAAATTTCAACCAAAATTCACGCGAATAAAACGTTAACGAAAAACATAACGAATAAACGTTTAACGTTTAACGAACGACGAAACGAACGGGTAAACGGGTACCGCACGTAACGTAAACATGGGGAACAAAATTTAACACACCCACACCATGTGGGGCCCCCCTAGAATGCCGCCATCCATGCACCCCATGCCTTATCCCCATTTCTTTTTACCCATACCTCCCATACCTCCCATTTCTACACTTCATTTCACACTTTAACTTACACACACTCCATCTCTTTCTCTCCCTCTCATTCTCTGCGACCCCAGCCCCAAAACACCTCACAAATCACCACCACAAGCATCACCATAAACCACCATAGCATCATCTCTTTCAGTTTGCAAGAAAAAGTAAGAAAACGAGCTTTCGACCTTCATTCTTCGTGCTTTCATCAAGTTCTTTGTAAGAAACTCTATCCCCCTTTTATTCTACTTGGAACACACTTATATTCATGTTATAATGTCCATATAACAAGATTATGTCCAAAAACAAAGTCGAAAATCGTTTTAGAAAACATAAAAACCTTAACAGTTTCTGGGCAGAAACTTGGCCCGATTTCAAGGGAAAGTTTCGTGCTCAAAACTCAACCAAATTGGACGAATCTAAAGGTAAAAGTTAAGTTTAAAGAGTTATATTTCATCTCCAAGTGGTTTCATAATTTTTCGACATCGTTTGATACTCGAAAACAATTTTACAAAAACATGTCGTATTTTTGTCTCGGGTGACAGATTTTTGACTCAACTTTTCGAGTCCATAACTCGATCTACACGATTCCAAATGACTTGAAACTACCGCAGTAATCTCATAAATTTTGTTAAGTACAAATGTCGTTTAGATAACTTTCTTTGAAAATGTGTAGATTTTTCTCTGTAATTAAATCTTTGAACATGTATCCAGTTTTTCCGATTTTAGACCTCAGGGGATTCACCATTTTATTTGACCAACTTAAATATCTCTAAAAATTCCAAAAAAATTAGTAAAAATAACTAAGACATGGTAGAGTAACCATGATTTTTTTTGAAATTTAATTCGGATATTTACTTAGCTAAATCGCGTGGAAAAAATGTATGATTTTTTTGGAAAACCTGCGAAGTGAGATTTGAGAGTTGACTTGTTGACCGCGAACTGAGACTTGCGAATTGACTTGTTGACCACGAACCGAGACTGGCGAATTGACTTTTTGACCTGCGAACTGAGACTTGCGAATTGACTTTTTGACCTGCGAACTGAGACTTGCGAGTTGACTTTTGACCTGCGAACTGAGACTTGCGAGTTGACTTTTTGACCTGCGAACTGAGACTTGCGAGTTGACTTTTGACCTGCAAGTTGACCCTCTGACTTGCGTTTTGAGACTGTACGAACTGACCAACGAGCATCGAATTTGCGTAACGACAACTATACTTCATACGATATAACTTACACATATAATACATATACTGTTATAAGTATACAACGAAACAAACATAATAGTAATGTCTTTAAGAATTATTATTACAAAACGTCACCAACGGGCCGTACATGTTTTCTAAACACAAACGATAAACAAACTTTGGACATAACTAGTTGAATGGACAACTAGTAGAAGTGGACATTAACCCTCCACTTGCATACATAAGTGGACATTAACCCCCCACTTACCTACAATCTTATGCGTTTAGGGCGCTAGAAGGTTGTATTTGGGACACGAACACCCACTAATTGCTATATTTGCTTACAAGACTCAGGTGAGTCTCATAGCCCCACTTTTACTGTTTTATACTTTGGGGTGAGATTACATACACTGTTTTATAATCACAAGTAACTGGAACAACTTTTATACGGATTGCATGAGACCTTTAATCCACTAAAAGTCCTCACTTTATCATGGTTTGTTAATTGTATAAGCGCGAGTATTATTGGATAGATCTATCGGGGATTGACATCCCCGTCCGGGCTAGTCGCTCTAGCCAACCCACGGACGCATTAATATTTGACTGTTACGGGTGTAATGGATTATGCACCTGCCCGAGGCACAAACCTGGTTAAGCATCGAACTGTGAGACTCATGGCAATAGTATACACTTATTTTGCATTCGTGCAACACTGATCAAATCTTGTGATTATTACCAACTTTTGATAACTGTTTCAAACCTATGAACTCACCAACATTATGTTGACCGTTTTAGTATGTAATCTCAGGTACGCAGACACAGTAGGATGGCCTACAGGGAAACCCTAGCTCGAGTCGCATGCTTTACAAACAAACAGAGAGATTTTCCTGCATTACTATTTTTGTATTGGTAGTTATGTACTACGATCTCTAGGCTTTTATGTGAACTCGCTGATAGAACAAACGTGTATTTTTGGTGAACAATGTATTTTTATGGAATGTAATTCTAAACGTCTCATTTAGAGGTCGTTTGTTATAACTTGTATAATGATCCATGATTAGTCGCGCCCCGACCCGACTTCCGCTGCACATCAAATTTGGGGGTGCGACAGATTGGTACCAGAGCTAAAGGTTATAGCGAACTAGGTTGCATTAGTGGGCCTAGACTATAACCATTAAGTTAGTATTCCTCATTAGGTATAACTAGTTCAGGAATTTCATCATTCAACTTTAATTTAACATAGCCTGATCAACTATGTACAATTATAGAAGAATCGATGCAAGGTCTGAAATGGTTATGGCGAACGGGAATATATTAGTAGACTTTGATAGCGATAGAGACTGGACCGAACTTATACGTGCTGTACTTATTAGACTATTATATACGATACGTATGTATATAGCCTCACGTACTAAAACTCTTGCCACAGCAATGGCAGACACTCCTATTGTAACTTCAACCGACTCAGAGAGCGAAACTCAAGCCTCACCCATTCGTACCCCTTCGGATTCACGCGTCATACGCACCAATAGGAGAACTATTGGCTCTCCTCGGGCTAGTCCTTATCCCGGTACTACTACCACTGATAACACAACTACCAGAACCCGCCGTCGCTTAGACGCTCGCCGATGGAATTGGCTACCCAATATGTTAGATACTTGGAGGTCCGAGGAAGGTATGCGAATCACCGCCGAACCTATGGACATCTCTTCATACACTCAAGAACCCATACATCACACTGTCCCGGTGCTAGCTACTAGACTACACCATCACGAGAAAAGACTCGATGATATGGAACTAGAACAACTCGAAACACGTTCAAGCTGGATGCACATGGCACAAGGCCGAATCGGACAAATCTATCAAGATTAAGAAGATCTTGCTGAAACCCTGAATATTACCCATGACCAAGTGGTCGAGACTAGAGACGGGGTCGCCGCTTTGCAACTACGACTAGAACAATGTGAACTACGCTCACAGGAAGCTGAGCAATACACTCGCATGCTGGAACAACGATTAACTATGGCTGAGGAAAACGTTGGACAAGCTAGCAGACTTGCAGAGACTGTGGATCATCTCCTCACCCTACTACCATAAGTAGATCTACACCAGGATTAGTGTAGTATCCGTTATATAATCTAACTATTAACCGCTTGTAATTCGACCGGATGTAACAATTCCCGGCATCTGTCGTAAACATCGAATTCTATAATCTTTTGAACTCGTATCTTAAATGATTACAATCTTATTAACTTAAGTCGTGATTGTCACTTTGTGCTGTTGTAAATTACCCTTTTATATATACATCGGTGATAATCATAATCCTCGTATAAACTAACTCACATTTCTTTTAATTCCATCATTCAAGAATCATGCCGCCAAGAAGACAAACCTATGCTCCCGCCGAAATTGCACAACTCATCTCACAAGGAGTGGCTGATGCCCTGGCTGGTCAAGGAGCAAACAGAAATAGTGGATCAAATCCACGGGCGGACAGCGAGGGCACAACAAATACGAATACAACAACCAAACCCTGCACTTACAAAGAATTCTTAAGCTGCAGACCCCTCAACTTCAAGGGCACTGAAGGAGCCATTGGTCTATTAAGATGGTTCGAAAAGATGGAGTCCGTCTTCAGAATTTGCAATTGCACTGAAGAGTGCAAGGTCAAGTACTCCACCTGCACCCATCTGGATGGTTCCCTAACTTGGTGGAATTCCTACGCACAAACTACGGGAATCGACACTGCTTATCAACTCCCCTGGGAGGATTTGAAATAGATGATGACGGAGGAGTATTGCCACAGGGAGGAATTACAACAACTAGAGGTGGAATTTTGGAACCACACAGTCAAAGGTGACGACATCAGTGGCTACACTACTCGTTTTCACCAGTTGGCACTTCTCTGTCCAACCATGGTGGATCCTGAGTTTAAGAGAATAGAGAGATACATCTGGGGACTCCCAGCATGTGACACCCGGCAATTTAGGCCATCATTTATACCTAAGATAGGTAATTACTACTTGTAATTAGTGTGAAATAGGACTAATTACGGTAACACTTTGTATATTGTATTATACACACGTACGTAATTAATTTTGATTACGCGAATTCGATCGGATGGAATCCGACACAATAAATATGGACGTTGGTGAAAAACATCTTATTAAATAACATAACTATGATAAATAATTGTTATTTAACTTATATTATGACGATAATAGCTAAAACGTTTTACGTTTCGTACAAAACGTATCGTACGCGATAAAAACGCGCAAATCGAAACCAACACCGAATGGAACCTTCAAATATTTTGAAAAGGGTCAATAATATATTTAAAAATATTTGGTCAAGTTAAATTAACAATTACGTATTAAAAATTTAAAACACGAAAACTAAACGTTAACGATTAAAATCTAACACACGCGATTAACGTTTAACCGACCGAGTAACGTAACGCAAGATCAAGAAGCAAGTCGAGAGCCCAAGACCTCGATGGGTCAGGCCCAGTTCGGCCCAGGCAGGCCCAAGACCAGCCCAACACCCCTTGGCCCATCCCTTTTCTTAACACAATTACACACCACTCCAAACTTCATTTTACACACATTAACCTCTCATTCTTTCTCAATTCCTTACTCTCTCAAACCTCCAACCATATCTACCACCACCACCACCATTCTCAACCTCTTCCAAGTGACCTAGCCACCACCAATATCATCTACAACGTCACGAAGAAGAAGAACAAGCGAAGAACAAGAAACGAAATCGCAACAGCCCCCTTTCTTCATTTTGGCTTTAGATCGAGTTTTCTTTGTAAGAATCCCTTCAAATATTGTTTACCTTCCTTGGATAATGTTAATATATACATGTTAGATGTTCGTTTATGCTAATTATGTCTAAGATATAAACCGAAAATCAAAGGATAATGCTAAAAACTTTCAGACAAATCCATTAACCACCGGATAAAAACTTAACCCGACTTTGACACACGATATCTAACTCATTTCTTAACCAAATCGAGCGATTCTTGAGTTTAAAATCAAGTTCAAGGAGTCTACTTTCGAACCCAAGTGGTTTGGTATTTTTATGAGGTCATTTGATATACGAAAACAATTTCACAAAAAGAAGTGTCCGGACTGTCCTTTTGGACTAAAAATTTGAAAAACTTTGAGAAAGCATATCTCGAGATCTACAAATCCAAATCGACTAAAACCGCTTGGAAAAGTTCACATTTTCTGTTACCTTTCAAAGTTGGACTTTCACTTTTTCTGAAGTTTTGTAAATAGTGAGATATAGACCAAACACTGAGCAAAGGTCTAAAAGTCGACCTGCTGGACCCCTGTCTGATCCTTGGACGATTTTGTGAGTTACACTTGACCAAAAATTATGAAAAATTTACTGGAAGTAGCTAAGATATGTATGAACAACTATGATTTTTCTTGGATTTTATTTCGAAGCTTTGGTTTGTCAAAACGAGCCACGAAAAACGTATAAATTTTGGAAAAACTAAGGGATGGACTGTTTTTGCAATAAATATAAAACGACACTTTCGGGTTAACCACGGAACGTAACGATGATTTTCCTAAGCTCTAAAAACATATTTAAGACTTCCCTAAAAGTTTCGGGTCAATCCGAGCACATTTGACCAAGTTCCCGAACAAGGAAAACACATCAGCCCGTCTGTGTCGCAGAAGGCCCGAAGCTATTGCGACACAAACCTTGTGTTGCAAAATAGCCTCTGTGTCGCCAAAACTAGCGACACAAAACCATGTGTCGCCAACTGCTTTCTATGTCGCTGAGACTAGCTACACCATACCTTGTGTCGCCAACTATTTTCGATGTCGCTGAGACTAGCGACACAATGACTTGTGTCGCATACTTATTTAAATCCACGACCTGCGACACTAATACTTATGTCACACAATTATCTGGAATTCACATTCAGCGACACTACCCTTATGTCGCAACACCGTACAGCGACACAACCATTGTGTCGCATAACACAGACTTGTTCTAAATATGTTTTCACAAAGTACTGAACACGCGTAATCACAAATCGCAACGAGTAGTTATATACGACATTACGCGCAATACATATACTATGATAAGTATTCAAAGAAACAAACATAATAATAGTGTCCTCGGGAATTATTATTACAAGACATCACCAACGGGCCATACATATTTTTTTTTTAAAAAAACGCAAACGATAAACAAACACTTGGACATAACTAGTTGAGTGGACAACTAGCATGAATGATCTTTTGAGACATTCACTCATACATAACCTTGTGCGTTTAGGGCGTCAGAAGGTTACATTTTGGATAAACGTTTATTAACTTAAACGCTCGCTTTCAAGGCTCAGGTGAGTCTCATAGCCCCTCTTTTACTGTTTTAACTATTGGGGTGAGAATACATACACAACTTTTCATGAACACGAGTACAGAAAACACATATACGGATTGCATGAGTTTCACTTTTATAATCCACACAAAAGCCCTCTACACATCATAGTTTCGTTAGTATGGATCTTAGCGCGAGTATAAACGAATAGATCTATTTGGGATTGACCATCCCCGTCCGGGTTAGTAGCTCTAACTGGTCAAACGGACGCATTATTATTTGTTCATACGGATGTTCTGGATTAGGCATCTACAGGAGGCAAACTCATATTGGTTAAACTTCGGACTATGAGCTCATGACAGTAGTATACATTTATTTATCGTAGTTTTGCGATACAAATAAACATGGAAATCTCGTGGTTCACATTTATATTTTGATATCTAAACCTATGAACTCACCAACATTATTGTTGACCATTTTAGTATGTATTCTCAGGTTCACAACAGGAGTATGATTACTCTAGGACACAATAGCTCGAGTCGCATGATTTACAAACATCAGAGATTCTCCTTGCATTACTATTTTGTAATATTAGTTATGTATTAGAATCTCTAGAACTATTCGCGAACTCAGAAATTAGTGTAAACATTTGGCTTATCAATGTAATACTTTTTTACTGTTTTCAAAACGACGCATATAGTGGTCGTTCGTTGTGACTTTGTGTAATGATTTCTGATTAGTCGCGCCCCGACCCGACTTCCGCTGCATCATAATTTGGGGGTGCGACACAGCAAAAATTTAGGGGATGGTGACTGCTTCAAACCCCGGAACGATACAGTGTGCCGTCCGTATGGCACACAGTCTAATGGCTTAGGTGGTCCGACGTGGGAGACCTGCTGCGAACACGGGAAACCGGTCTGGGGATAACAAAAGAAAATGGGAAGGAAACCCCAACAACAACAACCAACAATAGAACAGAAGGCCTATGACTGTTAGGGTCTATACGGCGGGAACCGATGATCGAAAAAAGTATCAAGGGAGCCGACCCTACTGCTCCAAGTGCACCTTACACCATGATGGTCCATGTGGCAACGTTTGTACTAAATGCAAATGACAGGGCCACATAGCCAAGGACTGTCGAAATTCCCAACACCTCCACCAAACCCAACGCACCAAGAGCCTGCTATGAATGTGGCAACCCCGGGCACTTTAGAAACGATTGCCCGAAGTTGAAGAACAACAACAACAACAACAGAAACAACAACAACGCTCGCGGCAGAGCTTTTGTGATAAACTCAGGGGGAGCCCGTCAAAACCCTGATGTGGTTACGGGTACGTTTCTCCTCAACAACTTAACTACATCCGTCTTATTTGATACTGGCGCTGATAAGAGTTTCATATCCGATGAATTTAGTTCACTACTAAGTATCACTCACATTGCCCTAGATGCTAAGTACATTGTAGAATTAGCAAACGGCAAACTGATCGAAGCCGACAAAGTAATCCAAAATTGCACTTTAAATCTAGCAAACGAACTCTTTCCCATAGATTTAGTTCCCATCGAAATCGGGAGCTTCGACATCATCATTGGTATGAAATGGTTATCCAAAAACCGCGTCAAAATCGTTTGCTACGAGAAACTTGTTCGCATTCCTCTCGTCACTAGTGGAACCTTAATCATACAAGGGGAGACCGGGGGATCGAGGGTAAACATCATATCGTGCATGAAAACTAGAAAATACCTGAGGAAAGGATACCAGGCACTCCTGGCACACGTAACTGAGAAGAAGTCGGAGGAGAAGCGACTTGAAGATGTGCCTATCGTACGGGATTTTCCCGAAGTCTTTCCTGAAGACTTGCCTGGTCTCCCACCACCCAGACAAGTCGAATTTCAAATCTTCAAAGCGACTTGAAGATGTGCCTATCGCACGAGCTCCTTACCGTTTAGCCCCTTCTGAACTTCAGGAGTTGTCTACTCAATTGCAGGAACTCTTGGATAAGGGATTCATTCGACCAAGTTCCTTGCCTTGGGGAACTCCGGTCCTATTCGTCAAAAAGAAAGATGGATCTTTCCGAATGTGTATCGATTACCGTGAACTGAACAAACTAACCGTAAAGAATCGGTACCCACTTCCCCGAATCGATGATCTATTCGACCAACTTCAGAGATCGAGTGTTTACTCGAAAATCGACCTACGGTCAGGTTATCACCAATTGCGTGTTCAAAACGACGATATTCCGAAAACCGCGTTCCGAACTCGATACGGTCATTACGAATTCCAAGTCATGCCGTTTGGCTTAACTAACGCACCGGCTGTATTCATGGATCTTATGAATCGGGTGTGCAAGCCATATCTCGACAAACTCGTCATCGTATTCATCGACGACATCCTGATTTACTCCCGCAACGAACAAGAACACGGCCAACACCTGAAAACCATACTCGAGTTACTCAAGCACGAGAAGTTATACGCCAAATTCTCTAAGTGCGAATTCTGGATTTGAACCGTACAATTTCTTGGACATGTTATCGACCTTCAAGGGATACATGTCGATCCATCCAAAATCGAGGCTATTATGTGCTGGCAAGCACCTACAACCCCAACCGAAGTATGTCAATTCTTAGGTCTCACTGGATACTATCGACGATTCATCGAGAACTTTTCAAAGATAGCCCAACCTTTAACCACCCCGACTCAAAAAGAAAATAAGTTCGATTGGACCGACAAACAAGAGTCGGCATTCCAGCTATTAAAGCAGAAACTTTGCAGTGCGCCGATCTTATCCTTACCCGAAGGCAGCGATGACTTCGTGGTCTACTGTGACGCCTCACACTAAGGACTTGGTTGTGTCCTGATGCAAAGAGAAAAAGTTATTGCTTACGCCTCCCGACAACTCAAAATCCACGAAAAGAACTATACGACTCACGACTTAGAGTTAGGAGCCGTAGTATTCGCACTCAAAATCTGGAGACACTACCTATATGGTATCAAGTGTTCTATCTTCACCGACCACAAAAGTCTCCACCACATCTTCGATCAAAAAGATCTAAACATGAGGCAACGCCGATGGGTCGAACTACTTATCGACTACGATTGCGAAATTCGCTACCACCCCGGCAAAGCTAACGTTGTAGCCGATGCTTTAAGTCGGAAGGAACGAGTGAAACCACTACGAGTCCGAGCCCTTGGTATGACTATACATAACAACCTCCCCACTTAAATCCATGCCGCACAACTCGAGGCACTCAAGGAAGGGAATGTGAAAAATGAAGCCCTACGAGGCATGGACAAGCAATTTGAAAACAAACCCGATGGAGCCCGATACTTTTCTAACATAATATGGTTACCAAATTTCAGAAATCTAAGAGATTTGGTGATGGATGAAGCTCACAAATCTCGATACTCAATACATCCTGGAGCCGACAAGATGTATCACGGCATCAAAGAGTCGTATTGGTGGCCCAACATGAAAGCTGACATAGCTACTTATGTTAGCAAATGCCTTACCTGCTCAAAGGTTAAGGCCGAACACCAGAAACCCTCCGGATTGTTACAACAACCCGAAATACCCCAGTGGAAATGGGAGCAGATCTCCATGGACTTCATCTCTATACTGCCGAAAACACCGAGCGATTGCAATACCATTTGGGTGATCGTCGATCGTCTCGCCAAATCTGCTCATTTCCTGGCAATTAAGGAAACCGACAAGATGGAGCGTTTGACTGGCATCTACTTGAAAGAGATTGTCGCTCGACACGGCGTACCCATCTCGATCATCTCAGATAGAGATAGCCGTTTCACTTCTCGCTTTTGGCAATCATTACAGAATGCCTTGGGTACTCGCCTGGACATGAGTACCGCCTACCACCCGTAAACCGACGGCCAAAGCGAACGAACCATTCAAACCCTAGAGGATATGCTACGAGCTTGTGCACCTTTTGAGGCACTCTATGGGCGGAAATGCCGTTCACCTATCTGTTGGACTGAGGTGGGAGATAGCCAACTCACCGGTTCCGAAATCATACATGAAACCACTGAGAAAATCGGAAGTATCCAAAACCGCACGTGATCGTCAGAAAAGTTATGCTGACGTGAGACGCAAACACCTCGAATTTCAAGTCGGGGACAAGGTACTTTTGAAAATGTCGCCTTGGAAAGGCGTCATTTGTTTTGGTAAACGCGAAAAGCTAAACCCTAGGTACATCAGACCTTTTAAAATTCTGGAAAGAATTGGTCTAGTGGCGTATCGACTGCAGCTACCCCAAGAACTCAGTAGCGTGCACAACACTTTTCACATTTCTAACCTTAAGAAATGCCTGTCTGATGAGACACTTATCATTTCTCTCAACGAAATCCAAATCGATGACAAACTTCATTTCGTCGAAGAACCTGTGGAAATTATGGACCGAGAGGTCAAACGCTTGAAACAGAGTCGTATTCCCATCGTTAAAGTCCGGTGGAATTCTAGGTGTGGCCTTGAATTCCCTTGGGAACGGGAAGACCAAATGCGACAAAAATACTCACATCTCTTCACTAATCCCACACAAACTAATTTCGAGACGAAATTCTTCTAACAAGGGGAGAATGTGACACCCGACGAATTAGGCCGTCATTAGTGTTTAATCGTAGATCATTATTACTTGTATTTAGTATGAAATAAGACTAAGTGCAATAACAGTTTGTATGTATGTAAATATATATACACGTACGTAATTAAATTTTAATAACGCAAATTCGATCGGATGGAATCCAGCACAATAATACGGACATTGGTGAAAAATATTTTATTAAATAATGAAATTACATTAAATAAAAGTTATTTAACTTATATCGTTACGATAATATCTAAAACGTTTTACGTTTCGTATAAAACGTACTCGTACACGACAAAAACGCACGAATCACGCCCGACAACCGAACGAAGCCCGAAATATATTTCAATAACTTAAAATGAAGCATTTTTAGTTAAACTTCAACCAAAATTCGCGCGAATAAAACGTTAACGAAAAACATAACGAATAAACGTTTAACGTTTAACGAACGACGAAACGAACGGATAAACGGGTATCGCACGTAACATAAACATGGGGAACAAAATTTAACACACCCACACCATGTGGGGCCCCCCTAGAATGCCGCCATCCATGCACCCCATGCCTTCTCCCCATTTCTTTTTACCCATACCTCCCATTTCTTCCCTTGATTTCACACTTTAACTTACACACACTCCATCTCTTTCTCTCCCTCTCATTCTCTGCGACCCCAGCCCCAAAAAACCTCCCAAATCACCACCACAAGCATCACCATAAACCACCATAGCATCATCTCTTTCGGTTTGCAAGAAAAAGCAAGAAAACGAGCTTTCGACCTTCATTTTTCGTGCTTTCATCAAGTTCTTTGTAAGAAACTCTATCCCCCTTTTATTCACCTTGGAACACACTTATATTCATGTTATAATGTCCATATAACAAGATTATGTCCAAAAACAAAGTCGAAAATCGTTTTAGAAAACATAAAAACCTTAACAGTTTCTGGGCAGAAACTTGGCCCGATTTCAAGGGAAAGTTTCGTGCTCAAAACTCAACCAAATTGGACGAATCTAAAGGCAAAAGTTAAGTTTAAAGAGTTATATTTCATCTCCAAGTGGTTTCATAATTTTTCGACATCGTTTGATACTCGAAAACAATTTTACAAAAACATGTCGTATTTTTGTCTCGAGTGACAGATTTTTGACTCAACTTTTCGAGTCCATAACTCGATCTACACGATTCCAAATGACTTGAAACTACCGCAGTAATCTCATAAATTTTGTTAAGTACAAATGTCGTTTAGATAACTTTCTTTGAAAATGTGTAGATTTTTCTCTGTAATTAAATCTTTGAACATGTATCCAGTTTTTCCGATTTTAGACCTCAGGGGATTCACCATTTTATTTGACCAACTTAAATATCTCTAAAAATTCCAAAAAAATTAGTAAAAATAACTAAGACATGGTAGAGTAACCATGAATTTTTTTGAAATTTAATTCGGATATTTACTTAGCTAAATCGCGTGGAAAAAATGTATGATTTTTTTGGAAAACCTGCGAAGTGAGATTTGAGAGTTGACTTGTTGACCGCGAACTGAGACTTGCGAATTGACTTGTTGACCACGAACCGAGACTGGCGAATTGACTTTTTGACCTGCGAACTGAGACTTGCGAATTGACTTTTTGACCTGCGAACTGAGACTTGCGAGTTGACTTTTGACCTGCGAACTGAGACTTGCGAGTTGACTTTTTGACCTGCGAACTGAGACTTGCGAGTTGACTTTTGACCTGCAAGTTGACCCTCTGACTTGCGTTTTGAGACTGTACGAACTGACCAACGAGCATCGAATTTGCGTAACGACAACTATACTTCATACGATATAACTTACACATATAATACATATACTGTTATAAGTATACAACGAAACAAACATAATAGTAATGTCTTTAAGAATTATTATTACAAAACGTCACCAACGGGCCGTACATGTTTTCTAAACACAAACGATAAACAAACTTTGGACATAACTAGTTGAATGGACAACTAGTAGAAGTGGACATTAACCCTCCACTTGCATACATAAGTGGACATTAACCCCCCACTTACCTACAATCTTATGCGTTTAGGGCGCTAGAAGGTTGCATTTGGGACACGAACACCCACTAATTGCTATATTTGCTTACAAGACTCAGGTGAGTCTCATAGCCCCACTTTTACTGTTTTATACTTTGGGGTGAGATTACATACACTGTTTTATAATCACAAGTAACTGGAACAACTTTTATACGGATTGCATGAGACCTTTAATCCACTAAAAGTCCTCACTTTATCATGGTTTGTTAATTGTATAAGCGCGAGTATTATTGGATAGATCTATCGGGGATTGACATCCCCGTCCGGGCTAGTCGCTCTAGCCAACCCACGGACGCATTAATATTTGACTGTTACGGGTGTAATGGATTATGCACCTGCCCGAGGCACAAACCTAGTTAAGCGTCGAACTGTGAGACTCATGGCAATAGTATACACTTATTTTGCATTCGTGCAACACTGATCAAATCTTGTGATTATTACCAACTTTTGATAACTGTTTCAAACCTATGAACTCACCAACATTATGTTGACCGTTTTAGTATGTAATCTCAGGTACGCAGACACAGTAGGATGGCCTACAGGTAAACCCTAGCTCGAGTCGCATGCTTTACAAACAAACAGAGAGTTTTTCCTGCATTACTATTTTTGTATTGGTAGTTATGTACTACGATCTCTAGGCTTTTATGCGAACTCGCTGATAGAACAAACGTGTATTTTTGGTGAACAATGTATTTTTATGGAATGTAATTCTAAACGTCTCATTTAGAGGTCGTTTGTTATAACTTGTATAATGATCCATAATTAGTCGCGCCCCGACCCGACTTCCGCTGCACATCAAATTTGGGGGTGCGACAGATATAATTATAATATGACTAGCATACTACCTACGCAATGCAGCGGGTTTTGATACTCTTTTGTAAACGATATCGATAAATAGATGATGGTCCTAAAAATCGGTACGAGGTGTTTAGAAGCAACATATTAACAACTTTTAATGTTAATGTTTTTAAGATTAAAAATTTAGAAATTTAATTTTTATAACATAACATCTAGATAGATTGTTACGGCGGTATTTGTTTTGGCTATCACATTTATTTTTGTTTATCATATATTAATAATAGTTAATTTAATTTGTTTTTTTTTTCTTGAACACTGTTGAGTTTTCTAAATAACAATTAACATAAAAATGTGTGTCTTATAATTAGAAAAGGATCAAAGGGGCAGAGGGCTCCAAAGGAGCAGGAAAGGCAGAAATCCAACCAATCAGATAATTACATGTGTCCCACGCGGTCCCCACATTTCATCATATTAGGGACTATTTTTGTAACTTTAACAAACTTGTGGACCTGACCGTGATAGCTGCCCAGAAATTAATCCAATCACAATACAAACCCAATAAGCCGTACTAATTTAATGATTCTATCAATTAAGGAAAATCAAATCCGATTACAACCTTAGATAGTGACGATTTTTTCCAAATCGTGTACATATATAGATATAGATTTATATATAACGATTATATATATGGTTCAGCTGTATATGCAGTATTACTCAACATTTTTGTATTCTTTATTACCGAAAGGAAAACAATGACGGATGAAAACACACTGGTAGATGCAGTTGAACACGAAGGAAACACACCTACAGCTATAGTTGAAATCGAAGAACACACGCCTACAGTAGTAGTTAATAACAAAAGTAAGTATTTTGTGTAGTATATATATAACTGTATATATGTATCTATGCTATTGAATTGAATATGTATATGATTGTATAGAAAATAAGCCTTTCTCCAATGGAATATTCTCACATCATCTAAAAGTATACGTATATAAATTTTGTATATATCATTGTTATAATATGTTTTTTTTTTACAAATAGAAGCTTCAGATCTGATTTCATTTTAATATGCAGTAAAAAAAATGTTAAAATGCAGTAACTGTTGTATAAGATGGAGTTTCTATTAGTATGTATGTGTAAATAGTTGTTTCACATCATTGCATCTTGTTTTTTGTGGACTATAGTAATGTGCATCTACTAAAGGCAGTAAATTTACTGTTACTATATTAATGCATCTTGTATGTTATTGTTATTGCAATTTACTAACAAAAAATTTCTATAATGTAGTTGTTTCAGACAAAGCTAATAAACTATTCTACAGTTCTTGTGGGACAAGAATTTGGTTTCCTGATGTTGATGAAAAACCATTACTTGGAACGGTATACAATACAATAGAAGAAGCATTCGTTTGTTATCAAAAATATTCAAAGAAAGCCGGTTTTATTGCTAAGAAAAGTACATCTTGGAAGCCAAACAAAATGCTAAATCCTCAAAATAAGTACTTGAAATGTAATAAAGAAGGATCAAAGTATGTTAAAAAGTCAAAGCCAGCTGCAAATACACAAGAAGGTGGTACTTCAGAAGTAGTTTTAAAAAAAAAAGATAGCACGTCCAAGGAAAACAACTACATTTAGGACTGGATGTGGTGCAAAATTTTCACTTAAAAAGATTCCAAACGGCAAATATAAACTGATTAAATTTGACGAGGGATACAACCACCACCTTCTTCATAAAGATTAAATGAAGTTTGCGAAGAGAACGAGCAGTTTAGGATACAAGAAAGAACAATTTTTGTTTCAAGTGTCTACCATTAACATTGGACCAGTGAAGTGATTTAAACTTTTAAAAGAACTTTATGGTGGTTTTGAAGAAATGGGAGTGACAAAAGTTGATTGCAAGAACTTTAAAAGAGATGTGAATGTTTTTGTTGGGACTGAAGATGCACAAATGGCTGTTGAGAAACTGCTTGGAAGAATGCAATTTATTAAAGACTTTTATGTCGACTATTTTCTAGATGAGGAAGGGAAACTGGGAGGAGTTTTTTGGGCAGACCCAGAAGCTCATGGAAACTACAAAATCTATGGAGATGTTGTATCATTTGACTCGACTTTCAAATCTAACAGGTAAACGATTGAATTTTTTTGAAAATTATATATATATAGTTTGTTGAAACTTATTTTTACCACTGTATGTTTGTCCGTATGACTTGTTTGTAATAAACGTTAAGAAAATAAATACTGTAATTCCTAACCACAACAATGCAGTGGATGATATTCTTTTTTTTTAACTATAGGTATGGAATGTTATTAGTTCCTTTCACTGGAATTGATAACCATAACAGATGTGTTACATTTGGTTATGCATTTTTGACAAAAGAAACCGAAGTATACTACACCTGGCTTCTTGAAATATTCCAAAAATATTTTAAGGATGACCCCAAAGTGGTTGTAACTGATCAGGATAGTGCAATGCGTGCTTTAATTAAAAAGACGTTCAAACAAACAAGACACAGATTGTGCATGTGGCACATTATGAGAAAGTTAACTACAAAGTATGTTTTATATTTAAAAATGAAGCTATGTTGATTTAAATTCAGTTTTCTATTTCTAATATAAACAAGTTTCATTTTTAACCAAATGTAGGTTGGTGCAGTGTTGTGTGCAAACACATATTTTAAAGAGGAAATTTGTGGAATAGTCTGGACAGATAAGATCACACGGGAGTGGTTTGAAAGAAAATGGAAGATGATAGTTGAAGAGTTTGGACTTGAGAATAATGAATGGTTGATGGAGATGTATGATAACAGAAGAAGGTGGATACCAGCTTATTTGTTAGATGAACCTTTAGCTGGATTGATGCGTACTTCATCAAGATCAGAGAGCGAAAACCATTTTTTCAAAAAATTTACTAGCAGACATTTAATGTTGGTTGAATTTCTGACACACTATGATACTGCCATGGAACACCAGAGGTATGTTCAGCAACTAAATGATTACAACTCAAAGTACACAATTCCCGATTTTAAAACTGACCTTGTGTTAGAAAAACAACAATGATGTACACACGGTCTGTTTTTCACGATGTACAAGATGATTTGGTTTCCAGCTACAATGAGTGTCAGGGAGTGAGTCAAGAAAAGTTTGAAAATAGTGTAATCAATAAAATTAAAGATCGGGAAACTGGCAGAATCTATAAGGTATGTGTTTATGCTACTGCTTTTTTATATATTGGATAATTCATTTTAATGGAATCTATCTTTGTAGTATTTCATTTTATATATTTTTACCCATCGTTTTGTTTCGATATCTTTTTTTGTAAGTTCTGCATTTTTTATTATTTTTATATATGCAATTAAAATTTTTTGAAGGTTGTCTACAACCCAATAGAGATTACTGCTGAATGTACATGCAAGAAGTTTGAGTTGTATGGCTTATTATGTCGCCACATATTTTATGTGTTCCGTCTAGAGGACCTGCAAGATTTTCCTAAAAAATATGTGCTTTTGAGATGGTCTATATAGGCCATACCTGAGAAGGAGAAGGTAGCTGATGAACAACCTCATGCACCTAAAATCACTCTAGATGGAAGAAGAGAGATGCAACAGATTGTTGAGGAAACGGCAAACAGGTTGGTGCATAATCCCGAGAAGTTTGCTAAATACAAAGAACGACTTCTTGAAATATTTGAAGAAACTAGGGCCGAATTCCCGACAGCAACACCTATGGATAAGTCTCAAGCAATTTGTTCTTTCTTGGGAGTGAAAAAACCTGAAAACCACAACATTAAGAATCCAGATGATGTGAGGACAAAAGGTCGTAAAAGTGGCAAATCAAAAGCGGATGTTGCAATGGACAAAGCTAAGAAAAGGAAAAATCAATGTAAAAATTGCAAGCAGTATGGACATAACAGCAGGGGTTGTTCAACGATACCTGAAGAAACAATACCTCAATTCAATGCACTTTAGTTGAGAATCAATGCATTTTAGACAATTGTAGTTGCATTTTATTTCTACTTCATTTTACATTATAGTCACTTCATTTTAGAATTACAAAATACTATTCTCTTTGATTTTTCTTTTAAGTATATATTGAGATTGTCAACTTTAAGAAAGCTAGTACTCTAGTTTTTTTGGTTTGTTTTGCTATTGTTTTTTTAGTATCATGTTCAGACACTGCAAAATTATATTTACAAATTACATTACGAAACTAAAAAAATGTTATAATTAAAATTTTTTTGGTTTGGTTTGTTTTGCTATTGTTTTTTTAGTATCATGTTAATCTAATTGGACTAGTTACAAGTTTTTTATTCAAAAAACTATAAAAAAAATCACTATCAGGAAAACAAAATATTATAAAAAGCAACTAGTTAGTATAATCTTGTAACAACCATTACATGCCACAAATTCAAACTCTTACAAATTACCAAGTACCAGTAACACAAAATTCGAAACAACAATTGTTCATGATAGCTGACATTAGTATCATTCAAACATAACATCGATATTAATAAAATTCAACCAAACTACCAAATATGTTTAACAGCCCAATGTTCTTGCAATACGTTTGCAGATTTTATCTTTTGCAGCTTTTTCATACTTTAATCTTTCTTCTTTAGGAAGCATATCATATTGCTTGACGTTATCACGAGTATGGTTGACAATTGAGTTGTAATCAGACAATATTATCTTCGCAACGTATTTTTTTCTCAGAGCATCCAACTGTTTTTGCTTAGCTTCACCTTCAACTTCAAATTGAGTTCCAAAATCTGCCAACCCATTTCCTTGGTATGTTTCCATATGCCTCATGACAAAGACACCACAATCCAGATAGTTATTTTCTGTTGCCCATTTGATATCTAATATCTTTATATCAGTGTCTAAAAGGGCATACATGGAACGGTGCTGTTCTTCGATAGCAAGGTATTGGCAAAACTTTGATTTCTGTATTAGGTTTAACAATTACAGTAAGTAATAAAACACAAAGATGCGTTGTTTTTAAAATGCAGTCTTTAAGGACAAAAATGCAGTTACAATACAAAAACAAAATGATCAAGTAGTAAACAACTAAAAAGATAAATTATCAACATACCAAATTGTTTGGAAGATTTCCATATCTTTCAAACACAACATTTGAATTTTGACGTTCTTCATCAGACAGCTTTATGTTATCAATGATATCGATTCTTGGACTTTTAAGATTGAAACACACCAAGTAGTAGTGATTGGTGTTTGATTTTCTTGATTTAGAAGTCTTCAATATTGGAAAAAACACCTAAAAAAATATAAGTACTTCAGATAAAAGGACGTAAAAAACAAAACTGAAATCAACATAATCAAAATAAAAAACAACATATAAAACGTACCATGTTAACCTTTTTGTAAGAACCATATGGTGTTTGTAACACACATAACGTACAACTTTCTTTAAATGTATTGTCTGTCTTACTTTGGTCCCTATCAGTATGGATACCATCGTACGTCTGGAACAAGGATTGAATATAAACAACAATTAGAAAATATTAAAAATATTCAAGTAACAGTGATAAAATTAGTTTTTTTTACCAAAGTTTGTGTGTTACAACAAACACGAGCGGTACTCTTCAAGGGGTCACGTTTAATCTCTTCATAGTTCAATATTTGTGACCAGACATCAATTATTGAAGATGCTATCGCAAAACCAGGATACAAAGTCTCCAAAACATAAATCTCTAGATTCAATGCATGTGTTTTGAAGTAAACAGCACTGCAATTTTCAAAAATACTTTGTATAAATAACTCTTCCAACAACAAATAATTTGATAATATAAATGTAATCTAATAAAAAAAAATAAAGAAACCACTATAGAGCTTACTTGACAGGTTGAGATGCACTAAATATGAACCTTGCTACCCTTTCTTCCTCTGCTGTCCTCTTTGAAGTTAAACAAACATTTCTTTCTTTGTACGAAGAGCAATGAAATTATGATATTTTAACTAACCTTTTATGATTATCAATATCAACTTCGGCTTCCTCAACACCATTTGGTTTGTCAATAACGCGCTTTCGGTTAACATCCTCTCTTCCTTTCCTCTCTCTTTTTGCCAATAATTGTTGCTGTTCTTCAACACACTTGCCCTCAAATACACCTTTTTCCTTGAATTTTCCAGCAGGGAATTCAAGTTGTAAAGGCTTAGCACACACAATCGACATAATATCAGGCATTGATTTTAAACGCTTGTAGACTCCCTTAAGTTTTGCCTCCAACTCCTTAATCAATGTAGGTAAACACATAGATTTATTCTTCTTTCTTCCCTTTTTCTTTTCATTATCATGCTCTAACCTTACGGTTTCATCCTTCATTTCTTTTTGTAGAACTAACTTCTCCTTTGCTTCATTGCTCTTTCTTTCCGTTTCACATTTTATTTCCTTATCCTCCTTCTCTACCTTTTCCTTAACTCCAGTCTTTCTTTCCTCAATCTCTTTTGCACTCTATTTATGTTTACCACTTACGGCAGCAGTTGCCAGAGTATTTACAGCTAGTTCTTCTTGAGCTTGCTGGGATTTTGTTTTTAAAGATTCTTCAGTTGCAACAGCCACTTCACGTTCTTTTCGTTCCAATTCATCATCATTTTGTGATGCTTTTACATTAGGCCCACTTTGATCGTCTTTTGTAACGACTTGTGGCTTAATTCCAGAAAAACCATCTACATCAGTTGAATTGTCTTCTCCAGATTGTAAAAATGCATATTGATTCAACAGACTACCAACAAATGTTTCATAACCTGCATCCGTAAGCACATCTTCATCAACTACTCTCTGAACTTCCATTGCTGTATTAGTCACATTATCTTGCACCTAAATAAAATTAAAATAATTCAAAACACAAATGATTGAACAAAAAATACAGTTATACTTTTGAAAACAACACATATAATCAATGTAAAATAAGCTACTAACCTTAACAACATAATCGTCATCACGCACTCTCTCACTTTCCACTTCTGTATTAGACACATTCTCTTGCACCTAAACAAAAAAATAAATAATTTAAAAACAAATGATTCAACAAAAATACAGTTTCATTTGCATACATAACAAAATGAGTAACAAAATGCAGTAAAAAGTACTAAGATGCAGTGTCTAACAATTGTAATTACTAACCTTTAAAGATTCATTGTATTCTCCAACTTTCTCACCTTCTTTGTCTGTTTCAATCACATTCTGATGCATTCAAACAATATAAAAATAATCAAAACACATATGATTCATTTTTAAAAATACAGTCGTACTTATAAAAATAACACATATAAGCGACATGAAGTAAACTACTAACCGTAACAACATTATTCTCATCAGCCAATCTTTGACCTCCCACCTTCATACCAAACATATTATCTTGCATCTAAAAATATCATTTAATGATTCATGTTAAAATGCAGTGAGTAAAGAAATGTAAATTACTAACCTTAGCCATATCAGTCTCCTCATTCTGTGAGATATGTAAGTTTTCCAAACTCTTATCCATATTATCAACACAAAAATTATCTCCTAGATCATTATGAAAAACATCTTCTTCATCTAAACTATTATTCACACCAACACATTCTATAATTTGAAAATCTTCAGCAACACCAACATCACCAATATCACCTACTTTTCCAATATTATCACCCTCAGTATCCCCCAACTGACCAGCATTAACAATATCAAGACCAAAAACAACACTTGTTTCTCCAAAATCTTTATACAACTCGAGTCTAATAGAATCTAACATGCTTAACTCATGATTGCTACAATGTTTTACATGTAACTCATGCAGACTACCATCAATAACTTTCTTCAAGTTTTTGAGGTTCATGAGATTTTCCTTGATTTTCCTCTTCTCTTTCTGTAATTAAAACACAATACATTTACTTAAAAAATAACACTCATTATAAAGCAACTTTTAACAACAAAGCTAGTTCTATGTTCACAAACCTTAAGATCTTCATCTCCATTTTCAAAATCTTCAGTTGCAGCTTCAGCAAGCGTAACAGTTCCCATTCCGAAACCTCCTTCACTAATTTCATGGTTCTCTCGTTCCTTCAGCTTTTCTGTATTCCAGTTTTTATATATGGTTTCAATGTACCCACTTCTTCATTTTTGAAGCGTGTACAATTCACATATATAAGCTTAAAAATTATAAAAAATTAGTATTTTAGAAAATTATTCAATTAAAAGTTGGAAAAAGGCATAATGAGAAACAATCATTCAACATACCATCATTATTAGCATCGAACCACTGAAGTTATCCTTGAATTTGTATTTTTTCCTACTCCTGATCATGGAATTCAAAATATATCCACACCAATCTAAAACTTTGATATCATCATCCTTTTCAGGAATGCACATCAAGATCTTCTGATTAACTCCACCAGATTTGTTACACTCAATTAGTACGGATGTAGCCATAGCCAAGAAATTCAACTTAAACTTCCTGTCTGCTTCTTTATGCAACTCCAAAATCTCTTCTAGAGGCTTGAAAGTGTAATTATGAAGCGGTAGGTTACTATATTGTTTTCTGAGTTCGTGAACAACTCTATCCAAACCAGATGTCCTTTCCCTTGTTTTTATAGGCATACCTCCAATTGGCAATCCAATAGTATCATGTATCAGTAGTTTAGTAACTTTAATCGAGGTTCCATTCGGCAACATGAACTTACATGTTTCAGGATTGAACATTTCAACCACAAAACGGCCTAGCCTGAATGGAATTGATACAAAATTAAAGAAATCATCAAGCAAGCTACTAAATCTCATATCTCTTATGACTTGCTTCTGAGCATTGTTTGTAGCACTTATAACATCTAGCAACCATTTTGAAGACTGTCTTGCTAAAATTATAGGGAAGTCATGTAGTTGTTCAATATTCTTTCCCTTTTTATCTACAAAAAAATAAATATTCATTTTTAGAAAACACATATATTTAACTAGAAATAACAAAGAATCATTAATAGAAAATAAATTTAAAAACACATATATATCATTAATGAAAACAACTAATCATGAAAATAATCTAAAGATATTAACAAAAAAATGATAATGTTTAAGCTGCATTAATATAAAATGCAGTGATGAATTTAACATTCAAAAAACTTCATAATTACATGATAATTACTGTAGAATCCTAGTTATGTGTAAGATGCAGTGATAAACTACAAAAGTGCATTTATGATATTTAATAAACAAAACACAATTTATTCTCATACATATTTTGAAACAAAGTTAAATATTCCACACAATTATTTAAAAAAACATACATATCAACTAGAATCATTAATTGTTGCCGTAATCTGAGTTGTTTATTATCATATACATAGCAACAATTTAATTTAAAATGACATATGTCAGAAAAGAAAAGAAAATACATTACTAATGAAATTTTATGACAATATCAAAACAATAACACTATCAAAAACACAAACCTCTGGCATCATTTTGATTTTCAACATCAGGATTACATCTGTTTACGTTTTTACTTGCATCATTCTTTTCCGCAACATACATAGAACGAGTTTTACTGTTACTCCTCGTATTCGCTACAAATAATACAAAAACACAATTAAGAAAAAGAAAATGAATAATACTAAAATTAAAAAGCAATAGCGTTAAAAATAGAATAACATACGAGTAACAATTTATTTCCTTTTCTTCTTTGTGATTCCTCTAGAGGATTTTGGTATAATTACCGGTTTTTTATCTATACTTTTCTTCGTCATGATAGCGTTAAAATGAGAGAATTAAGGCGTGACTGTGTGTGAAATGGAGTGTGTGAAGCGGTGTGTGTTTTCTCAATTTTGGGTGTTAAGAGTGTTTTGAAATTGTGTATTATTATGTATATTGATATTAATATATTAATATAATATAAATGACTGATATAAATGTCTCTGATTTGACGGTAAAAAATGATGGAAATGCCACTAGCGTGTGCAGAAATACCAAAACACCCTTGCTTTGCAAGTATATCATAAAGTGCAGTAACTACTTTTAGTCAAGAGAAAGATGTGATTAATTTTATTTTTGTAAAAATATGTAAACAATTGAATGAAATTTCCTAAACCCCCATACTTTGTTTCATTGTCATTTTCATCATAATACAGTTCATCAACATGCGTTAACTTTTCCCGGTTGATTCGTTCGACAAATATAAAACATTATATAACATAATATATATTTACAAGTACAAAATAACATTTGCACATATTTTAACATTTTAATGTAAAACAACTGTTTATAGCATACTAAACATTCAAACAGAAAAAGTACATAAACGATAACTGTTATCAAAACATCGTTAATCAAAAACCAACAACAAAATCTACTTAGTCACTAAAGAAAACGATCCACTAGCCACTGACCGACATACTACAGTAATTGTTCACAGACAAATAAAACGATATTACAACTACTAATTGTTTCAAAATAACAACAAATTACCACAAATGTTAAATTGCATATACATCATCAACCAACAGAAACATTCTTTTCAGGATACGCTTGCCGATATTCACCTTCGAAGCCTTTTTGTGTGCCAACCTGACATCCGGATTTAATTTATCGTACGCTCTCACTTCTTCTATAACGTGATTAACATCATCATTGTATTCACATAACAGAATTTTAGTAACGTACTTTTTCCTCAATTCTTCAACCTGCTTCTGTTGTGCTGACATAAAGTTAGGAACGGGTTCTTTAAGTGCTGCAGCTCATAACCCTTGTAGCACTCAAGTTGTCTCATTAGAAAAATACCACAATCTGTGTAGTTCTTTTTTGTTGCCCATTCAACATCAACAATCTTAATGTCTTTACCCATCAACTCGAAAGTATTCGTGTGTTTCTCAACCTTTCCAAGATACTCACAAAACATTGAACGCTGAAATAAAAAACTTAAAATAAGGACAAAGTAGAAGTCGAAAATAATAGGACAATCTGTATAAGAAAACAAATTCGTAAAATGCAGCAAACTTTAATCAAGATGCAGTAAAATAAAATTCAAAACTTACAAGGGTCTTCAGCATATTCTTGTATCTTTCAAATATATCATTTTGGTTCGATTTGATGCTGTCAATTATATGAATGCTTGGTTCTTTCAAATTAAAACAAACCAAATAATAATGATTTACCATTCCTGACTTTAAATCGACGGGCATTAATATAGGGAAAAAGACCTACATAAATCAAAAACATTTTTGATTAAGTTATGTAAAATTTCGAAAATACTTGGAAAAACAATTTATATTTACCAAAAAAATATAACATTAAAGATGAATAATTACCAATGTAGTCTCACTGAAATTTCCGTACGATGTTTGCATCAAAGCTGATTTCAAACTTTTCACAAATGTGGACGAAGCAACACTTTGATCTTGTAAAGGAGCAATATCAACATACATCTGAATATTGAAAACAAAATATTAACAGAAGAAACATATTTAATTTTGTGAATAGAGAATATAAATAAAGGGTTTCCAAACTTATTAATAAAAATTACCAAGGCTTGAGTATCACAGAATATACGAGCAACAGATTGATCAGATGTTGCTTTTAAAGACTCTCCACGATTAAGAATGTGTGTCCAAACATCAATAACTGATTGTGCAACAGCAACTCCAGAATAAAGGGTTTCCAAACTTTGGAGGTCAAGATTGCAAGTATAATTCTTGAAATAAACATTCCTGCATATAAAATATGTTTTAAAACCACCATATGGCATAACATTTGAGAAATAATTTAACTTAAAACTTACTTCAGAGGTTGATATGCACTAAAGATGAACCTTGACAATCTCTCTTCTTGCACTGTCAATTTTGATTCTATACAAACCTCTTTACCAACATACGGAGAGAAAAGCTCGTCAGATATGTTCACATAAAGATTTTCACCATTAATCTCAACCTCTACGATTCCATCAGTCATAAGTTTTACTTTTTCTTCAATTCTTTGACCACCAACGACTTTTGCTTCAACAGGTTTGGAAGGAAGACTTAAATTTTTAGGAACTTTGAAATTCTTGCTAATTGGAAATGGGAATACAGGTTTTGGAAGAACTTTTGGAAATTCTAAATGGATTTTGGCTGGACCAATTGGACTAACAGCTGAAAATGGTGCAAGAATTGTAGAAAGACTTTTAGAACTCGTTACAGCTTGAAATTCTTTGTTCATCTCAGTCGCATTTTGTTCATTTTTGAACAAAAACTCTTCTACATGTTTCTTTTCTGAAATATATTTTTTCCTTGCCTCAACGTCATCATCTTTTTTCTTTTCCGCCTTACTGTTTCTTCCAATGTCTTCTTCTCTTTTTTTCCCTTGTTCTTCTTCTGCTTCTTTTTTACTCAATGCTTTTGCCACAGCTAAATCAGTAGCTTCTGCAGCTAACAGATATTCATCATTTGTTAATGGTTTATGAGCTGAATCAAAATCATGAAAAATACCATCATCTACAACACCACCTTGTTCTTCTTCAGTAACTTCTAATTCATTGGCTTTCTGAACATTACCCTTCTCTAACATAGCCATTCCATCCAAAGCTTGTTGTAAAACATCCGGTTGTCTCGGACCATCGGGTGATATACCCAAATCAAAAGTTGGAAACTCGGGCCTATCCAATTTTCTTCTTTTGATTTGTCCAATATAAGACGGTTCTTGATAATTTAGCATACTTTTATTCTCTTTTATATTGTCAAGGCTAACATTTTTCTCTTCATTCTCTGCCTTAACAAACTCTTCAGCAACATTCTCCAATACAACATTCCTTTCAACTTCACCACTGCTTACCATTACCGACTCATTCTTAGTAACTTTAGCCATGCTAACAACTTCAACCACATCATCTTTTTTATCTTGAACAACCTGAGGTGACTTTAGCCATGCTAACACCTTTCTTAGCATTCTCAGGTTGAGTATTCTCAACAGAACATTCTTTATCACGTATCCAATTATTTGCATTTTCATTTTCAGGATGAGCTGTATCAAGTACACCTAATGGCTCAACATACATGATTGGTGTTACCGGCATCTTAGACGACTGTCCAATTTCAGTGACACGTTGAGAGATTTGGCATAACATATCATCCTCAGAATCAAACGCATAACCAAAATTATTGTTTGTAGACATCTTCCTGAAAACTTTCCTAACTTCAAATATTGAGTTTCTTTCCGCATCAAGGTTAAGAATTTCGGGATCAAACGGATGTAGTGACATCAAACTTGCTATAGATTTATCGATGAATGTTTTATACTTCCGCACATGTATAAGGCTTTGTTTAATGCACATCTTTGATTCCTTAATAAAAAGTACAATACTAATATTAAAAAAACAGTTTGTTTAAAACTATATGCAACATGATTAGGATAAAATGCAGTAGAGAAAAATGACTTACTCTCAGCTGTTCATCTCCAATATCGAAAACAAAATCAGTAGGAGACTCATCCACATATTCTATATCCTCAGCATTAAGTTATGTACATAAAGACCAACTTAGAAAGACTTTTTATTATTTGTAATTAATATATTAACAACATTATCATATGAATAAAAAATTACCCATATCGTCAGATCGTTTCCTCTTTTTGACAGGAGAATCAATTTGCTCTTCGCTAGATTCCTCTGAAATCTCTTCATAACCAGCAAGAATATTCACATTGTCTAAAGCAAAACCTCCATTCTCTATCTCATCATTCTCACGAGCAGTCAAACTTTCTGAATTATGAAAACTTCTTCATCACCAATTGTTGTTGAGTTGACATAAATTAGCTACAAAAATACAAAATTTATAAAAAAAACAATTAGAAACCTAATACGTATAAACTAACCATTGAAAAAAAATGATACTTGCCACGAGAATTAACAACGGGCTATTAAAATTGTTGTTTGGCTTAAAATCAGTAGTTGTTCTCACTATTGCATCTAAAATGAACCCACACCAATCCAAATGATGAACATCTACACTATTGTTGTCAACTAAAGCCAAAAAAATTTCATTTACGGCACCATTTTTTGAACACTCGATAAGGAGAGTTGTAACAACAGCAAGGAAACACAGTTTCTACCACCTATCACCTTCTATATAATCAATCATCCAATCATGAATACGATTCACAATAAATCGTTCTTTATCCAAAACTTCAAAATAATTTCTGAACTCTTGAACAATCTCTTCTCCTCCTTCCGATGGACTTTCTAAATTTATTGGAATTTCATTAACAGGCAAACCAACAATTTCATGAATCAGCTCTTTTGTGACATTTATTGCCCTGCCATCTGGAAAAATTAATCTGCAAGTCTTTGGATCGAAAATTTGTACAACAAAAAGTCCCAATTTAGAAGGTACTGTTTGAAAATCGAAACATCCATCAAGCAATGACCCAAATCCCAATTCTCGTATTAAACTTTGTTGCTTTACAGTTGAAGCCTTGAGTATGGCTGTCAACCATCTTGGAGAAGATCTACCTTGAATTCTACCGAAGACAACTCTCTTTGCAGGTTTTTGTCCTCTCATAGATGCTTTTTTCTTCTCAACTTCAACCTTCACGCTCTTCAATTTAGTTGACTTCTTATATGCACTTTCTCTAACTGTTTTATCTAGAAAATGAACTACAAACATGACAACAATATAAAAAATACAATATGGAGAAAAATATTAAATTATACATTTAATGAATACTAGTTATTATGACAATATACACTCAAAATGTGAAACAAGAAAGAAGGGAAAGCATAGTTTTTAGTCACAGAAACAAGTAATAGTAATTATTTCACTTCAAGTACAAAATAAATGGTAAGGATCATGAATAGTTTTTTAAATTGAATAAAATGCATTAAATTTTATATAAGATCTCATATGAGTAGTAGTAATATTTTCATTCCAAGTATTTAAATCAAGCCTTAGATAGCACAAAACATTATTCAACATTTTATATAAATGCAGTGAAATTCATACAATATGCACTGAAATGATTAATAGAAAATTTTCGTTTCCAGGTATATAGTCAAGCTGCATAAACACATAAAAATTACTAAAACTCATAAAATACATTAAATGAGATACAATATGCAGTAAAACAAGTAGTAGTATATTTTTATTTCCTTTGAATATCATACTTTTAACAAGTATCAGATCAAATAACATGCAAATAATGATCATGATATATCAACAAATATCAGCAAAATTAAAAGATAAACAAGCAAAAAAACAAGTTGATACCTCTCGCTATACTTTCCGCTTCATCGCTACCATCTGAAGACAAATTTACATGCATCAATTGATCTTTTTTTTTTTCCTTTAAATTTGTAACGTGTTCTTCTTTGGCTTCTGCGAGTAGCTGAACAATAAAAATAGCAAATATGTATGAAGAAAAATCAAACAAAAACACTTCGAAACGAGAAAATACGAGAATAATCGAAAAACTTACGAGTTACGTTCTTATTTGAGTTTTTAACGGCAACAAATTTTGAATCGGAGAATCGTTTAGGTGTTTTCGTCATAGTTTTCATAAAAATCGTCGTTTATCGTTGAAGATTTTTGTAGTAATCGGTGTAAAAGTGTTTGTGTGTGTGTCTTCTAAGTGTGTTTGGGTGTGTGTAATTGAGAGAGATTTTGGTGTAAACAGTGAGATAGAGAGTGACCTGACCGATCTTTGACTGATTGTGTCAATATCAAAAAGAATTTTACAAATAAGTCCCTTGACTAAAATTAATTGCATACGGTACAATGTGACATGGAAAGATCCTGGCTGTTCATTAATGGATGGACGGTTAAGATGGGAGCTGCCCCTCCTGCTTCTCAATAGGGCCAGCCTCTATGAACCCCACCCCTTATAATTAGTGGGTAAAGTATATACTTTGTGTAGAATATTATATACTTTCCATAGAAACATTAATTGAGTAATCCATTTTCTATAGTTGACATATCACTAATGTAGGATAGAATAGACATTTTCAATAGGACAAAGACTAAGTTTTAAGCGTATATTGCAAATGTTTTATAAGAGTTTTAGATATTGAACGAAATTGGTTGCTTAAAATAAAACCTTGAATGAAAACATTGAATGATACGATATACTGACATGTGTTCAAGAATCATATAAATTTTTTCATAAAACATAGCAAAATTAGAACCAAACAATACAAATATACAACAATCAAAAATCAAATGATATCATTCCACATATATTGATATCAGATGACTTATCATAAGTTATAAACATTTTCTTTTGATAACTGATCATTACATATTTACATGTCAACTTAGATTTAAATGTAGTCTCTGCCTCTGCCTATGTTTTACGAAAGGGTAATTCTTGACAAACTGTTGACTAGGTAGTACTATCAATTTAGTTAATATGTTTTTTGACATTCGTAGTTATAATATATATCCACAAAGTGTTTGGGATTGCTTATTTAAAGCGTTAGGGGGTCTTGAGGGAGCAACCTCCCCATCTTCACCATCTACAGTCACCACCAATGGTGGATGAGTTCCAGCATGTGTGTCCTACGGCCACCAAATTAAAAAATGCACGGAAAATCGCCATCTTAGCACCCTTTTTTCAGCTGGAAAAACCCAAGAGTTTCAAGCAGTTCACTAGGTTTTCGGTGTTTGTAATGTGACCAAGTAGGTTAAGGATTTAGTCGCAAAGATGGGAAAAAACGGTAGACTCCATCATCAATTGTATTAAACTCTTTTAGAGATGGTATCTTCTTTGAATCTGTAGCCTTTAATATCTGTAAATTTTTTAAGGCAGATGAATACTTTGTAACCAAAGAAAAGATATAACTAAATTAATGTTTGAATTATAATGAAAAGGGTAATCTTGTTTTAAATCTTTTTTTTTTTATGTTTTGCTACAGGAACACTATGGAATGGGGGTAGTGATTGGAATAAACAAATGTATTCCAAGTGTTTGACAGTATATGATGCTGTTGTATTGATCTCAATTGAGGGTTGGTATTTTTTTTGTTTACTCAATGTATTTGATGGAGCATGTGTACAAACGAGCTAATTTTTTTTAAATATATTTAGGGATAGGTGCTTAATTATATCATACTAACTGTGTTTTCTTTATGATTAATTTGTTAATTGAAAGTGCTCTATGTATAATTTGACTCATGATCATATTCTTTCTTTAAAAGCTTAAATCAACAATCAGACTCTATCTCCAAGAAATAATGGTAGCCAAGCATGGTTGTCGAAATGGATGAATATTCATAGCTACTCAAATCCTTTTAAAAATTATTTATTTAATATATATTAATATAACTAATAATTAATACGATTCCGTCATTCTATTTATTTAACATTATGTTGATATGGAATACATCTCAATAAATATACATTACAGTTATTTAATAGTTTTTCCAAGCATTTACTATATGAGTATATATCAAACAAGTCCACATAATTAACCTTCGACACTAAACTAATACTTTTAAATAAATATTGTGGTAATTTATTTATGGAAAAGTGTCTTGAAATGCATTCAACTTGACCCGTATGTCTATTGTATGTATCCTACTTACAGGTAGTGTTTTTAATATATGAAACCTGTAAATTACATCTATTGTATGTATTTTTCCACCGGAACAGACGTTAACAGGTTCCTCAACAATCTCAGCTGGCATTTACCTGTTACGTGGCGCTACATGTCATAATTTATATTACACCTATTTTTTTTCTTTTGTCCGAAAATCTTCTAATTTCATACAAACACATGCAAAAATTTCAAACTCACATATATTCACTCTCGTTCCCAAGTTTGATACACACAAACACTCCTCTGTTTCAACTCTCATTAAATACGAAATTGATGCTTCATTGATGATCGTTTTGGTCTTCTGAAAGTGCTATAAGGTTTGTTTCTTCCTATTTCGCTCCATTTTGAAGTATAATCAGTGATTGAACTTCGAAAATTAGGGTTTGTTCGTAATTTTTTTCTTTTTTTAAATGTTTTAATTTTTTTTTTAGTGTTCTTACCGACTTTGGAGAGCGTCGATCCTTAATAATTTTGTTTATTTGTTTGTTTTATTACGCAGAAATGGAAGGAAACTTTCAAGGGTTTCCAATACAACTACATTATGATGAGGCTTTCTTCTTTAAGCCACTCAGGTATGTTGAAAGTCAAGAAACCTACATGTTACCTAGAAGATGTAGCTTTGATGAGTTTGTTGAGCTTATTATGCAACAAATAGGAAGTCCCTTATCAAATGCTTATTATGTGTTACCCGATAGTGGGTTTGAAAACATGATGATAATAGAAAGTGATGATGATCTTGATATGTTTTTTGACGTAGTTGAAAGTTATGGTGGACTAAATGTGTATATAGATCATCTAATATTGGACTTAGGTCATCATATCAACAACATTAAGAAAGCAGTAAGTGAAGTTGATGAAGAGCAAAATGAAAATGCTAAAGTGTCATCATTAAGAAGTAAGAAAGGCAAGAGAGTTGTTGATGAGGTAGTGTCTAAAAGTAAAGAAGGGACAAAAGTTGAGGAGGATGAAAGAGTAGTTGGTAAAGTCATCCCTGTTACTAACAAACTAGTTCATGAGTGTATGAAAAAAACAGAGCATGGTGGTAGTATTAAAAAGGGTAATAAGACTGACAGGGAAGGTGTTAATACTGATGATCAAGATGTTGTGCCTAGTGATTCAGAAAGTTATGAATATACAGATTCTTCTGAGAGTGATGAGACAGCCTCATTAGACCATTTGAGTGAAGGTGATGATGAAATAACAGAGGTTAGGAAGGGTAATCCAATTGTTAAGATATCACCAACTAAACACTTACCTCAGTTAGGCAAAACACATTCTAATGTTGAAGGTGAGGAAGATATGCAGAAGCAAGTATTTAATGAACATGCAAACTTTATCAATGACTTGGTGAATGCTTTGAAACCAAAGGATGAGGAAGAGCTTCCAACTGAACCTATGCCTGTACCTGAATCTCCCTTAGAGAAGTTTCCAATTCATGATAGTTCAACTCACTGGAGATACAAGGAACCCAAGGTATTTTAACTTTCTGATTTAAATTTTTGATTTAACAGAGCATGGTGGTTGTAGTTAATGTTAATTTTAATTTTCTCATTTGACCTATTGCATATACAGGTTGGTGAGAGGTATGAAGGTCCACATCAACTCAGGGATTGCTTGTCATACTATGCACTAGCAAATGGCTATTCTATATGATATGAAAGAAGCAGCTATGCAAAGATCATTGCTAGATGTGGTAAAAGACCACCTAGGATCAAGGATCAAAAGAAGGGCAAGCAGATGAAGAATCAAAGGTACCCAAATGCAAGGACGACTAGAAACAGTAAAAACAAATCAGGTTGTGGGTTTAGGTTGATGGCCAGATGGATAGACAATGAATCATCTTTTATGGTGATATCTTTGCAAGATCAACACACATGTGCTAAGAACTACAAGTTTGATTCACTAATAAACTATAAGTGGATAGGAAAACATTTTGCAGATAGGATTAGGATGAACCCTGAGATCAGGTTGTGTGACATTGCTAAAATAGTCATGAAGAAGTATAAATACACTGTAACTGGAAAATAGTGTAAGAGGGCTAGGGCTTGGGTTTTGAATGAGTATGAAAAAACCTTGGAGGAGCATTATGGTATGCTGAGATCATATGGAGAGGCTTTGATTCAGACTAATCCAGGATCAACATTTCAATTAGATGTTAGTGTAAATCCTGATGATGTTACTTATTTTGAAAGAGTTTATGTTTGTTTAAAAGCATTGAAGGATGGGTGGGCTATGGGATGTAGAAAGATTGTTGCTCTTGTTGGATATTTTTTAAAGAGCACTTCTGGGGGAGAGTTATTAACTGCTGTAGGAAGGGATGACAACAATCGAATCTATCCAATAGCATGGGCGGTGGTTAGTGTTGAAAACAAGGATAACTGGAGTTGGTTTTTGAGGTTACTGAGCCATGATTTGGGTAGTCCTACTGGCCATGAGTTGACACTAATGTTTGACCAACACAAGGTATGATCTAGTTTCAATTAATGTTGTTTGCCACATTACCTAGTTTCAATTAATTGTTTAACATAATGTTGTTTGCCAATGTATTATGGACTTATTGAGGCTGTGAGGGAAGTTATGCCTAATGCAGAGCATAGGCAATGTGCAAGACATATACATGAGAACTTCAGGAAGAGATACAATGGTGTGGCATTTAGGAATCTTTTCTTTCCAAGGCTTCTCATGAAGGTGAGTTTAAAGAGGTAATGGCTGAACTTAAAAAGGCTAATCCTAATGCTTACAATTATTTAATGGAAAGAAATCCTAGGTCCTGGTCTAGAGCATTTTTCTGGTTATATACCGGTTGTGAAGCAGTTGAAAATGGATATAGTGAATGCTGGAATTCTATTTTGTTAAGGGTTAGAAACAAACCAATTATAACCATGTTGGAAGCAATCAGAGTTATTGTGATGATTAGGATGGAAAACATTAGGGAGATTAGTACTAGATGGAACCTTGAAAGTCAGGATATCACACCAAACATTAGGAAAAAATTGGAATGGATTAAAAAGCAGATTGGTGAGTTGATGGTTATCCATGCTGGTGGTAGCTAATGGAAAATTGGGAAGCATAATCAATCATTTGCAGTTGATATAGACAAAAATGATTGTTCATGTAGATTATGGCAGCTTAGTGGAATTTCTTGTGTTCATGGTGTGGCTGCAATACTAAAGTGTGATCAATTGCCAGAGGATCATGTGTCTTACCGGTTTAGGATGGAGATGTACCTTCAAGCATATCAGTATCATTTAAACCCTATGCTAGGTATGGAACTTTGGCCTGTAGTTGATCAAAATAAGCCTCTACCACCTAAACCAAGAAAAATGCCTGGAAGGCCCAAGAAAAAAAGAATTAGATCTGGTGAACCAAGGGTACAAGGTACTAGAGTGACAAGACATGGTGTCACCATGACTTGTCGAAACTGCTTTGAAAAGGGTCATAACTCAAAGGGTTGTACAACTGAGAAGGTCATTAAAGAAAAACCTCTAAAGAAGAATGTAGGAAGGAAGAAAGCTAATGTGGTTGAAGCAAAGAAACCAAAACATACTCCTAGCCAGCCTACAGTCAAACAAACAGATGTACCTGAGTCTAGCAATGCAAGGTCATCTTCATCAGTGTATGAAAAGCTTGGTGTTACTAAATGTGGAGTGGTCAACAACTGAAAAGAGTCTAGTGAAAAAAACCAACACATGTACTGTTTTAATATTGACTAGTCTAATGTTTTTTATTTTTATGATTACTCTAATTGTCCAGTAAATTGCTTGATACAGAGAAAGGTAAAGATGTTGCTCCAATGCTTGCTAAGTCTGACCAAACTGGTGTGAACAAGGGTCCTAAAATTGGTGTTCCAACTGGTGGAAAAATCGGATCATTAGCAGATGTACTTTCAAGGGGTGGTGAAATTCTAGAAAGTAGAGGTGGTGGTGAAGTTCCAGGTGGTGGTAAAATTCTAGAAACTAGAGGTGGTGCTGCAGTATCAAAGAGAAGATGTGGTGGTGGTCCAGTAACAAGATTGAGTGCTTTTGGTAGGAGTTTAAGTTGGTTCAGTTGTGGATTGAGTGCTTCAGGTACAATTGTTCAAGATCAAGGTTCAAGTAACCCACCTTTGGTTTCAACTCAAGAGGATTCAATTTCTGAGTTTGATGATAACCCACCGATCTGTACACAACAATCACAAAATGCACCTGTACTCAAGAAAAGGAAAGCCAGTGAAAGGATTGCTAAGAAACAGCTTGCCAAAAAGATTGATGGACGAGGAAGCACTCAAGAGAGTGCAATGGACTTGGATTAAAGTAATTACCAATATGCCTGTATGGAATTGATAGATCCCATTGCCAGTAACTTGAATATATTTTAAAACTTGTGTTGTGTATGTAATATGTTGCATATGACTGTATTTTGGGTAGTGTATGGGTCAAACAATATGACTCTAAGGAATTGATGGTTTAACCATATATGCTTGTGGTATGTATTTGGTATTGAACAATGGTTGTATTTGATGGTTTAAGTTATTTGGTACTAAACTATGCTTATATGCTATTCATTCACTGTGGCAGATCATTCACTGGTGTTCATATTTAATTCATACATATTTACTACTTCATTAAAAACGAAACTACCATATTGCTACTTCAATAAAAGGTTATTCATCTTCATACCAAAAAGTTACAATCAAATTATACCAAAAGCTTACAACCAAACTACCATATAAAAAAGAAATAAACCTACACCTGCTACCACAACTTACAAGTTCCAAAAAACAACTACTAACATTTACATCCCTACACCTATTTCATAACTAAAACACCAATGACAACACACAACATTACAATAACACCAATTAAATCAAGAAAAACGTTGTCAAAAATCTTCAACTTTAACTTCACCAAAGTCAACTCCTCCGTCTTCTCCAACATATCACTTTTTGTAGTTTCCTGTCTCATCTCGTAAATAAGTTTCTTGTAGTAATCCGGTATTTGATCATCAAGAAATTGGTACTGGATACAGAAACGGCTTTTGACCTAATTCACCAAAACATCAACAAATCAACAAGAACACAATTGTAATCACATAAAATTAGGTCAAGAAGTTTGGCTTTTAACCTAATTCATCAGAACATCAACAAAGAGACAAGAAGCACAATTATAATCACATAAAATTAGGTCAAGAAACGTACTTACATTTGGACACTTAACAAACCTACGGGCAGGATTTTGTGCAGTCCAAGATGTGAACACGTACGTCTTCTCTCCACACTCGCACTTAAAGAAACGGGGGTGATGGATCTTATTTCCCCGGCTAGAGCTTGATGATTGGGACATGGTGATGGTGATGGAGTCGATTTGTGCGGGAAAAATTGAGAAGGAAAAATAGAGTGTAAATGAGAGGGAAAGTTAGGGATGAAAGTTAAATAACCAGGTAAAAAATATGATAACGTGGAGTGATGATTTGGCGTCTGGCGTGTCATCAAAATATGGCAACCGGTGCCACATAGGAAAAATACATACAATATGTAATTTACCGGTTTCATATATTAAAAATACTATCCATAAGTAGGATACACATAATAGACATACGGGTCAAGTTGAATACATTCCAAGGCCATTTTCCCATTTATTTATTAACCATTACTCATGTACATAAAAAACGTAGTTGATAGGCTTGGTTCATGTTATCAGAATTAAGTGTGTGTATATATATATATATATATATATATATATATATATATATATATATATATATTATATTTGTTTATAAAAAATATAAAATGTGGAAATTTAAGGATTGAGGGGATACATGTTTCTATTTTGATCGTGTATATACACGGGTCTAAGAACTAGTTACATTAATATGACATCGCCAATATCCTTAATATACATACTACCTTAAATAATTTAATTTCAAACAACATTGCATATCTTTTTTTACCTCCTATAAACTGATACAACTTTATCATACATGCTATGTTCGTGACTATAAAAAACCAATTACAAATTCGACGGCCTGTGTGTATACACGGGTCTGAGTTGTAATACAATAATTAATCAAAGACTTGATTTTAAAAAAGAAAAAAAAGCTGCTGTTTAAAATAAAATAAAAAATTAAAACTTGGTTTCTAGTCAGTTCCTCGATTACCAACATTGATTATCACTTATCAATACCGTTTGACTTATAATCGTCTTAAAGAGCTCATTATCGTCACTAGTATCATACTAAAACTAGTTGTCCATTAGCGTCACATCACTACCACTTACTCATAATTCAAACACACTCCTCAGCTATGATAAGTACTCATCACTTTCATGACTAAACAATGCCAGTAATTGGTCACTTTCAATTTTCTGAGTCTCACACATTATTTAATTTTTATTTTTAAAAGATCTTGATTGTGAATGATTGTGGTGTTGTTTAGGCATTTTTTTGTGAAGTATGATGGCGTGAAAATAAATGTTGTTGTGTGACATATATATATAGAGTTAATTGCACAGAAGGTCCCTGTGGTTTACACACAGTACTACCATTAGTCCCTGTACTTTACATTTTACATTGGCAGTCCTTATGGTTGTAAACTTGTTGCGCGCTTCATCCCTCACCCTAACTTCCGTCTATTTTACCGTTAGGGTGAGGGATGAAGCGCGCAACAAGTTTACAACCATAAGGACCGTCAATGTAAAATGTAAAATACAGGGACCAACAGTAGTACTGTCTGTAAACCACAGGGACCTTCTGGTAATTAACTCATATATATATATATATAAATATATATATATATATATATATATACGTTAGAAAGAAGTGTTTGTAGTTGTAGATGTGTGAAAAAGAAGTGCTTGAAGTGTGTATATATATAAGATTGAAAGGATTGGAAAAGTGAGTAAGAAAATTATTATTTTTTTTTATATAAAAAAAACTAGTAATATAATCGTTAACAAACATTTATATATGTATATTCCAATTGTAAAAAACAAAGCAAATAGTACATCATGTAATAGGTCCAGACTTGAAGTTATACCAAAAATGGAATGAGACAGTCATTTGAAAATGAGAAAATAATGTTTTTTTAATCAACCGGACCCCACTACCTCGTCCCTTCCTTTGTCGTTAACCGACTGACACAATCGACAACCCGAACCGGTTTGGCCGTGCCAATGGCGTCAGTTTCCAACCGACCAAGCCGTTGGGAGGGGTCTTAGAGCACACCATGTCGAAGCATTCCCAACAAAATTCTCTTCGAGAACGCCGTGGACGGTGTTCCACTACTCCGCCAGAGCGTTTTGGACGGCGTTCCCAGTTCCCATCCGCTTGGAAACGTTGATTTTTTATTTTATCCAAACTAACGATTATATTTTAGATTTTTTTAAAAAAAAAATCTAGTCGTTGAATGCCTTTTTCTTTTTTCTTTTTATCAAACGTTTTCACATCTCTATATATACGTACACGTTTTACACTACAATTCACACCTCAATCTTTCTTTTTTCTCTCTCTAAAATTTAATACATATTTCATACACATTTTACACTAAAAATGTCTTCCCATTCTTCTTCCAACGATGCAACTTCTCATTCTTGCTCGTAATTATCGTAATGAGTTTTTAATTCCTCATAAGAAGCCGAAAGTTTCAATGCTCGTTCACGCCGCTACATATATCATGATCAAGAAATGGTGGAACAAAGGTTGATAGATGATTACTTTTTCAAAAGGCAAATCCGCACGAATATTTCAAACGTCGGTTCCGTATGAGTCAACGTTTATTCCTCCGAATTTGTGAAGGTATTAGTACTTACTCTATCGAATCTCTTTTCCGACTATTTTTTCTGGTTTAGTCAACACCTCAATGCTCGTGGCGTTCCGGGTTTTACTACAATTCAAAAAGTCACTTCCGTCCTTCGTCAATTGGCCAGCGGTACAAGTCTGGATGCCTTTGACGAATATTTACAAATGTCGAAAAGAGACTTTCGTGACACTTTACAAAATTTTACAAACACATAATTGATTTATATTCAAATGTGTAAATGAGAGAACCAACATACGAAGACATACATTGTTTGCATGACAAACATCACGAGCTTCATGGTTTTTCGGGCATGCTTGGGAGCATAGATTGTATGCATTGGGCTTGGACACAATGCCCAAATGCTTGGAAAAGACAATACACACGAGGCGATCACGGGTATCCGACGATTATGCTTGAAGTTGTCGCCTCCTACGACATGTGGATTTGGCATGCATACTTTGGGGTTGCGGGGTCGAATACTGACTTAATTGTCCTTAACATACCAGAGGAGAATCAAGGAACTACACGATCGAGAGTTGCACGAGGAACTTCGAGCCGACCTTGTCGAGCATCTTTGGAGGAATCGTGAGCAGAGGTGGAATGAAGCGAATCGTGTAGTGTAGTTAATTTTAATTTCTTGTCTTTAAATTATGTATTCTTTTTTTTTAGGAATTATAATTTTTTTTATATGTTTTAATGAATATATTTCTTTTTATTTAATTTATTTGTTATTTAAATTAATTTATTCAATTATTTGTATAAAAAATTAAAAAGACAAAAAATCAAAAAGTCCAAAACGTTGTCCATAATAGTGTCTCTCACACTCCCACTTTTTCAGTAACAGTAGTATTTCTACCATAATACTGTAAAAATGTGTCTTCACACCTGCTCTTATATTCTAAATTCAACGGCTCAACCCTTCATGGTTATTTCCAATAATATTTTTAACATCAATTACTCTTGAATAAATTCCATAAATGGTCCTTATGGTTTACATCGATTTACGAAAACCGTCCCTATACTTCTTTTTTCACCTTTTCAGTCCAATAAGTTTATGTTTCGTACGAAAATGGTCTCTCCTCCACCTAAAATGACTAAAGTACCTTTTTCTCTTGTCATTTTCAGATAGTCATAATCTAAACGGTCAAATGGTACTTTAGTCATTTTTGGTGGGTGATGGACTATTTTCGAGCAAAATGCAAACTTATTGGGTTGAAAAAGTTAAAAAAGAAGTATAAGGACAGTTTCTGTAAATCGATGTAAACCACAATGACCAATTATGGAATTTACTCATTACTCTTAATATCATTCAAGTTTAACTTTACACAAATATGAGCTTCTCTATGAACACTTGTAGAATTGAGGATACACTGTAATATCAACGCCACATTGCTAGAACTTGTCACTACCCATGATCGAAGACATACCCATATCTTACCAAGAATACCTTTATTTTATACATAAAAGAAAGAAAAAAAAACAAACTAAGATGGCCTCACATTTATTCCCGCTTCTCTCGTTTCCTGGTGAACTAATGCTAGATAAAGGTACAGAGGACTTGCCCGTGCTTATGACGTCATCTGTACTTGTGTAGAAAACAGAGCAAGGACTTGTTCGTCCTCTATGTCATAGGGTAGGGCTGCAAACGAGTCAAACTTTTATTGAGCAACTCGAGTTCTGCTCGAGCTTGAGCTCGGTCGAGTCGAATTTTTATCGAGTTCGATCCCGAGCACGAGCTTAAAAGTGGAACTCGAAATATATATTGAGCCGCGCTCGAGCTTTAAAAAGCTTGGCTCGAGCTATTATCGAGCTTTTCGAGCCTTAAATAACATGTATATATTTATATAAACATATATGTAATTTTAGATCTATAAATGATACTATTACTATATTTTAATATTGTTAGATTATTTTACAAAGATCTTGACTAGTTTTCATGATTTATTAAAAATGTAAAGATATACGAAATAAGTTTTGGTATTTATATTCATTTTTAATGTATACGAAATAAGTTTGAGTATTAACAATAAGTTTTTATGTAACAATCAGAGCTTTTCGAGTCGAGCTCGAGCCATTCCAACACATTTTCGAGCTGAGCTCGAGCATATATCGCGAAAGCTCGTTGAGTTATCGAGCCGCGCTCAAGCTTATCTTAAATGAGTCAAGCGGTCGAGCTCGAACTCAGCTCGGCTTGATTACAGCCCCGTCAGAGTGATTGACTGTTATAAGTGGTTTCGTAGTATTTTGTACTCCATGTGTTATTGGTGCCTTAATAAAATTGCATCTGTTATTTTCAAAGGAACGCTATATTTGTCCTTTTAAAATAAATATTTGTTTCCATTTCGTTAGTTTACGTGTTTCGATTTTAATAATGGTAGGGTGGGTGGGGCTTGTATTTAAAATAAAACGGTGTAGTATTGGGCATTATGCCTAACGACAGGAAGAAAAAGGTGTACAAAAGAACCCGTGAACAGAGTTTGGATGTTGTGAGAACATCATCCTAATTATTGCATCTTTTTCCGTGTTTGTTGACTCCCTGTTACATTTTAACATAATCTTTTACACCCAAGATTTCAAAGACTATTAAAGTTAACAATTTGAGGGAGTCTTGTGATTAGGGTTTTAAATTTTCGACATCACACGAAGATAAAACGAGTTTGGATAGGATGAATATTAGTGTTGGGTTTTTCGACATGGTTAACTAAACAAGTCATGCTGATCACATTCGACGGTTCCAGTTAACCCGTCAACAAGAAACTAACACTAATTGCCATCTCAGCTGAACTTAATTAAATGATCCATACACCACATACTTTTCCTCGTATACTACTAAATATGCTTTATGTTATTGTAGACTACACCACTTTTAAAATTTGGTAGTGTACAAATCACTACCACTTTTTATATGATCGAAACAATAACATTGGGTATTCGCGAGTATTTTTTGTCATTGCCTTTTTGGAACTTATAGAGTGTTATCATGTTAAATATGAACAATTCATCATATAGTTATATGATACTCAAACTTCTGGTATTAAAGAATCCAGGATACACTTTGGATGAACTTGGACTCTCTTAACTCATTGTCAGAAGTAGGTAATTAATCCTTTGATTTTAGTTAATGTTTAATCTGATCTGATACCCAAATTGATTATTTTAACGTGTTGCAAATGCCAACACCAGGGAATATACTTTTTTTTTCTTTAAAAAAAAAATAAATAAATAGCATTTTCATTTTCAATTCTTAAAAAAAAAATTAAGCTCAAAACTAGCTAATAAGTTAAATTTGGATTTCTGGTTATATGCCTTTATGTTTTGTCTTCATTACTTGTAGACAGTAGACAAGGGAAATGCATGTGGTGAAGTTGGTCCACAACAACTTTTTTATACTATCATTTGTTCATTGTCTCTCAATATCCTCACAGAATTTTGTCAAATTAACAAACTTTCCCCAAAACATTCTTTCACACATTTCCATCTTAATAACCATATTCACTCAATTCAGTAAAACCCTGTATTCCCATTTCAGTATGCCCTCCATATAGTTTTTAGTGAAACTAACTCTCAATGATGATGAGTTTTCTTCATCTTCTCATTTTATTCATTCAAGTTACTTCATTCACCATCAATGCAGATGAATCTCTTAATCTAAATGATGACGTTTTAGGCCTTATAGTCTTTAAAACATCTCTTACTGACCCATCATCAGTTTTATCATCATGGAATCAAGATGATGAAACCCCATGTTCTTGGAAGTTCATAACATGCAATCCGGTTACAGGTCGGGTCATCGGGATCTCTCTTGACGGGTTAAATCTTTCTGGAAAGATCGGTAGAGGGCTAGAGAAGTTACAATACCTTAAGGTACTCTCATTTGCTAATAACAACTTTACAGGATCCTATAACCCTCAGCTATCAGTTCTTACCAACCTCGAAAACGTTAATCTTAGTCGAAACAGCTTTTCGGGTCGAATCCCGAGTTCTTTAATGAACTCAGGAACCATAAAGTTTCTTGATTTATCACAAAACTCGTTATCTGGACCACTTCCTGAAGAGTTTTTGGTCAACTGTTTATCACTTAGATCACTTTCTTTATCTGGAAATAATCTTGAAGGACCCATTCCTCGCTCACTTTCCAAATGCACAACCCTAAATCATCTTGATCTTTCCAACAATCGGTTTTCGGGTAATCCAGATTTCGAAACGGGTATATGGAAGTTGACCCGGATCCGAACGTTGGATCTTTCTCACAATTCGTTTTCAGGATCTATACCAAATGGTGTGTTTGCATTGCAAAATTTAAAAGAGCTTTCTTTAGAAGGAAACCACTTCTCAGGAGCTTTGCCTTCTGATATTGGTTTATGCCCACATTTAAATAAGCTAGATTTAAGCAATAATCTCTTCACAGAAACAGTTCCTGAATCTTTTCATGCTCTTTCTTCTTTAAGTTATCTAAATCTAGCAAATAACGTTTTAACCGGCGAATTCCCTCAATGGATTGGAAGTTTGACTGGACTAGAATACTTGGACTTTTCGGGCAATAGTTTGACGGGAAGCCTTCCGGTATCAATGGGTAGATTAACATCATTGAGTTATATAAGCCTTTCGGATAACAGTATAAGTGGTAGCATACCATTATCATTAGTTTCTTCCAGTAAACTATCTGCAATTTCATTAAAAGGGAATAAGTTCAATGGTACCATTCCTGACGGTTTATTCGAGTTGGGGTTGGACCAAATCGACTTTGCTAGAAACGAGCTCACGGGTTCCATCCCTCCAGGTTCTAGTAAACTTTTCGAGACTCTTCGGTTTCTGGATCTCTCTGGGAACCAGCTCACTGGAGATATACCAGCTGAAATTGGACTTAACTCTAAGTTAAGATACTTGAACTTATCATGGAATAATTTTCAGACAACAATGCCTCCAGAGTTAGGATACCTCCAGAATCTAACTGTGTTGGATGTTCGTAATGGCGCGTTTCACGGGTCCATTCCAGGCGATCTTTGTGATTCACATAGTCTTGGAATACTGCAACTTGATGGAAACTCTTTTGAAGGATCGATACCTGATGAGATTGGAAACTGTTCTTCCCTCTACTTGCTGTAAGTTTGCAAGAAAAATGTTATATATTTACTTACACATAGTAAATGAGTCACCAAAACTATTAGTGACATTCTGGCTTGAGCCGGTTGGGATTGCCGCCGGAATTTGAACATTTTGAAAAATTATTAGTGACATATCTAAAAATTCTTAATTAGAACCGTGCCCGAATTGTTCCCAAACTTTTTCTGTCACTAAAAGGTTTTCATCAGCTACTTCAACTAGCTTAATTTTCAGAACTTTTTGTTTCAATAAACTCCAAAACTGTTATAACCAAACAAAGCTAGACTAAGCTAGAATAAGCTAGAATAAGCTCTCATAAGGTCTCATAAACTCCGTTGCATTTTTAGCCATTATTTTTTATGTGCAGGTAAAGGTTAAAAGTTATTCCTAAACTTATTTTTGTCTCATTATATGCCTTTATTTATGATCAACATATTTATCCACTCTTTTTTAAGTGTTTAGCTGATAGCTGATATAACACCTAAAAGTTATTTTTTTTATTATCAGTTTTTATTACAAGATTGAAGGTTAATGTTGTAATTTCATATGTGATGTATGTGAATATACAGGAGTATGTCTCACAACAGCTTGAGCGGTTCCATTCCAAGATCAATGTCACAACTGAAAAAACTCAAGATTTTGAAGCTAGAAGACAACCAACTGACAGGTGAAATACCACAGGAGCTTGGTGAACTAGAAAACCTTCTGGCTGTAAACATATCTTACAACAGGTTACAAGGAAGGCTTCCTTCAGGGGGCATTTTTCAAAGCTTAGAGCCAAGTTCTATGGAGGGCAATTTAGGCATTTGTTCACCATTATTGAAAGGACCATGTAAGATGAATGTTCCAAAGCCTTTAGTTCTTGATCCATTTGCATTTGGAAATCAAAATGGAAGACATGAAGGGGGAGAAACAAGCGATGAAGCTTCACGTTTCAAACACCATCGGTTTCTTAGTGTTTCAGCCATCATTGCGATATTAGCAGCCGTTGTGATTTCCATTGGAGTTTTGGTAATAAGCTTACTCAATATCTCGGCTAGAAAACGGATTGCATTTGTTGACAATGCACTCGAGAGTTGTTCAAGTTCTTCGCGATCAGGAGTCGGTTTATCAATGGGAAAACTGGTTTGGTTTGACTCCAAAATGAACCCTGAAAATTATTGCATTGTGAACCCTGAATCTTTTATAAAAAAGACGAACGAGATAGGTGGTGGGGTGTTTGGGACGGTCTATAAAGCTCCGATAGGAGAAGATGGTAGCGATGTCTTAGCAATCAAGAATCTTGTTGTGTCGAATATGATTCAGTATCCTGAAGATTTCGATAGAGAGGTTAGAGTTCTAGGAAAATTAAGACACCCGAATCTTGTGCCCCTAAAAGGGTATTACTGGACCCCAAAAGTGCAGATTTTAGTCACAGATTATGTGCCAAATGGTAGCTTACAAACCAAACTTCATGAAAGGTCACCTTCAACCCCACCTCTTTCATGGGTGAATCGGTTCAAGATTCTTCTAGGAACCGCAAAAGGACTCGCTTACTTACATCATTCTTTTCGTCCACCAATACTTCACTACAACATCAAGCCCAATAACATTCTTCTCGACGAAAATTTAAACCCAAAGATCTCTGATTTTGGGCTGACCCGGCTTTTATCAAGGTTAGATAAGCATGTCATGAGCAACCGGTTCCAAAGTGCGTTAGGCTACGTGGCTCCAGAACTAGCTTGCCAAAGCTTAAGGGTCAACGAGAAATGTGATGTTTATGGGTTCGGCGTTTTGATTTTGGAGATTGTGACAGGAAGACGACCGATTGAATATGGGGAAGATAATGTGTTGATACTTAATGAGCAAGTGAAGATTATGTTAGAAGAAGGGAATGTTTTGGAGAGTGTTGATGAAAGTATGGGGGGGTATCCAGAAGAAGAAGTTTTGCCTGTTCTTAAATTGGCATTAGTGTGTACTTCACAGATACCATCAAGCAGGCCAACAATGGCAGAAGTTGTTCAGATATTACAAGTTATCAAGACACCAATTCCTCAGAGGATGGAAGCATATTAATTGGGAAGATTGTAATTTGGTTTTGGGTTAAGTTGTTTGTTATCATGTAATTTGATGTTCTGTTACTCCTGTATGGATGATTAATTACAAACTTGTTACTTCATCCATAGCTTACTCCAGATAGTTTTAAGTTTTAACCTATTCTAAAACACTAAATTGTGGATTAATTTGTGGAGAATTACAAAATTAGGCATCACTATGAAGCATATATATTCCCGATCGAGTAAATTACATAGATCGTCCCTGTGGTTTATATCAAAATTATGTATGTAATTAGTTTATATGTAATAATAAATACCAAGGAAATCAGACATTTCATATCAGAGTCATAGAATAAAAGAAGGCTAAAGTAAACACAACCACAAAACAAATTAAAAATCAAACAATTTCTCCATAAAAGTAGGATTTTCATGAACTCCATTTCCTAATAACATTTTCAAAAGATCATTCTTTGATCTTTGCATGCTACCCCCAAACTGAACCCTAAAATTGCATCATAACAAAAACACCTTATTCCCATGGGGGGTTGCATGTCTATTTCCAATAAAAAATTAACCAGGAAGCACAAGAACAATGTCAAACCCATGACCTTACAAGATCATGACCTTCACGCCACAAAAGTACACACGGGATCCACAAAATATTGTAGGCCGGTGCACGTACTCAAAGACTCTTCAGGAAGCGACATTTTCAAGCGGTATCGATTTGGGAAAGAGCTCGGAAGAGGTGAGTTTGGGGTAACGTATGAATGTCAAGATAAAGAGAGCGGTGAGAAGGTAGCGTGCAAAAAAATCTCAAAAAGTAGATTGAGAACGGAGGTTGACATCGATGATGTTAGAAGAGAGGTCGAGATTATGAGACATTTGCCACAACATCCGAATATTGTGAGGTATAAAGACGTGTTTGAGGATAAAGATGCTATTTATTTGGTGATGGAACTTTGCCAGGGTGGTGAGTTATTTGATAGGATTGTCGCCAAAGGTCATTATACAGAAAGAGCTGCGGCTCTTGTTACCAAAACCATTGTTGAAGTTGTACAGGTTATTACATTTTTCTTCTTCTTTGTTAGTCTTACGTTTAGCGACGGATAATTATGTGCGTCATTAATCATGACGTAGTGTCTAGCTATATGGGACATCTGACCCGTAAGAAATTAAACTCACCCGAAATGAGCTACATATGATATTACCGACGAGACTCATGAGAACGCAAACCTCACTATTTTTACATACTCGACTAAAATAATAGCAAGAAAAACATTGTGCAACTTAAACTATTTAGCGACGGCCAAAGCTAAGGGTGTGTTTAGCCGGAGAAAAAAATGAGTGTATTCTAGAAAAAATTTCTAAGAAAATTGGAAAATTAGAAAATGCGTTTAAAATGGGTATTTTCCAGAAAAGTTTTCCATGAAAATAGAAAACTCACTTTTCCATATTATAACTAGGAGTTGAAAAACATGAATTTCAAGTTTTCTACTTTTTTTCCTTTATACTATTTACTCCATTTTTCTAAAAAATTTCAAAAACCTTCATTTAACATCATTTTTCCAAATTGGAAAATACATCAACTTTTGAACACATTTTACAAATTTCCACCACTTTTCTAGAAAACAAAAACTCTTTTCATTTCTTAGAAAATTAGAGATGGAAAATTGTAAAAAATTTCCACAACTAAACACACCCCAAGGGTTTTATCAGGAAAAGCTAGATGTTTCCTTAATGACGGTTGTTGTTTATGTAGGTATGCCACAAACAGGGGGTAATACATCGGGATTTGAAGCCCGAGAACTTCTTATATGATAACCGAAGTGAAAGCGCTTCTCTAAAAGCAATTGATTTTGGTCTATCTATCTTCTTCGAACCTGGTACGAATTCGAAAAACAAATTTGATTGATTGATTTGTAAACTATAATTGATTGTTATGATTGTGGTGATAGGCCAAAGTTTTAAGGAAATAGTGGGAAGCCCATATTACATGGCCCCAGAGGTTCTTAGACGAAATTATGGAGCAGCAATTGATGTTTGGAGTGCTGGTGTTATTCTCTACATATTATTATGTGGAGTTCCTCCTTTTTGGGCAGGTAAAACCTTACCAATAATGCATATGTTTTTTCTACCTAAAAACCATAAAGAGATAGACTTTACCGATCATTTTATCAGCAAAAACAGGCCCAATTTACTAGACTAACTATTCTATGATTTCTATCTATGTATAATCTAAGGGAGTATCTAACTTATGATACATGAATAAAAGAATAACTTTCATTTCCAAAATGTCTAAATGGTTTTAGGCTTGTAATATAAAAAATAAAACCTACAAACTTCACTACTAAAACCCACATAGAGTTAGAAATCTATACTAGTTACAATCTCCATACTCATTTTCTAAGATACATTTCCAATTCCTTCGATTTACCATAAATTTAGTAACGGATAATGTAAAGAAGTTTACGCCTATTTGTTATATTATAAAAAGTTCTGGGTCTATGTTTTCACAATTTCTTATATATGGAGGGGTTGGATGTAACTAGAACAGAAACTGAAGAAGGAATTGCACAGGCGATCATTAAGGGTGACATGAATTTCCGAAGAGACCCTTGGCCTCGAGTCTCCGAAGATGCCAAAAACCTCGTCAAGGGCATGTTAGAACCCATTGCTAGCAAGCGCCTTACTGTTGAACAAGTCCTCGGTATGTATCTCATGCTTATAAGTTTGTACATTTCACTTTAGTTGAGTTCAAAAACAACTTCCAACTTTCTAGTCTAAAAAGGGTAGTTTCCTCAAATACTCAAGTCATTTAGAGCAATTTATGCGTACAGTACAACCTAGCACGCACTCACTAACAATAAAAATTACTAATATGCCCATAGGAAGCCGGTGGATACAAAACGCCGATAAAGTCCCTGATATTCCTTTGGGAGAAAATGTTAGAGCAAAAATCCAACAGTTCTCACTCATGAACAAGTTTAAGAAAAAGGTCATCAGTGTAAGTTACTCTACTATTTCGATTGACGGATTTCACTTTGAAAGTCAAGATGCTTGAAATTTGACTACGTTTTTATCCAATCAATTCAGCTGGTAGCAGAAAATTTGCCCGACGACCAAATAGATGGGTTAAAAAAGATGTTCCATGAGATGGACAAAGACAAGAATGGTGCACTTACATTTGAAGAGCTCAAAGACGGTCTATCCTCAATCGGGGATCAACCTGTAGCTGATCCTGAAATTCAAATGTTCATGGAAGCCGTGAGTACATTTATTGATTTATATAATACCACCCAATGGAAGTGCCAATTTGACCAATTTAATTATAAATGAGTAGATTTTGTTTTAAAATTTCTGACGGGTCAAATAAAACAAATACTCTGTAGCTAAAAGTGGCATGAGTCAAACGGGTTGAAAGTAACCCAAAGTGTATTTCTAATGCATATAACCTACTAGATCACTGTATTCCAAGATATGAATTATTGCAACAATGTTTCTGTAATCACATTTAATGCACCAACTAATACATTAAAAACTCAAAAAAAATGAACAAAAACTTTTCTGGTCAACCCAACCCACCCATCTTGCTACCGAGTACACAATCAGAGTTATGACTGACCGTATGTCTTTTTTGTCAAAAGGCGGATCTTGATCAGAATGGGGTGCTGAACTGTGAGGAGTTTCTGACGATTGTGGTGCACCTGAAAAAGATTAGCAACGAAGAACAACTCCGTAAAGCTTTCCATCATTTTGACAAGAACAAAAATGGGTACATAGAATTTGATGAGTTGAAAGAATGTTTGTTCGACGGACACCTGGACCCACACAACGAAAAAATGGTCCACGAAATCATAATTGATGCCGACCTAGATAAGGTTTAACTTCGAAACTCAAATGAACATATTTAACCTCAAAAAATTGAAACGTACCTCGAATTTAATCGTTCCAAGTTTTCTGATGTAGGATGGACGAATCAGCTATCCAGAATTTTCAGCGATGATGACAACAGGAATGGATTGGAAAATGGCATCTCGACAGTATTCAAGAGCAATGCTTAATGCAATTAGCATGAAGATGTTTAAAGACCAATCGGTAAAATCAATAACCTGAAAGGAGTTAGTTTTCGGGTGGGAATATATCTGTAATGAGATGGAAAACAGCTTAAAACAAGGATAAGGCAAACAGTTTTTCGAGATATGATCAGCGAATCCAAAACAGCGACGATGTACTGACTTGCAACTTGTGCAGTTGAATTTGTACCTCAATGTATAAAATGCAAAAGAGGATAGCTCAAAATTGTAAAGAAGTATCTCAATGCATAAACTTTTAGTTATTTCCTCCTTTTATCTCTCTTTTGCAGAGGGAGTGTTCTCATTGTTCATCTTAAAAGTCACATTACGAGGTTTAAAAAATTAACAATTAAGTAAAACATAACATGTGATATAATGAATAGTACTACTGAATGATAGCAGAATGAATTTGTGTTTTACAATGAATCTTTCATACAGAAACAACAATCTACACTGTGCACCTAGGTAGAAACTATATACGAGAACCAGTAGGCAACTATCCAACAACTGTGGAATACCTGATTTTTCCTTTCATGTTTTGGTTCAAGATAAGGGTAATACAGTCGAGCAAAATGCAAGTAGTTACCGAGCATTATGGTCAATGGGTGTGGGACATCTGGCATGAATTGATGGATCTGATATTCATAAACGTATACTGATCACATGACCAACAATATGTAACATCTGAATTTTGGGTCGATGTGGCACGCGTAGCTGATATTTATCCTTTAGTGCTTTTACCCTTGCTAGTCTCAGGAAGACTCTTTGAGGTATTTGCCTTGCTGGATGGTCCATATGCGCCCACATCTAATAATCCATTTTCTAGCGCCCTTACGGCCTTACCAAGTTCTCAAAATAGTTACGGGTCACACTGTAATAATTAACATCCGTATTAGCAAATTGCCAAAAGTCAAACCCATATGCGCGCGTTATGTTTACCTGGTCAAACCGGCCAATTTTGTCCGGAAATTATTGAAAGCCTCTTGAGAGGCAATTTCAGTAAGGTAGGTATGCAATTCCTTCTCTGCACATTGATGCAGTCTTTCTAAACCAGCCTCTGCTTCACCTGAAATGGGTACGTATTGTTAAATCGTAGAGGTGGCAGAATGACCGGGTTGGGTAACAAGTCAAAACAGATATACCTTGCAGGTATTCAAAAAACTGTCTCTTGGCATGTTCTCCCTCAGGTAAGTAGTACCCATATGCATATGTCCATTTTAACACTCGTCTACATTCAACTATCTGCGATAGGACGTCAAGTAATTGAACTCAATATCATTGATTAAAAGGTATCAATCAAATAATTAGCCGAGATACTTAAAATAGGGAAATTGGTAATGATGACAAAAACAAACTTGAAACTAACTTTAAGAAGTCACGTACCTGTAAACAAGCTTCTATAATAAACTTCAACTGTGTTTCAGGTTGGCGCTGTTTCTCACTAAGTTTTGCAAGCTACAAAAACAAAAACATAAAATGATTGTAACAAATCATTTTGACACTCATTCATAAACGTTAAATAAAACGAACAAATACACACAGAAAACCAAAGGTCCCTGTTCTCAACTTACATGAATAGTTTGCATCTTATTTAAATCTGTAAGTGCCTTTTGCCTCGACTGCCATAGGGGAAACAGGAATTTGAAACATCAATTATAAATAGAAGATATTTTTTTTTATCAATCAAAGGGCAAGTTAATGCACATGATGCTTACCGATTGGTTTGTTGCCCAGCGCTCATAGTAGTGAGTATATCTTTCTAAGGAGTTCTTTGCCATGTCTCTACGACGTTCAGCATCATCATACTGAAAAGGTAGAAAAATCATGAGATCGAGATAAAGAAAAACTTATGCATGGCTTTCGAGTAATAAATAAATTAATTCCATTACAGCTCGTTCTTGCTTAGCAGATTCATAACGGTTGCAAGCATAAAAGCCACCAGTTCTCTCTCCATGCTCCGACCATTGGCCAAGGCACAGCCTACATATACAATTTTAGAAGCATTGTGGATCAAACATTAAATTACAGTGCACATTCAAGTTATTTAAAGAGGCTGATTATAAAAAGGTAACCACTGATTGTGTAGTGCAACATCGTCATGAGTACTTGACTCAAGATGTTGTAGATAAAATTGTGTATGTATAGTATCTATTACATGCATACTAAAAAAAATAATACATGCATCTATATGAAAATCTGTAAAAACAAGTGCCTTAAGACTATATGAATTTACTAGCTTTTTAGTTATAAGTATATGGTATCTATGCATCTATTTGTTTATACACTGAAGCGAGTGGCACCAAGGATAAAAAAGGTTATTAGGAATACAGATAAACATGAAGAAAGTTTTAGAACAAGGCAGCCCTAGGTTCCTTGTTAATGTTTTTAAAGCTTTAAGCAAAAAGCAGATATTAGAGCTATGGGATTCGGCAGTATACTACCTTTTAACCTTATAGATTATGTTTGTGGCTTGTAGACAAGTTAGACAGCAAAAAATTGTCAACGTGTGCTAGGTGATCAAGTACTGCAAATAACAAAACATAATGTATATGAAATTTTAGGTTTTTCAATAGGCCCAAAACCTGTTAAAGCAGTTGAAAGAGCGGGAATAGGGGATACAAGGTATATCCAAAACCAACTAAGGATATATCTGGGAGATTTACAAAAGGCATATCAACATGAGAAAGAGGGTGGTTACAAATTTAAACTGCAAATCAGAAGTTCCTGCCATCTATAGAAAGATTGGAAGATATTAGTGAGATGGCCTGGTGTGGATACGTAATTGAGTGTTTGAAGAGAAGTAAAGAAAAATGAAGTAAATATGATAAAACATGCTGGTACACAAGACCACTAACATTTTTGGTGGCAAGTTAATTTGTAATATTCTTTTCTGATAATTTTAATATGTGATTCAATTTCTTGTTAATCAAGATATTAACTTCCAACATTCAGGTTTGGTATGTTCATAAAACAACACACTTAAGTCAGTGTGTGGACAGCTCAAACCCTGCAATTCTGTGTTGGACCACTGAATAGTTGATTGAAAGAGAAGAAAATGAGTTGAGTAGTGGTGGATTTGAGAATGAAACTAGAACAACATAAGAAGTAGGTCATCTCAACTTGTGGAATTTAGTGATCCAACTCCTTTAAACTCAACATCCATTGAAGAAGATTCAGAGAAATATGAAGATGATGGAGATGCAGAATATGAAGAAGCCGGAGAAGAAAGAGAAAATGAACAAGCATATGAATATGAAGTTATTAATCATCTAAAATATCTATATTTTTGTTTTTTTTTTAACATTGATGTCGCCCAAACTGACAGTTGCAGAGCGGTAACGTCGTCGGGTAAACCTCAACGTCACTATCAGTGAAGTTTTAAAATTTATATTTTGCTCGGGGTCTAAAACTTCCGATACTAGTACGTGGTAAGGATGGTCAACGGTCGTCTCAAGATGGTCGAAATTGAAGTGGAGGTTGTGTGGATAATTCAGTATTCAAGATAGGGGTCAGATAGTTGGATATTTTTTTGTTTAGTTTTTATCTATTTTAAACAACTAAAGCAATAAAATTAAACTAATCTAGCTAGCATATGTGGAACAACTAGGGATAAGGAAGTGGTTTGCCATGACCTGGGATAGTAAAACGTCGGGATGATATTACGAAGGGGACAATCTTAGATTAATAGATTGACAGACCTTGGTGTAAACCCTAGAACCATGCCAGTTTAGTTTAGATCCTAAATTGATATGTCACAAGGAACTAGGTTATCGTGATTGTGATTGGAGCAATACGCACAACTCTCAACACTTAACGGTTAAAGAATAAGCTACCTTTATATGGTGTAAACAGAGGCTCATGAATAAAGCGTCAATAAGTCCAATCGCTCTTAACACTTAAGCTTAACTTCCCAATAAATCCCTGAGTAATCCACCATGTATTTCACTTCATTGTTTTCATGGCTTCCAACCTTGACCATGCTTAAAAACATCCTATAGTAAATCACAATGTACTCTAGAATATTTTCATGGCTTCTTACTTTGAGTATAGTTTTGACACAGATAATTAATTATATTTTATTAATAAAATGGTTTTAATCACGTTTATTGGTGAAAAGACGATAATGATAACCAGGTTTAAAATCATAGATAGAAAACAAATTCAAAACACTAAAGTTCCTATATTAACCCGCAACATATTGTACCAACGACTTTTTCTTAGCTTCCACGTTTGTACTACGCACATCGGTGTTTCCAACGCTATACCAAGTAATCGACCGATTTACGGTATTTATGTTGCGTCGTAATAACATCATCCCTAATTATAACTATCTAGATCATGGCAAACATACAAGCAACTACTTACAAATCATTGCAATAAACATTTCTAAATTAATAAATCACAAACATCAAACAAAAACATTATGAATAATTAATAAATATATTACCCGTAAATATTGTGAGCCGAACATTACTTGTATTACTTACGAATATCCAAAACGTTACATTGCTAAGCTAGATACTACTAACTATTACATAATTAATCCCTTACTTGTCTCTCACTCAATTAATTAAATTAATTTAAAGAGGGAAAGTAGAGAGAGAAACAACTAACTAAAAGTTTGTGAAATTGTGGTGTGAAGAGTGCGAATACTTGTCTTGAAATGTGAAATATTGGAGGTATTTATAGGTGAAAAATGGTGCACGATAGTGAAAATGGTGCAAGATAGCGAAAACGATACACGCGTCAGGTAGTGGACCGGCCGGACCGTTCGGCCGATTTTAGTGATCGTTCGGGCGGAACCGGCTAATGGACCGGCTGCAAGCGTCTGTTTCCGGCTAGATTGGTCCGGTTTCCGGCCGGCCGGCTTAGTGGACCATCTGCATGCGGCCAGTACCGGCAGGGTGCGTCTTCAATTCTCATTCGGTTTACATTTTGCGTTATATCTTCTTCATTACCCGTTCGATTTGCTTGATTCGTTTTGTGTTGGTTTCGTAATTAAAAAATGAAGATTTTGAGGCCGAGATATCCTTGATATCAGTCTTCAATCTTGATAAAGTAAGGTTGCAAGTCTTCGATCTTGGATATGCTCTAAAATCATCATTATTGCAATATTTGAACTATATTTCTAAATAAAGGCTTCAATTAAAAGAGATATCGGAGGTAAAAACGTGACTGTTTACGCGATATCAAACATGGTATTATAACAAGAAAATATATACTTTGCACAACAAGTCTTTGATGAGGAGCATGATTTTCAGAATTACAGTTCACGTACTCACTTAGATGGATATGGTAACCTTACCGACAGCACACGCAAGAATACACCACTCAATGTATCCAAGATAATACAAATTTTCCACCTCCAAAGATTCCGTTTTTCCACAATTAACAGTATCATAAGTTTTCCATTCTGTTCAACAACATTGCAATCTGTGATCTTGAGTTTAGTTATTTTTTGTCACATATAACTTTTCTTCAATTTAACCTTAAGATGGTGATTCCTTTTTATTTTTCTGCATAACTCTTCATCTGCTTCAAATTGTCTACTCCTCTGATCATTTCTTTCATATATCTTTTTTTTTAACAGCTGAAATAATATTATTAAAATAAAGGCTAGAGAGAACTTAGCCAAAAGATAGATACATTAGAGGGCAAAAATAAAAGAAATTAAAACAACACCTAGACCTATGTAAAAACACTTATCGTATTACAACTCCAATCGATCCATGTAAATGATTGACTTTTGCATCTACTAGACACCCAAAGAAAAGATAACACTTGAATCTCGTCCATGATTTTAGCCACCGAACTTGCCATTCCTTTAAAATCTTTGTCGTTTCTCGACTTCCAGATACACCAAATGGCAACCATAACAACCGCTTTAAATATGTTGGACACTTTATCTGAAAATTGAACCTGATATGGAATCAGCAACAGAGAATGACACCTTGACACACACATCAGATGTGAGTCAAGGCTCCACCATCGCATCAATTTGATCCAAAGCTCTTTTGAAACCTCACAATCCACAAAAATGTGATGTTACGTTTCAATTGAGTTATTACAGAGTGGACACAATAAAGAATGTAAATCTATACCCCTTTTGTCAAGATTAACGAGTGTTGAAATTCTTTTATTCCAAACCCGCCATATAAGAATGATCACTTTTATTGGAACCAGTTTGTTCCATGGATGCAGTTGACCATCAGTAGGGGATAGTTTTGAGTCCACCAAAACTCTTAAGGACCTGACTGTAAAGGAACCCTAGCTTTCCAAAGACCACCCCCAACGATCTCTGTCATCTACTAAACATTTCCCTTGGATGTCGAGCAGTAAGCCATTCAACTCTTCAAGTTCCTTGCCTCTTCTTATACCATGTCTCCAAGACCATTGAACAGAACCATCTAATGAAAAGGGCAGCCGCTGGTTTAGAGACACATCGTGGTCTAACTCTAAAGCAAAAAGTCTCGGGTATTTGAGATTTAATGGAGATGAACCAACCCAATAATCTAACCAAAATCGAGTAGCTTGACCGTTCCCAATCAATCTTTTGAACATTGAAAATAGATCAATATTTGAGATTTTTAGCTCCCATCCAACATTTACAATTGAAGTCCAAACTCCCCACCCGCTAACTTTGTTAAGGCAACTTTCAATATTAATCAAACCGATCGGTCCATGTAATGAAACGATCACACTTTTCCAAAGAGAGCCTTCTTCTAATAAAAATCTCCACCACCATTTAGCTAACAAAGTGAGATTTCTAGCATGTAGACTTCCAATATTTAAGCCACCAAATTTCGAAGAGGAAATAACTTTATTCCAAGCAATCCATGAAATTTTTTCATCATCCTGTCAGGATCAACTTGATCACTATCAAGATTAAACTTTAACAAATGCAATGAACTTCTTAACAAGAAATTTGCGGAATAATACTTGTTAAGTTTAGAAGATATTTTAGTGTAACTTGTATATGAAATAGATAAATAAGACACAACAGATTGTATATCAAAAAGTACCAATATTATTACTTGAATAATACGAATACACTAAATTGTATTGGGGTTACAAGAACCTTGAAGCTAATCTAAACACTCTGTTCTATCACAAGTTACAAGTACTTACACACTTAAATATATATTACATACATATGCTTTTAAGGTATGGAACTCTATTTATAAATTGTAGAGTTCCAATTACACGTTATAGTAATTAATGCATAGAAGTCAAACTGTCCAAGCATGGTTTGTAGCCGTAAAGTGTCTCATGCTTTGTCGCTCATGCTTTGTCAAGATTAGGTAACTGTAGACCCACATGCGCCGTATATCCACTGGACAAGGTTAGCAGTAGAAACTATGGAAACTGGTCTAACAGTACTAGTACTAATCTTGTAAATGATACTAGCAGTACTAACTCTGGAAATGAACTAGCAGTAGAAATAATTGTAGCAGTACTAATAATGAAGAGCATTAGAAAGTTTGAATAGCAGTACTAACTCTTGAATTGTTTGGCAGTACTAATCTATTATAACCCAACAATCTCCCCCTAAACTTATGCTTTCTACCCAACAACATTAAGTTTCTTTAGATTTTGATCTTTGAATAATTTTTTGAGATCATTTCTTCTGCTTATTTATTCCTTTTAGATATGACTTCAACTCTCTTATCAAAGATGATGCAACTTCAGCATTTGAACATTTGACTTTTTGCTCCAGCATGCTGATGACAATAGCAGGATTCCATGGATAGCTTTTACCAATTAGAAAGTATCCCACACCTCCATCTACCTGGCTGAACATGTGAACTCCACAGCTATCAAAACAATACCAGTAGTTGACAGGTGAGTACTTCTTCATGAATATCCTCCTTGTTGCTTCAGGTGCATACATCTGCTTCAAATACTCAAATAACCGATGATCATCATCATATCCTTTTACTCCTCCAAACCTCTTTAAACCTGCGTCAAACATTTCATCCAGGTCTTTTCTTCTGAATACCTTGAGCATTGAAAAAAAGCTTCTGTATATTTCAGTTGACCCTCCTGCTCTAACAATCTTAAAGTGCCTTCTGTTTGCACTATCCAATGTTTGATACCAATATATGATTGGATAATCCACCTTCAAGGGTTCACAGTCAACTGTATCAATAACCACCAATCCTCGATCATCTTCATCCTCCTTCTCTTTATCATCTGTAGATGGCACCTCAGTATGCACATCATTTTCTACTTTCTGCCTTTTCTGCACTTTTCCAAAGTAACCCTCACTTTGTATGCCCTCTGCAGCTTTTTTCTTCCTTTCAAACATTTTGATACCCTTTTGAACATGTGTATCGTTCATATCTTTCATTTTTCTTTCCTTTTCCATCCTTATATCTTCTGATCCTTTCATCATCCTGTCAAACTCCCTCTCATACATTTTCTTTAAATCTTCAAACTTTATTGTTGACAGAATTTTTACATGAAAACCAACTCCCTTTAGAAATTCTACATATTCCCTTTTCAATTGAGTTTTAGTTTTTGGCTTAGCCTTCTACTTCTTATATCTAGCTTCAGCTTCTTTCCTTTTCTTCTCATTCAATAACCTCTCTAGCTCTGCTTCCCTCTCTTCTTCTGTGTACCTCTGCCTCTCCTCTTCTTGCAATCTCCTTGCCAATTCTTCATCTGCCTCTATTTGATGTTTTCTTTTTAGAGGTCTATCTTCTTCAATCATTATTCCCTTTCCCTTGTCCTTAGCCCGAATCTGCTTTACTTTCTTTGTAGGTGTGTGTTCTGATGGTTCTTTGATACTCACACCTTTCTCCTTTTTTTTTCCTTCTCATTAGGGATCTCAGACACCCTCAACAATACTTCAGCAATAGCAAACTCCTCATTAACTGCAGCAGCACTAACAGGCTCATCTAGCCCAGTAGTACAAACTACATCTGCACTGACAGTACTAACTGGCTCACCAAGCCCAGCAATATTAACTTCTTCTGCACTGATAGTACTAACTGGCTCACCAAGCCCAGCAGTATTAACATCATCTTCTGCACTGATAGTACTAACTGGCTCACCAAGCCCAGCAGTATTAACATCATCTTCTGCACTGATAGTACTAACTAGCTCACCAAGCCCAGCAGTATTAACATCATCTTCTTCAAATTCTGCAGTACTGACTCCAATGCTAGCAGTAGCAACTGGAGCAGTATTTACTTTTTCCAACAGCAGCTTCACCAACCCATTCAACCTAGACATCTCATCACCTTGAGATGCTAGCATTTCCTTCTGCCTAGCCACCTCCTTAGATAAATTGGTACATAAAACCGTTAATTCCTTTAGTAATGAGCTATCCTCACCACTTCTAGAAGTGTTAACCTCTATTAGTAGATCATTAGAAGATTTAGTCAATGTCTCAGACCTAGTCTGAGCATCATTGGCCCCCAATGTGGTTTCTTGGCACCAGGGACCACTGGACACATTGATATCCACTGGATCCTCTGCAATAGAAGAATCCAATGGTATTTCTGCATCCTGTGTTGCCATGGATTGAGTCCTAGTTCCAGTACCACTGTCCTGTTCTCCCAATGGGGCAGAATCTGTAGTGGCAGTCCTATTCATATGGTCACCTTCCTCTTCATTGACCACCTCATTTAAATCAATTGGCTAATATATCTGAGGAAGAGGAGCCTCAGATGCATGTTTCTTAGCCTTTTTGGCTTTCTTGGAGGTTGGCTTGGGGTGCCTTATTTTTTTGGATTTAACAGCAGATGTGGGTTGAGAAGTAGTGGGTGTGGCTACTTCTTCATCTGCTGTGGAGGGTGCACTAAGCATATGTACAGTCAAATTTGTGACCCTCCCTGAAAACATGATGCCTTTAACTGACCCTGTTCTCCTCATATTAGAAAATAGTTTTTGTGTATGTGAGAGGAGAACAATTTTACCACCAACTCTTGGTAGATTAGTTAGTTCATTATCAAAAATATGTTGTAAAAACCTTTGATACATTAAAAATTTTGAGTCGGAATGCTCCAGGTTATACAACATTCCTGTGAAAATCATTTTTGAAAAATTGAACTGCATGTTATTAGCCAAGCAGATCAAAGCAGAAGCAATGTTGCTGCTGAACTGATCCCATGCAGTTCTCTTTTGAGAAATACATTGTTGCAGGGTATGAATTAAAAATTTCCATTGTGGAGAGAACATTGATTTTAAAAATGTAAGCTTGTTCAACTCCCCCTCATACCCTAGCAACACAAGATTTTCATAAATTTGAGAAACAGATAAGCATTCGATACCTTCTTCATCATGAAGTTGAATATGAGCACGAACAGATGCCTCTGTAATCTAACGGTGTTCCCAGCAACCTTGCCGATGAATGTAGTAACCCCATCGACTTCTGCCTTTTCAGCAGAAGTCCAAAAATCGTTTAAATGTGAAGTGTAGATGATGGGGTTAACTGAAAGAGCAAGTTTTAGGTTGCTATTTTTCAAAAAAATTACGATTTCATAAAAATCCTCTCCCCCTTTGGGTTTTAGCAGATAAGCAAGTAAATTATGCTTATCTGCGGTGGGTAAAACAATGTTTGAAGATGAGGGAGAAGCCATTTTAGTTGATTAGAACTTGAAATTTTACTTTTTGAAAAGTTGGAAAGTTGATTTTTGATCGCTTTTTGGTAGTTCAAGATAACAGTAGGTGAAAAAGCGAAAAGTGAAAATGGTGGGCTATTTATACTATTTGAAAATGAGCAGCATTAAATGCCCTAATTTTCAAAATAGCAGAAATTGTACTAGCAGTATTAAATTGGAAATTTTGTACGAGCAGTATTAAAAATACACGCAGTATTAAAAATACACGCAGTATTAAAAATACGTTAGCAGCAGAAACCTTTTATTACAACCAGCAGTTGTAATACAGACTAATATAACTAACAGTTCTAACCTTTGAAAGCAGTACTATCTTATATTAGATATACTAAGCGGTATTAACAATGACCAACAGTAGTAACATAAACTACATTAGCAGTATTAATCATGCAAATTATTTAGCAGTACTAATTGATGACAGCAGTATTAAAAACACTTAGAAGTATTAACACTAGCAGTACTAAAAGTAACTAGCAGTATTAATACTAATTTGTATATTAGTATTAACCCATTTTCAAGCACTCAAGATTTTACAGTAAACCGTATTTTAAGAGGAGATTTATGAAGAATTTATCATTCCAATACTAGTAACCAGAAAGGTAAATCTACCCATATCAAATGCTTTTGTGAATAGATCTGCAAATTGATTATCAGTATGAACTTTAAAAATCTGAATTAATCTTTTCTCACTGCAGTCTCTTATAAAATGATATCGAATTTCAATGTGCTTGGTTTTAGAATGTTTCACAGGGTTATTTATAATACCGATAGCAGAGTTATTATCAATAAACATAGGAGTATTTAAAAAAGTCAAACCATAATCCAACATCTGATTCTGAATCCAAAGCACTTGAGCACAGCAACTGGATGCTGCAACATATTATGCTTCTGCTGTAGATGTGGAAACAGTAGTTTGCTTTTTGCATTGCCAAGACACAAGTCTTCCTCCTAAAAATTGACAACCTCCAGATGTAGATTTTCTATCCATATTGGCACCTCCTTAGTCACTATCTGTCGCACCCCCAAATTATGATGCAGCAGAAGTCGGGCGGGGCATTGATAATTCAGTTGTTTACATCAATTTCTGAGTTCGCGAATGGTTCTAGAGATTCTAATACATAACTAATATTACAAAATAGTAATGCAAGGAAAATCTCCGATGTTTATAAATCATGCGACTTGAGCTATTGTATCTTGGAGTAATCCTACTCCTGTTGTGAACCTGAGAACACATACTAAAATGGTCAACAATAATGTTGGTGAGTTCATAGGTTTAGATATCAAAATGTAAATGTGAACCACGAGATTTCCATGTTTGTTTGTATCGCAAAACTACGATAAATAAATGTATACTACTGCCATGAGCTCATAATCCGAAGCTTAACCAATATGAGTTTGCCTCCTGCAGATGCCTAATCCAGAACATCCGTATGAACAAATAATAAAGCGCCCGTTTGACCAGTTAGAGCTACTAACCCGGACGGGGATGGTCAATCCCAAATAGATCTATTCTTTAAAACTCGCGCTAAGATCCATACTAACGAAACTATGATGTGTAGAGGACTTTTGTGGGGATTATGAAAGTGAAACTCATGCAATCCGTATATGTGATTTTCTGTACTCGTGTTCAAGATAATAGTGCATGTATACTCACCGCAATAGTTAAAACAGTAAAAGTGGTACTATGAGACTCACCTGAGTCTTGAGAGCGAGCGTTTAAGTTAATAAACGTTTATCCAAAATGTAACCTGTTGGCGCCCTAAACGCACAAGGTTATGTATGAGTGAATGTCTCAAAAGATCATTCATGCTAGTTGTCCACTCAACTAGTTATGTCCAAGTGTTTGTTTATCGTTTGCGTTTAGAAAAATATGTATGGCCCGTTGGTGATGTCTTGTAATAATAATTCCCGAAGACACTATTATTATGTTTGTTTCTTTGTATACTCATCATAGTATATGTATTGCGTGTAAGTCGTATATATAACTACTCGTTGCGATTTGTGATTACGCGTGTTCAGTACTTTGTGAAAACATGTTTTGAATAAGTCTGTGTTATGCGACACAATGGTTATGTCGCTGTATGGTGTTGCGGCATAAGGGTTTGTGTCGCAGGGTGTGGCGACACCAATTAGTACTGTTGGTCAAAGTATTGCGACACAAGCGTTAACATTGTTAGTTGAATTATTGCGACACTAGCTTAGTGTCGCAAGTTAGTACTGTTTTATGATTTAGCGACACAGGCGTTGTGTAGCAGATTAGTGCTGCTGTCTTATGATTTAGCGACACGAGCTTTGTGTCGTAGTAGCTTTGGGCCATCTGCGACACAGACGGGCTGATGTGTTTTCCTTGTTCGGGAACTTGGTCAAATGTGCTCGGTTTGACCCGAAACTTTTAGGGAAGTCTTAAATATGTTTTTAGAGCTTAGGAAGATTATCGTTACGTTCCGTGGTTAACCCGAAAGTTTCGTTTTATATTTATTGCAAAAACAGTCCATGGGTTTATTTTCTCAGTTTTTGGGTCGTTTTCGGGGCTTGTTTTGCCTAACCAAAGCTTCGAAATAAATTCCAACAAAAATCACAGTTGTTCATACATGTTTTAGCTACTTCCAGTAAATTTTTCATAATTTTTGGTAAAGTGTAACTCACGAAATCGTCCAAGGATCATACAGGGGTCCAGCAGGTCGGTTTTTAGACCTTTGCTCAGTGTTTGGTCTATATCTCACGATTTACAAAACTTCAGAAAAAGTGAAAGTACAACTTTGAAAGGTAACAGAAAATGTGAACTTTTCCAAGTGGTTTCAGTTGATTTGGATTTGTAGATCTCGAGTTATGCTTTCTCAAAGTTGGTCAAATTTTCTGTCCAAAAGGACAGTCCGGACACTTCTTTTTGTAAAATCGTTTTCGTATATCAAATGACCTCAGAAAAATACCAAACCACTTGGGTTCGAAAGTAGAATCCTTGAACTTGATTTTAGACTTAAGAATCGCTCGATTTGGTTAAGAAATGAGTTAGATATCGTGTGTCAAAGTTGAGTTAAGTTTTTATCCGCTGGTTAACAGCTTTGTCCGAAAGTTTTTAGCATTATCCTTTGGTTTTCGGTTTAGATCTTGGACATAATTAGCATAAACGAACATCTAACATGTATATTAACATTATCCAAGGAAGGTAAACAAGATTTGAAGGAATTCTTACAAAGAAAACTCGATCTAAAGCCGAAATGAGCAAGAAAGGGCTGCTGTGACTTGGTTCGGGTTCTTTTGCTTGTTCTTCTTCTTCGTAGTTGTGTAAATGGTGTTGGTGGTGACTAGAGCACTTGGAAGGGGCTGAGATTGATAGTGGTGGTGGTGGTTATGGTTGGAGGTTTGAGAGAATAAGGAATTGAGAGAGAAAAAGAGAGGTTAATGTGTGTGTAAAATGAAGTTTGGAGTGGTGTGTAATTGTTTTAAGAAAAGGGATGGGCCAAGGGGTGTTGGGCTGGTCTTGGGCCTGCCTGGGCCGAACTGGGCCGAACTGGGCCTGACCCATTGAGGTCTTGGGCTCTGACTTGCTTCTTGATCTTGCGTTACGTTACCCGGTCGGTTAAACGTTAATCGCGCGTGTTAGATTATAATCGTTAACATTTTGTTTTTGATATAAAAATTGAGATTTTAAATGGACCAAATATTTACCAATACATTATTTAACCTTTTCAAAATGTTTGTCGTTCGGTGTCGAGTTCGATTTGCGCGTTTTCGTCGCGTACGGTACGTTTTGTACGAAACGTAGAACGTTTTAGATATTATCGTAATAATATAAGTTAAATAACAATTATTTGTCATAATTATGTTATTTAATAAAATGTTTTTCACCAACGTCCATATTATTTGCGTCGAATTCCATCCGATTGAGTTCGCGTAGTTAAAATTAATTACGTACGTGCGTATAATACAATATACAATGTGTTACTTTAATTAGTCCTATTTCATATTAATTACAAGTAATAATAACCTATCTTAGGTACAAATGATGGTCAAATTTGCCGGGTGTCACATTCTCCCCTTGTTAGAGGAATTTCGTCCTGAAATTAGTTTGTGGTCGTGGTCTGTGTGGGGTCCAAGAAGAGGTGTGGGTATTTCTGACGTATCTGATCTTCTCGTTCCCAGGTGAATTCAGGACCTCTCCTAGAATTCCACTGGACCTTAATGATGGGAATGCGACTTTGTTTTAAACGTTTGACCTCTCGGTCCATGATTTCTACGGGTTCCTCGACGAAATGAAGTTTGTCATCGATTTGTATTTCGTCGAGTGGAATGATAAGTGTCTCATCAGACAGGCATTTCTTAAGGTTAGAAATGTGAAGGTGTTGTGCACACTACTAAGTGCTTGAGGTAGCTGCAGTCGATATGCCACCGGACCAATTTTTTCCAGAATTTCAAACGGTCCGATGTACCTAGGGTTTAACTTTCCGCGTTTACCAAAACGAATGACACCTTTCCAAGGTGACACTTTCAGAAGAACGTGGTCCCCGACTGGAAATTCGAGGTGTTTGCATCTCACGTCAGCATAACTCTTCTGACGATCACGTGCGGCTCTCAGCCGGTTTTGGATACCTACGATTTTCTCAGTTGTTTCATGAATGATTTCAGGACCGGTGAGTTGGCTATCTCCCACCTCGGTCCAATAGATAGGTGAGCGGCATTTTCGCCCATAAAGTGCCTCAAAAGGTGCAGCCTTAATGCTGGTGTGATAACTGTTGTTGTACGAAAACTCGCACAGTGGCAAGTGATTTTCACAAGAGTTACCGAAGTCAACTACGCAAGCTCGTAGCATATCCTCAAGTGTTTGAATGGTTCGCTCGCTTTGGCCGTCGGTTTGCGGGTGGTAAGCAGTACTCATATCTAGACGGGTACCTAGAGATTTTTGTAGTGATTGCCAAAAATGAGAAGTAAATCGACTATCTCTGTCAGAGATGAATGAGATAGGCACGCCGTGTCTTGACACGACCTCTTTTAGATAGAGTCGCGTCAAACGTTCCATCTTGTCAGTTTCCTTGATGGCCAGAAAGTGAGCGGATTTGGTAAACCGATCGACAATCACCCAAATGGTGTCGCAACCGCTTGGTGTTTTTGGGAGTTTAGTGATGAAATCCATGGAAATCTGTTCCCATTTCCATTGGGGTATTTCCGGTTGTTGTAGTAATCCGGAAGGTTTCTGGTATTCGGCCTTGACTTTTGAACAGGTAAGGCATTTGCTAACATAAGTAGCTATGACGGCTTTCATGTTGGGCCACCAATACGACTCTTTGATGCCGTGATACATCTTGTCAGATCCCGGATGTATAGAGTATCGAGATTTGTGAGCTTCATTCATCACCATTTCTCGTAGGTTCTCAAAGTTCGGTAACCAAATTCTGTTAGAGAAGTATCGGACTCCATCGGGTTTGATTTCGAATTGTTTATACATGCCCCGTAACGCTTCGTTTTTCACGTTCTCTTCCTTGAGTGTCTCAAGTTGTGCGGTGTGGATTTGAGTGGTGAGGTTGTTATGTATGGTCATACTGAGGGCTCGAACTCGAAGTGGTTTCGTTCGTTCTTTTCGACTCAAGGCATCGGCAACAACGTTCGCCTTGCCTGGGTGATAGCGGATTTCGCAGTCGTAATCGGTAAGTAGTTCGACCCATCGGCATTGCCTCATGTTCAGATCCTTTTGATCGAAGATATGTTGGAGACTTTTGTGGTCGGTGAAGATTGTACACTTGGTGCCGTATAAGTAGTGCCTCCAGATTTTAATCGCGAACACTACGGCTCCTAACTCCAAGTCGTGAGTCGTATAGTTTTTCTCGTGGATTTTGAGTTGTCGTGAGGCGTAGGCAATGACTTTTTCTCTTTGCATTAACACGCAACCAAGTCCTTGGTGTGAGGCATCACAGTAAACCACGAAGTCATCGCTGCCTTCTGGTAATGACAGGATTGGTGCACTTCAAAGTTTTTGTTTCAATAGCTGAAATGCTGACTCTTGTTTCTCAGTCCAATCGAACTTCCTTTCCTTTTGAGTCAGAGTGGTTAATGGTTGGGCTATTTTTGAGAAATTCTCAATGTATCGCCGATAGTACCCAGTGAGTCCTAAGAATTGGCGTACTTCGGTTGGGGTTGAAGGTGCTTGCCAGCACTTAATAGCCTCGATTTTTGACGGATCGACATGTATTCCTTGCCTGTCAATGACGTGACGTAGAAATTGTACAGTTCGGATCCAAAATTCGCACTTGGAGAATTTGGCATACAACTCCTCGTGTCTGAGTAGCTCTAGGATAGTTTTCAAATGTTGTGCGTGTTCTTGTTCGTTACGAGAGTAGATCAAGATATCGTCGATGAATACGATAACGAATTTGTCTAGATATGGTTTGCACACCCGATTCATAAGGTCCATGAATACAGCCGGTGCGTTGGTTAAGCCAAATGGCATGACTTGGAATTCGTAGCGACTGTATCGAGTTCGGAAAGCGGTTTTCGGGATGTCGTCGTTTTGAACACGCAATTGATGGTATCCTGACCGTAGGTCGATTTTTGAGTAAACACTCGATCCTTGAAGTTGGTCAAATAGGTCATCGATTCGGGGGAGTGGGTATCGATTCTTTACTGTTAGTTTTTTCAGTTCACGGTAATCGATACACATTCGGAAAGATCCATCTTTCTTTTTGACGAAGAGGATCGGAGCTCCCCAAGGCGAGGAACTTGGTCGAATGAATCCCTTATCCAGGATTTCCTGCAATTGAGTAGACAACTCTTGCAGTTCGGAAGGGGCTAAGCGGTAAGGTGCTCGTGCCACGGGTGCTGCGCCGGGCACTAGATCGATTTGAAATTCGACTTGTCGAGGCGGTGGAAGGCCGGGCAAGTCTTCAGGAAAGACTTCAGGAAATTCCTGTACTACGGGCACGTCTTCAAGTCGTTTCTCCTCCGACTTCTTCTCGGTTACGTGTGCTAGGATTGCCTGATATCCTTTCCTCAGATACTTTCGAGTTTTCATGCATGAGATGGTATTTACCCCCGATCCCTCGGTCTCCCCTTGTATGATTAAGGTTCTACCGGTGGCGAGAGGAATACGGACGAGTTTTTCATGGCAGACGATTTCGGCTTGTGAGTAAGTTTGTCTTCGTGCGGCATGATTCTTTAATAACAGAAGGTAAAGTATGTATAAGAATTTGTGCGAAAACCATGATTAACGTAGCTATACATATATTTATGGGGTAATATACAACAGCGCAACGTGCCAATCAACCATGTATAATAGTAGGAACATAATCAATTAAAACGCAGTTCAACAGATTACATGATTAGAGGTTTTACAAACATGCCGGGAATGGTAACTTCCAACCGCTTACAAGAGTTTAATATAAGTACATAGTTGAGTACACTTCGCCCCGGTAGGCTATTTATCGATTGTCGAGCTAATTCTGACGTCGGCCTATTCGGGGTATGAGAGCGATGACTCAATCGACTGAATCTGCTAGTCGACCGGCTTGTCTGGCGTTTTCTTCGGCTAGAGTTAGTCGCTGCTCCATTTGACGGGAGAGTTGTTCGACTTCATGCGAGCGTTGCTCACATTGCTGCATTCTTATCCGTAATTCCATGACTTCGTCCCTCGTATCGGTTGATAGATCATTGGTGAGATTCACGACCTTAGAAATATCTTCCTCGTTTTGGTAGAATTTTGCTATACGATTACGTGTCTCGTTTTGTTCCACCTCCATTGCTTCAAGCCTCCTTTCGTGGCGGTGGAGTCTAGGGGCTAGTACTGGGACGGTCTGGCGCGTGGGCTCTTGGGTGTATGGAGAGATGTCCATAGGTTCCGTAGTTGACCGCATCCCTTCCTCGCGCCTCCAAGTTTCTAATGCATTGGATAGCCAATCCCACTCGCGCGCTTCTGTTTGGCGGCAGCTTCTGGCTTGGGTGTCTGTAGCGGTAGTGGTTCTTGATCGAGGTCTAGCCTGGTTGGATCTAGTGTCATTCCTAGTGCGCATGCGGCGAGATCCCGAAGGAGCACGGGTGGGTGAGTTTTGAGTCTCGTTCCGGTCGTTGGTTGTCACTCTGATAGGGAAATCTGTCATTCTGTGGTCAGAATTTTAGCACGTGAGGTCTATATATGTACGTATAGCATACAATAGCCTAATAAGTATAGTATGGATAAGTTTGGTCCTGCCTCTATCGTTACCAAAGTCTTCTAATGTATTCCCATTTACCATAACCGCATCAGTCCCTGCACCAATCCTCCTTTAATTGTACATAGTTGATCAGGTTATGTTAAATTAAAGTCGAATGATGATATTCCTGAGCTAGTTATGCCTAATGAGGAATACTACTTAAAAGTTATAGTCTAGGCCCACTAATGCAACCTAGTTCGCTATAACTATGGCTCTGATACCAATCTATCGCACCCCCAAATTATGATGCAGCGGAAGTCGGGTCAGGGCGCGACTAATCAGAAATCATTACACAAAGTCACATCGAACGACCACTATATGCGTCGTTTTGAAAACAGTACAAAAATAGTGCATTGATAATTCAGTTGTTTACATCAATTTCTGAGTTCGCGAATGGTTCTAGAGATTCTAATACATAACTAATATTACAAAATAGTAATGCAAGGAAAATCTCCGATGTTTATAAATCATGCGACTTGAGCTATTGTATCTTGGAGTAATCCTACTCCTGTTGTGAACCTGAGAACACATACTAAAATGGTCAACAATAATGTTGGTGAGTTCATAGGTTTAGATATCAAAATGTAAATGTGAACCACGAGATTTCCATGTTTGTTTGTATCGCAAAACTACGATAAATAAATGTATACTACTGCCATGAGCTCATAATCCGAAGCTTAACCAATATGAGTTTGCCTCCTGCAGATGCCTAATCCAGAACATCCGTATGAACAAATAATAAAGCGCCCGTTTGACCAGTTAGAGCTACTAACCCGGACGGGGATGGTCAATCCCAAATAGATCTATTCTTTAAAACTCGCGCTAAGATCCATACTAACGAAACTATGATGTGTAGAGGACTTTTGTGGGGATTATGAAAGTGAAACTCATGCAATCCGTATATGTGATTTTCTGTACTCGTGTTCAAGATAATAGTGCATGTATACTCACCGCAATAGTTAAAACAGTAAAAGTGGTACTATGAGACTCACCTGAGTCTTGAGAGCGAGCGTTTAAGTTAATAAACGTTTATCCAAAATGTAACCTGTTGGCGCCCTAAACGCACAAGGTTATGTATGAGTGAATGTCTCAAAAGATCATTCATGCTAGTTGTCCACTCAACTAGTTATGTCCAAGTGTTTGTTTATCGTTTGCGTTTAGAAAAATATGTATGGCCCGTTGGTGATGTCTTGTAATAATAATTCCCGAAGACACTATTATTATGTTTGTTTCTTTGTATACTCATCATAGTATATGTATTGCGTGTAAGTCGTATATATAACTACTCGTTGCGATTTGTGATTACGCGTGTTCAGTACTTTGTGAAAACATGTTTTGAATAAGTCTGTGTTATGCGACACAATGGTTATGTCGCTGTATGGTGTTGCGGCATAAGGGTTTGTGTCGCAGGGTGTGGCGACACCAATTAGTACTGTTGGTCAAAGTATTGCGACACAAGCGTTAACATTGTTAGTTGAATTATTGCGACACTAGCTTAGTGTCGCAAGTTAGTACTGTTTTATGATTTAGCGACACAGGCGTTGTGTAGCAGATTAGTGCTGCTGTCTTATGATTTAGCGACACGAGCTTTGTGTCGTAGTAGCTTTGGGCCATCTGCGACACAGACGGGCTGATGTGTTTTCCTTGTTCGGGAACTTGGTCAAATGTGCTCGGTTTGACCCGAAACTTTTAGGGAAGTCTTAAATATGTTTTTAGAGCTTAGGAAGATTATCGTTACGTTCCGTGGTTAACCCGAAAGTTTCGTTTTATATTTATTGCAAAAACAGTCCATGGGTTTATTTTCTCAGTTTTTGGGTCGTTTTCGGGGCTTGTTTTGCCTAACCAAAGCTTCGAAATAAATTCCAACAAAAATCACAGTTGTTCATACATGTTTTAGCTACTTCCAGTAAATTTTTCATAATTTTTGGTAAAGTGTAACTCACGAAATCGTCCAAGGATCATACAGGGGTCCAGCAGGTCGGTTTTTAGACCTTTGCTCAGTGTTTGGTCTATATCTCACGATTTACAAAACTTCAGAAAAAGTGAAAGTACAACTTTGAAAGGTAACAGAAAATGTGAACTTTTCCAAGTGGTTTCAGTTGATTTGGATTTGTAGATCTCGAGTTATGCTTTCTCAAAGTTGGTCAAATTTTCTGTCCAAAAGGACAGTCCGGACACTTCTTTTTGTAAAATCGTTTTCGTATATCAAATGACCTCAGAAAAATACCAAACCACTTGGGTTCGAAAGTAGAATCCTTGAACTTGATTTTAGACTTAAGAATCGCTCGATTTGGTTAAGAAATGAGTTAGATATCGTGTGTCAAAGTTGAGTTAAGTTTTTATCCGCTGGTTAACAGCTTTGTCCGAAAGTTTTTAGCATTATCCTTTGGTTTTCGGTTTAGATCTTGGACATAATTAGCATAAACGAACATCTAACATGTATATTAACATTATCCAAGGAAGGTAAACAAGATTTGAAGGAATTCTTACAAAGAAAACTCGATCTAAAGCCGAAATGAGCAAGAAAGGGCTGCTGTGACTTGGTTCGGGTTCTTTTGCTTGTTCTTCTTCTTCGTAGTTGTGTAAATGGTGTTGGTGGTGACTAGAGCACTTGGAAGGGGCTGAGATTGATAGTGGTGGTGGTGGTTATGGTTGGAGGTTTGAGAGAATAAGGAATTGAGAGAGAAAAAGAGAGGTTAATGTGTGTGTAAAATGAAGTTTGGAGTGGTGTGTAATTGTTTTAAGAAAAGGGATGGGCCAAGGGGTGTTGGGCTGGTCTTGGGCCTGCCTGGGCCGAACTGGGCCGAACTGGGCCTGACCCATTGAGGTCTTGGGCTCTGACTTGCTTCTTGATCTTGCGTTACGTTACCCGGTCGGTTAAACGTTAATCGCGCGTGTTAGATTATAATCGTTAACATTTTGTTTTTGATATAAAAATTGAGATTTTAAATGGACCAAATATTTACCAATACATTATTTAACCTTTTCAAAATGTTTGTCGTTCGGTGTCGAGTTCGATTTGCGCGTTTTCGTCGCGTACGGTACGTTTTGTACGAAACGTAGAACGTTTTAGATATTATCGTAATAATATAAGTTAAATAACAATTATTTGTCATAATTATGTTATTTAATAAAATGTTTTTCACCAACGTCCATATTATTTGCGTCGAATTCCATCCGATTGAGTTCGCGTAGTTAAAATTAATTACGTACGTGCGTATAATACAATATACAATGTGTTACTTTAATTAGTCCTATTTCATATTAATTACAAGTAATAATAACCTATCTTAGGTACAAATGATGGTCAAATTTGCCGGGTGTCACATTCTCCCCTTGTTAGAGGAATTTCGTCCTGAAATTAGTTTGTGGTCGTGGTCTGTGTGGGGTCCAAGAAGAGGTGTGGGTATTTCTGACGTATCTGATCTTCTCGTTCCCAGGTGAATTCAGGACCTCTCCTAGAATTCCACTGGACCTTAATGATGGGAATGCGACTTTGTTTTAAACGTTTGACCTCTCGGTCCATGATTTCTACGGGTTCCTCGACGAAATGAAGTTTGTCATCGATTTGTATTTCGTCGAGTGGAATGATAAGTGTCTCATCAGACAGGCATTTCTTAAGGTTAGAAATGTGAAGGTGTTGTGCACACTACTAAGTGCTTGAGGTAGCTGCAGTCGATATGCCACCGGACCAATTTTTTCCAGAATTTCAAACGGTCCGATGTACCTAGGGTTTAACTTTCCGCGTTTACCAAAACGAATGACACCTTTCCAAGGTGACACTTTCAGAAGAACGTGGTCCCCGACTGGAAATTCGAGGTGTTTGCATCTCACGTCAGCATAACTCTTCTGACGATCACGTGCGGCTCTCAGCCGGTTTTGGATACCTACGATTTTCTCAGTTGTTTCATGAATGATTTCAGGACCGGTGAGTTGGCTATCTCCCACCTCGGTCCAATAGATAGGTGAGCGGCATTTTCGCCCATAAAGTGCCTCAAAAGGTGCAGCCTTAATGCTGGTGTGATAACTGTTGTTGTACGAAAACTCGCACAGTGGCAAGTGATTTTCACAAGAGTTACCGAAGTCAACTACGCAAGCTCGTAGCATATCCTCAAGTGTTTGAATGGTTCGCTCGCTTTGGCCGTCGGTTTGCGGGTGGTAAGCAGTACTCATATCTAGACGGGTACCTAGAGATTTTTGTAGTGATTGCCAAAAATGAGAAGTAAATCGACTATCTCTGTCAGAGATGAATGAGATAGGCACGCCGTGTCTTGACACGACCTCTTTTAGATAGAGTCGCGTCAAACGTTCCATCTTGTCAGTTTCCTTGATGGCCAGAAAGTGAGCGGATTTGGTAAACCGATCGACAATCACCCAAATGGTGTCGCAACCGCTTGGTGTTTTTGGGAGTTTAGTGATGAAATCCATGGAAATCTGTTCCCATTTCCATTGGGGTATTTCCGGTTGTTGTAGTAATCCGGAAGGTTTCTGGTATTCGGCCTTGACTTTTGAACAGGTAAGGCATTTGCTAACATAAGTAGCTATGACGGCTTTCATGTTGGGCCACCAATACGACTCTTTGATGCCGTGATACATCTTGTCAGATCCCGGATGTATAGAGTATCGAGATTTGTGAGCTTCATTCATCACCATTTCTCGTAGGTTCTCAAAGTTCGGTAACCAAATTCTGTTAGAGAAGTATCGGACTCCATCGGGTTTGATTTCGAATTGTTTATACATGCCCCGTAACGCTTCGTTTTTCACGTTCTCTTCCTTGAGTGTCTCAAGTTGTGCGGTGTGGATTTGAGTGGTGAGGTTGTTATGTATGGTCATACTGAGGGCTCGAACTCGAAGTGGTTTCGTTCGTTCTTTTCGACTCAAGGCATCGGCAACAACGTTCGCCTTGCCTGGGTGATAGCGGATTTCGCAGTCGTAATCGGTAAGTAGTTCGACCCATCGGCATTGCCTCATGTTCAGATCCTTTTGATCGAAGATATGTTGGAGACTTTTGTGGTCGGTGAAGATTGTACACTTGGTGCCGTATAAGTAGTGCCTCCAGATTTTAATTGCGAACACTACGGCTCCTAACTCCAAGTCGTGAGTCGTATAGTTTTTCTCGTGGATTTTGAGTTGTCGTGAGGCGTAGGCAATGACTTTTTCTCTTTGCATTAACACGCAACCAAGTCCTTGGTGTGAGGCATCACAGTAAACCACGAAGTCATCGCTGCCTTCTGGTAATGACAGGATTGGTGCACTTCAAAGTTTTTGTTTCAATAGCTGAAATGCTGACTCTTGTTTCTCAGTCCAATCGAACTTCCTTTCCTTTTGAGTCAGAGTGGTTAATGGTTGGGCTATTTTTGAGAAATTCTCAATGTATCGCCGATAGTACCCAGTGAGTCCTAAGAATTGGCGTACTTCGGTTGGGGTTGAAGGTGCTTGCCAGCACTTAATAGCCTCGATTTTTGACGGATCGACATGTATTCCTTGCCTGTCAATGACGTGACGTAGAAATTGTACAGTTCGGATCCAAAATTCGCACTTGGAGAATTTGGCATACAACTCCTCGTGTCTGAGTAGCTCTAGGATAGTTTTCAAATGTTGTGCGTGTTCTTGTTCGTTACGAGAGTAGATCAAGATATCGTCGATGAATACGATAACGAATTTGTCTAGATATGGTTTGCACACCCGATTCATAAGGTCCATGAATACAGCCGGTGCGTTGGTTAAGCCAAATGGCATGACTTGGAATTCGTAGCGACTGTATCGAGTTCGGAAAGCGGTTTTCGGGATGTCGTCGTTTTGAACACGCAATTGATGGTATCCTGACCGTAGGTCGATTTTTGAGTAAACACTCGATCCTTGAAGTTGGTCAAATAGGTCATCGATTCGGGGGAGTGGGTATCGATTCTTTACTGTTAGTTTTTTCAGTTCACGGTAATCGATACACATTCGGAAAGATCCATCTTTCTTTTTGACGAAGAGGATCGGAGCTCCCCAAGGCGAGGAACTTGGTCGAATGAATCCCTTATCCAGGATTTCCTGCAATTGAGTAGACAACTCTTGCAGTTCGGAAGGGGCTAAGCGGTAAGGTGCTCGTGCCACGGGTGCTGCGCCGGGCACTAGATCGATTTGAAATTCGACTTGTCGAGGCGGTGGAAGGCCGGGCAAGTCTTCAGGAAAGACTTCAGGAAATTCCTGTACTACGGGCACGTCTTCAAGTCGTTTCTCCTCCGACTTCTTCTCGGTTACGTGTGCTAGGATTGCCTGATATCCTTTCCTCAGATACTTTCGAGTTTTCATGCATGAGATGGTATTTACCCCCGATCCCTCGGTCTCCCCTTGTATGATTAAGGTTCTACCGGTGGCGAGAGGAATACGGACGAGTTTTTCATGGCAGACGATTTCGGCTTGTGAGTAAGTTTGTCTTCGTGCGGCATGATTCTTTAATAACAGAAGGTAAAGTATGTATAAGAATTTGTGCGAAAACCATGATTAACGTAGCTATACATATATTTATGGGGTAATATACAACAGCGCAACGTGCCAATCAACCATGTATAATAGTAGGAACATAATCAATTAAAACGCAGTTCAACAGATTACATGATTAGAGGTTTTACAAACATGCCGGGAATGGTAACTTCCAACCGCTTACAAGAGTTTAATATAAGTACATAGTTGAGTACACTTCGCCCCGGTAGGCTATTTATCGATTGTCGAGCTAATTCTGACGTCGGCCTATTCGGGGTATGAGAGCGATGACTCAATCGACTGAATCTGCTAGTCGACCGGCTTGTCTGGCGTTTTCTTCGGCTAGAGTTAGTCGCTGCTCCATTTGACGGGAGAGTTGTTCGACTTCATGCGAGCGTTGCTCACATTGCTGCATTCTTATCCGTAATTCCATGACTTCGTCCCTCGTATCGGTTGATAGATCATTGGTGAGATTCACGACCTTAGAAATATCTTCCTCGTTTTGGTAGAATTTTGCTATACGATTACGTGTCTCGTTTTGTTCCACCTCCATTGCTTCAAGCCTCCTTTCGTGGCGGTGGAGTCTAGGGGCTAGTACTGGGACGGTCTGGCGCGTGGGCTCTTGGGTGTATGGAGAGATGTCCATAGGTTCCGTAGTTGACCGCATCCCTTCCTCGCGCCTCCAAGTTTCTAATGCATTGGATAGCCAATCCCACTCGCGCGCTTCTGTTTGGCGGCAGCTTCTGGCTTGGGTGTCTGTAGCGGTAGTGGTTCTTGATCGAGGTCTAGCCTGGTTGGATCTAGTGTCATTCCTAGTGCGCATGCGGCGAGATCCCGAAGGAGCACGGGTGGGTGAGTTTTGAGTCTCGTTCCGGTCGTTGGTTGTCACTCTGATAGGGAAATCTGTCATTCTGTGGTCAGAATTTTAGCACGTGAGGTCTATATATGTACGTATAGCATACAATAGCCTAATAAGTATAGTATGGATAAGTTTGGTCCTGCCTCTATCGTTACCAAAGTCTTCTAATGTATTCCCATTTACCATAACCGCATCAGTCCCTGCACCAATCCTCCTTTAATTGTACATAGTTGATCAGGTTATGTTAAATTAAAGTCGAATGATGATATTCCTGAGCTAGTTATGCCTAATGAGGAATACTACTTAAAAGTTATAGTCTAGGCCCACTAATGCAACCTAGTTCGCTATAACTATGGCTCTGATACCAATCTATCGCACCCCCAAATTATGATGCAGCGGAAGTCGGGTCAGGGCGCGACTAATCAGAAATCATTACACAAAGTCACATCGAACGACCACTATATGCGTCGTTTTGAAAACAGTACAAAAATAGTGCATTGATAATTCAGTTGTTTACATCAATTTCTGAGTTCGCGAATGGTTCTAGAGATTCTAATACATAACTAATATTACAAAATAGTAATGCAAGGAAAATCTCCGATGTTTATAAATCATGCGACTTGAGCTATTGTATCTTGGAGTAATCCTACTCCTGTTGTGAACCTGAGAACACATACTAAAATGGTCAACAATAATGTTGGTGAGTTCATAGGTTTAGATATCAAAATGTAAATGTGAACCACGAGATTTCCATGTTTGTTTGTATCGCAAAACTACGATAAATAAATGTATACTACTGCCATGAGCTCATAATCCGAAGCTTAACCAATATGAGTTTGCCTCCTGCAGATGCCTAATCCAGAACATCCGTATGAACAAATAATAAAGCGCCCGTTTGACCAGTTAGAGCTACTAACCCGGACGGGGATGGTCAATCCCAAATAGATCTATTCTTTAAAACTCGCGCTAAGATCCATACTAACGAAACTATGATGTGTAGAGGACTTTTGTGGGGATTATGAAAGTGAAACTCATGCAATCCGTATATGTGATTTTCTGTACTCGTGTTCAAGATAATAGTGCATGTATACTCACCGCAATAGTTAAAACAGTAAAAGTGGTACTATGAGACTCACCTGAGTCTTGAGAGCGAGCGTTTAAGTTAATAAACGTTTATCCAAAATGTAACCTGTTGGCGCCCTAAACGCACAAGGTTATGTATGAGTGAATGTCTCAAAAGATCATTCATGCTAGTTGTCCACTCAACTAGTTATGTCCAAGTGTTTGTTTATCGTTTGCGTTTAGAAAAATATGTATGGCCCGTTGGTGATGTCTTGTAATAATAATTCCCGAAGACACTATTATTATGTTTGTTTCTTTGTATACTCATCATAGTATATGTATTGCGTGTAAGTCGTATATATAACTACTCGTTGCGATTTGTGATTACGCGTGTTCAGTACTTTGTGAAAACATGTTTTGAATAAGTCTGTGTTATGCGACACAATGGTTATGTCGCTGTATGGTGTTGCGGCATAAGGGTTTGTGTCGCAGGGTGTGGCGACACCAATTAGTACTGTTGGTCAAAGTATTGCGACACAAGCGTTAACATTGTTAGTTGAATTATTGCGACACTAGCTTAGTGTCGCAAGTTAGTACTGTTTTATGATTTAGCGACACAGGCGTTGTGTAGCAGATTAGTGCTGCTGTCTTATGATTTAGCGACACGAGCTTTGTGTCGTAGTAGCTTTGGGCCATCTGCGACACAGACGGGCTGATGTGTTTTCCTTGTTCGGGAACTTGGTCAAATGTGCTCGGTTTGACCCGAAACTTTTAGGGAAGTCTTAAATATGTTTTTAGAGCTTAGGAAGATTATCGTTACGTTCCGTGGTTAACCCGAAAGTTTCGTTTTATATTTATTGCAAAAACAGTCCATGGGTTTATTTTCTCAGTTTTTGGGTCGTTTTCGGGGCTTGTTTTGCCTAACCAAAGCTTCGAAATAAATTCCAACAAAAATCACAGTTGTTCATACATGTTTTAGCTACTTCCAGTAAATTTTTCATAATTTTTGGTAAAGTGTAACTCACGAAATCGTCCAAGGATCATACAGGGGTCCAGCAGGTCGGTTTTTAGACCTTTGCTCAGTGTTTGGTCTATATCTCACGATTTACAAAACTTCAGAAAAAGTGAAAGTACAACTTTGAAAGGTAACAGAAAATGTGAACTTTTCCAAGTGGTTTCAGTTGATTTGGATTTGTAGATCTCGAGTTATGCTTTCTCAAAGTTGGTCAAATTTTCTGTCCAAAAGGACAGTCCGGACACTTCTTTTTGTAAAATCGTTTTCGTATATCAAATGACCTCAGAAAAATACCAAACCACTTGGGTTCGAAAGTAGAATCCTTGAACTTGATTTTAGACTTAAGAATCGCTCGATTTGGTTAAGAAATGAGTTAGATATCGTGTGTCAAAGTTGAGTTAAGTTTTTATCCGCTGGTTAACAGCTTTGTCCGAAAGTTTTTAGCATTATCCTTTGGTTTTCGGTTTAGATCTTGGACATAATTAGCATAAACGAACATCTAACATGTATATTAACATTATCCAAGGAAGGTAAACAAGATTTGAAGGAATTCTTACAAAGAAAACTCGATCTAAAGCCGAAATGAGCAAGAAAGGGCTGCTGTGACTTGGTTCGGGTTCTTTTGCTTGTTCTTCTTCTTCGTAGTTGTGTAAATGGTGTTGGTGGTGACTAGAGCACTTGGAAGGGGCTGAGATTGATAGTGGTGGTGGTGGTTATGGTTGGAGGTTTGAGAGAATAAGGAATTGAGAGAGAAAAAGAGAGGTTAATGTGTGTGTAAAATGAAGTTTGGAGTGGTGTGTAATTGTTTTAAGAAAAGGGATGGGCCAAGGGGTGTTGGGCTGGTCTTGGGCCTGCCTGGGCCGAACTGGGCCGAACTGGGCCTGACCCATTGAGGTCTTGGGCTCTGACTTGCTTCTTGATCTTGCGTTACGTTACCCGGTCGGTTAAACGTTAATCGCGCGTGTTAGATTATAATCGTTAACATTTTGTTTTTGATATAAAAATTGAGATTTTAAATGGACCAAATATTTACCAATACATTATTTAACCTTTTCAAAATGTTTGTCGTTCGGTGTCGAGTTCGATTTGCGCGTTTTCGTAGCGTACGGTACGTTTTGTACGAAACGTAGAACGTTTTAGATATTATCGTAATAATATAAGTTAAATAACAATTATTTGTCATAATTATGTTATTTAATAAAATGTTTTTCACCAACGTCCATATTATTTGCGTCGGATTCCATCCGATTGAGTTCGCGTAGTTAAAATTAATTACGTACGTGCGTATAATACAATATACAATGTGTTACTTTAATTAGTCCTATTTCACACTAATTACAATTAATAATAACCTATCTTAGGTACAAATGAAGGCCAAATTTGTCGGGTGTCACACTGTTAGTGTATGCAATTAAGTCAAAAGAGGAACTTTTTGGATACCAAAGTCCCAGTTTGGGTTGACCTTTGAGATATCTAAAAATTCTCTTAACTGCCTGAACATGTGACATCTTAGGATTTGCCTGGATTCTAGCACAGACACACACAGTAAACATAATATCTGGTCTACTTGAGGTAAGATACATTAGGTATCCAATCATACATTTGTAGAGGTGTTCATCAACATCCTTCCCCTCAAGATCTGCATGCAATGGTTTGTGTGTCTCCATTGGTGTGATAGCAATCTTTGCATCTTTGTACCCAAACTTCCCCAGAATATCATTCACATATTTCCCTTGACTGATGAAGATCCCATCTTTCTGCTGTTTGACTTGCAATCCTAAGAAGAAAGTCAACTCTCCCATAGAGCTCATCTTGAATTTCTGATGCATAAGTGCTTCAAACTCTTTACAAAGACTATCCCTCGTGGAACCAAAAATAATATCATCTATATAGACATGAACTAGTAGGATATCATTTCTAATTCTTTTGATAAACAAGGTTTTGTCAATTGCACCTCTTTTGAAACCATTTTCCAACTGATAAACAGATAGAATATCATACCATGCTCTAGGAGCCTGATGCAATCCATAAAGTGCTTTGTCCAATCTGTACACTTTATTTGGATGCTTTGGATCTTCAAATCCTGGTGGTTGGCATACGTATACTTCTTCTTCAATAGTGCCATATAGAAATGCATTTTTCACATCCATCTGGTATACTTTGAAACCCTTAAAAGATGCATATGCCAAAAACAGCCAAATTGCTTCTATTCTAGCTACAGGAGCAAAAACCTCATCATAGTCAATGCCCTCTTCTTGAGAATATCCCTGAGCAACCAGCCTAGCTTTGTTCTTGATCACTATACCTCTCTTACCTTTCTTGTTTCTGTATACCCATCTTGTACCAATAGCCCTTTTTCCTTTTGGGAGATCCATCAATGTCCAAACATCTTGAATCTTAAACTGAAGCAGCTCCCCTTGCATTGCTTCAACACAACTTGGATCTTTCAAGGTTTCATTAGCCTTCTTGGGCTCTATCTGAGATAGATAACAGACAAATAAAGAAGTGTTGATGTCTTCTTCATTTAGTCTGGCAGATCTCCTGGTTTGTATTGCAGAATCAATATCACCTATCACATTCTCCAATGGGTGATAAGCTTTGTACTGTTGATATTGACCAGTAGATGTCATGGGAATCCCAGACTCCAAATTTGTATCATTCTGTTCCATAAGAATGCTAGTCTCAGACAAGGATAGACTAGATGGATATTGATTCTCATCTACATTTTCTTCTGCATTAACATCAACAACACCATCTATTTCTAAATCTGCATCTCTTTCTGCATTCTCAGATGTATTCACACCATTTGTTTCTTCTTCTGGAAGCATTTCAGGGTCTGAAGATGTATGACCATCATCATACACACCGTACTGCTCCTGACTTGATGTGATTGGTTCTGAACTCTGAGCTTGAGCTTGTGAAGGATTTTGAAACACTTCAGGTGGATCAGGTGACCAGAAAGGTAGAGTGTTAGGTCTTTAAAGGTCCCAAAACTTAGATACAAGATTAAATAACAAGTATTTATTATATTAGTTTATATCTAAGTTATATCAAACAAGTTAATTAATCAAGGCGGAAAACAAGATTAATTAAAGCACAGAATATATTATGAATTTAAAGTTTTATTCACAATAAATTGTTTGTCTTACAATGAAGACACAGTATTCAAACACACACAGATTGTTTGAATACGATCCAAGTAGTATACTTTGATACAATTATCACTACAAACTTAACAGTAAGTGTGGTAATGCTTTTAGCCTAAGCTTGAAAGGTCTTGTATACTTCTTATTTTGGATGTTTCATTTGTGGTGCTTTTGAGCTCCTATTTATAGAAGTTGAGTATCAACTTCTATTATCCAGCTCAGTCAGTTGTCCAAGGGATAACAAATTCATCTTGGGCAACTTTGCACTCTTCCCTTTTTGCTTTTCTTGGAAACAGAGAAAGCAAAAGGTAAAAAGTTTCTTTACTGAGAAGAGAACCTTTTTCCGATGTTTGACTTTGCTCAAACATCTTTTCAGTTGTATCGTAGCCTAGGGAAAGAAGAACTGCTTTTGTACGATTGTACTTTCATTCTTCAATCTGTACTCTTCAGTCTGTGATCTTCAGTCTGTGATCTTCAGTCTGTAATCTTCAGTCTGTGAAGCCTTCTGTCTTCGATCTTCATTCTTCAGATGATGAATTCATAAGTCTTCAACAAGAGCATGGCTTTCAGTCTGTGAGAATTTCTTCAGTCTGTGAAGCACAGACTCAGAAACAATTCTTTAGTCTGTGGATCACAGACTCAGAAAGACAGACTCAGGAATTCACTAAGTTTTTCCCAAATACAACTGAGTTAGATTTTGACTCCTCAGATTTATAACTTGGGTTTGATCATTGTTTTTCCCAACAATCTCCCCCTATCTGATGATGTCAAAATCTATTTACAAAAGATAATAGAGAAATAAAAAATACTAAAGTGAAACATAACATATGGATCAAGACTTATAAACATAGAGTCAGAATCACAGTTAGTTCACAAAAATATTACAATTATTACATAAGATTGTAAAAGGTATAAATTTAACAATCTTCAATCTTTTCTCTGAGCCCTGATCTCTTTGATCTTTTCCACTTTCCTCTTCAACAAAACTTCCATTTCCTTATCAGATTTTTCTTCAAATTCTTGATACTCCAGGATGATCTTCTTGCAGATGTCTTCAAATCCAGTCATCATCCTGATGTGGGAGAGGTTGTTGAATAACCAGCTAATTAATCTTCTTCTAAATGGCTTGGCTTGAGAATGTTTGCATTCCTTCAGCAGGGCAATGCAATGCAGCAGAGATTCTCCATACAATCTGTTTTGATCTTGGAAGCACTCTATCCCATTGATATCTCTGTAGCACATACCTTCAACTTTGTCAGTCTGGACATATGATCTATCGATAAAAACGATACCTTTTGGTAGAGGATGCTCCCTTCTCTGCTCATTCTCTATAGATAACCCAGCTGACTTCTTCTTTATTACAAAGTTGTTTGCTATGCAGAACAACTTCTATTCTTCTTCTAAGAAAAGCCCCAGACTGAGAACTAACTCAATCAGGTAGGATAGCTCATCCAGAACTTCTTTCTTCAAATCTTTGTCAGCTTCACTCTTCAAAAGATTAGCAATGGATTGCCATTCTTTAAGTCCTAGAGTGTACAGGTCATCCACCCATACCATTTCTGAGCTCTTGGTCAAAGTCAACTCCAGCCTCAATTTCTGTCCAATCTTATTCAGATGACAGTCTTTAATCTTCTGCTTGAGCTTTGACTTTCTGAAAGTGGATTGTAGCTTAGCTTTTAGGCTCTCTATCTTCTGTAATCTTTTTTACAGCTCTTCATCTTCTTTGATCTGTTGCTCAACTTGACTCATTCTTGATTGAGTCTGTAAACAACCTTCATCTTCTAATTCTTTAGAGAGCATGTCAACAAATCTTGCTTCCTTCAACTTCTGCTCTTCTTTAGTTAATACATTCAAGTGTTCAGTTAAAGACATACCTTGAGCAGTAGCTTCTTGTTGCAAGAGTTCATCCTGTAGATTTGTCAGTTCAGGATTTCTTGTACCAGCAGCATGATCATTCACCATCTTCTTGATCTTGCTTAACCTCTCCTGCTTGGATAATGCAACCTCCTTGCCCTTACCCTTAACCACATCTTCTTCCATAGTAGAACTCGACCCAGGATATGTGCTTATCAGATGAGCACTTCTCCATTGCATTCTGTCTTCAAGCTCACTTCTACCTGGAGGTAGTATTCTGGTTGTTGTTGTTGGTCTAGCAGGATTGGCTTCAGCTTTGATGGCTTCAGCACTGATGATTAGAGCATCAATGCTTGCTGCTTGTTGCTTTGAGCTCTGAGTCTGTGATGAATGCTATGTCTCAGTCTGTGCAGGTTCAGAGGGCACAGACTTAGACTCTCCAGTTTTGACTTTTGAGGCACCTTCATCTACACCTCTAAAAGTAGCATCATCTTCATCATCATCTAATCTTCGAAATACTTCAGACTCAGAACTACAATCAGGATTGATGGCATCATCATCTTCATCATCAATTTCCTGTTCTTCTGCCAGCTTCACAAATTGAACCCAGGTTTTGATCCCCTTCATCTTTGGTTGGGAATCAAAGATATCCCTTTCAGGAATCCTCCTGGCCATTCTTTTTATCTTCCTGGCTCTTTTGATTTGCATAGGTTGAACATCTTCATCTTCCCTTGGTCTCTTCAGCTCCATCTGACCTAGGCCTGAGATAGTTGCTATTGGGTCTATGTGTAAGACAATGGATGACTCCCCCTGAGTCTGTGCAACCATCTCAGTAAGTTCACCTGCCTGCAATCCTTCTGGCTCCCCCTCAGTCTGTGCACTCATATTTTCAGTCTGTGGCACAGACTTAGCTTCAATCTGGGACTTCACCCTAGAACTTTCGGGTCCATCATCTCCATCATCTCCCTCATCTCCCTCACTGCTATCTCCCCCTAAATCTAAGGATTTATTATTAAATAAATTATCTTTTGGGGTTTTAGCATCTGCAGACCCAGACTTCATCTTCTCCCCCTTTTTGACATCAACAGCTAAGCTTGAGAGGGTGGTCTGCATTTCATCTAACCTATTGGATACCTTTTGCTCCAGCATATCCACTTTATCCACCATGGTAGAAACTAGATGCTTCATCTGCTCTAGCTCTTTCTTATTATTATCGAACTCTGTCTGTACCCATTCAGACAACTTGGTGATGGCAGAAAGCACATCATTAAGTGTACTAGAAGGCACAGACTGGGTCTGGTTGGAAGGGTTAGAATTGGGTGATGGTAGGTGTTCCTCACTTGACTCATGTTGAAACTGAGCAAGATCACTGAAATCTTTAGGTGTTGCACTCTTTGCATGGAAAAGCGATCATAGGCATTGAGTGGTGTAGTGGTGTTTCCCTCAGATCGAATCCGGTGATAGGATAAGACATCACTGGGAATTGGTTGTGTTGCATTTGTTGCCTCAAGTAGTCCCTGGTGTAAAGGGACCATATCACTGGCAACAAATGTGGAGGATGGTATGCCTTCACTAACCATCTGGTGATAAGATGGTAGATCATTAAGCAAAGAAGTGGAGATCTGTACCTCAGTCTGTGACATGACTGGGGCATTGGCGATCTGTGCAGAGGGGTGTAAGGAGAGACTCACTGGAATGTGAACTAGTACAGGACTAGTGGTCAGTATGGGTTCAGCCATTGTGAGTGAGGTAAAGAGGGGGGTGGTAGTGCTCAGGATTGGAGCATCTTCTTCAATGCATACTACAGGGGACAGTGTAGTAGCAGTAACGTGGGTATCCAAGCTGACTAATCTAGGTTCAGGTTGGGTCAGTTGAGTAGCCATTGGCACCACAGACTCTAGCAGAGCTGTAATGGAATGGTCTACAGCACAAGAGGGTGTTCTATTTACATCTAACTCCATGGATGATGATTCCATTTGTGCTATACTTTTGGGGGTTGAGTCTGGTGATTCCTCCAGAGTGAGTGGTGACTCATCTGGGTTGGTTTGTTTGTGACTCTCTTTTGTGGGTGAGGATGGGCTACGATAAGAAGGTTTATATATATCCATCTCCTCAGGAGAAGAAGATTTACTACCTGCATCTTCTGTTGAAGATGGAACAGACTCAGCAATGTTTGAGTCTGACTCCAAGTGCACAGACTGAGTTGAGTCTGTGTTCATGGAGTCTGTGTGCTCTACTTCAGCCACACTATCCTCAACAGTCTGGGCCTCAGTATCCTCACTATTACCTGAATCATCACCCTCCATAGATGCAGAACCAACATATGGTTGATCAATCCATTGCTGCATAGCAGCAGTAATAGGTGCTCCAGTAAGTGGAACCGGATGGTTAAACACTTTATAAGTGAGCACGGGTACGGGTATATCTGCAATTTTATTATTAAAGGATATATATACAAACCCAGATAATCTGGATTGGATGAACAAGGAGAGTAACCTTATAAAAGGTACATTAAAAATTCTGTTAGACTTATTCACCAATTTTAAAATTTCTTGAAAATACAACTCTGCAAAGTAAATGTTTAAACCAGTGATGAATAAGTTTAACAGTTGAGTTTCAAACTCATTTAACTCCCCTGTGCTACCAGATTTACCTCCTAGACTTCTAATGATGTCAGAGATTAAAAATTTCCATCTGGGGATGAACCCTGACATCAAGATGGTGCCTTTTTCTTTGGTATATCCAACCAAAGTAAGAGAAGCCCTTGCTGCTTCTTTGGTTGGAATGGGTTCAAAATTATTTCCCAAGGGCAAGTCTAAGACATTCCTAATTAGCTCCTTATCAATGGTAACTGTCCGTTTACCATGATCAATAGTACCAGTAATTGCAGTATTGGTACTATTTGAGGAGCAAGTATACCACCATTCCATAAGAAAATCAGGATATAATTGAGAAATAGTGTTGAAAAATGCTCCCCTTAAAGGATGAGCAGTCATAAAGTTTGTTAATTCCTCAAATCCTTGGTTCTTTTTAGAATCAGGAATGGAAATGGTAGCAACTTGATTATTTATACAGAGTTTTACCTGTTTACCCTGTTTAAAGGGTTTAGCCGCAGCGATAGAAGCAGGTGGTGTGTAAACCCATTGATCAGCCATTTTTGAAGATGATTTCTTGAGATTGAGTTTGAAAATGGTTGATTAATGAAGAGTTAGGGTTCACAAATTTGGTGTGCAAGTACAAGTGAAGAAAAAGAGAGGAGACCGGAAATGGGTATTTAACGAAATTAAATTTCCGTTAAACGGGACCCACTGATGATTATCCCTTTTACTGTAGCAATGAGGCTTAGGTACGTGCACCTTTTTGTATTGAGCAGATAAAAGAACAACAAGCGCCAAAACTTTTAATGATTATTACCATAAATTTGGTATAAGCATTAAATGCAAAGATATTGTTGTTTATTTATTTTTATAAAAAAAAATTAATTAATTAAAAAAAAATAATAATAAATTAAAATAATAAATTAAATGAAAAAAAAGAACACAGTCTGAGGGTATATAGTTAGTCTGCGCAGTGAGTCTGGATGACGTCACACAGACTGAACCATATAACAGACAGACTGAGAGAAAATAATAGAATTGTAAAATCTTTTTGGTATTTTGTTTGATTTATTTACAAAAATCTCTGAGTTTGTGCTATTTGATTGTATGTAACTGAGGATACAGACATACAGACTGAAAGGCAGGCACAGACTGAGAGTTTGAATCACACAGATTCAAGAGTTTTACTAGGGGTTGAGCATTCCTAGTTGACCAAGCAGATATAAGAATCTATCTTCATTAAGAGGTTTAGTAAAGATATCTGCTAGTTGGTCATTTGTGAGCACATATTTGAGAGTCACTTTACCTTTCTCAGCACAATCTCTGATAAAGTGATGTCTGATCTCAATATGCTTTGTTCTGGAGTGAAATACAGGATTCTCAGTGATGGCAATGGCACTTTGGTTATCACACATGATCGGAGTTTTTGTAAACGCCAAATCATAGTCTGCTAGTTGATGTTGCATCCACAGCAATTGGGCACAACAACTACCAGCAGCTACATATTCTGCTTCTACAGTGAATGTAGCAACAGAATTCTGGTTCTTGCTTGACCAACTGACCAGTTTTCCACCTAGTAGTTGACATCCACCAGAAGTACTTTTCCTGTCTAATTTACAACCTGCATAATCTGCATCTGTATAACCTATTAGATCAAAACCAGAATCTTTGGGATACCAAAGACCCAGGTTAGGAGTACCTTTAAGGTACCTAAAAATCCTTTTTACAGCTTTGAGATGTGATTCTTTAGGTTCAGATTGATATCTAGCACATAAACACGTTGAGAACATGATATCTGGTCTACTGGCAGTGAGATATAGTAGTTATCCTATCATACCTCTATAAGTGGTTTGACAGACTGACTTGCTAGGCTGATCTCTATCCAACTTATCTGCAGTGCTCATTGGTGTTTTCATTGATGAACAGTCTTTTAAAGAATATTTAGTGAGTAGATCATTTACATATTTGCCTTGGTTGATGAAAATTCCATCAGGTTTATGATGTACTTGTAAACCAAGAAAGTATGTTAATTCACCCATCATACTCATTTGGTACTGTTTTGACATTAAATTTGAAAACCATTTGCATAACTTTTCATCAGTAGATCCAAATATGATATCATCAACATATATTTGGACTAGTATGACATCGGCTTTGTTCCTTTTGAATAACAAGGTTTTATCAATTGATCCTCTAGTAAAGTCATTACTCAGAAGATAAAATGATAAAGTGTCATACCAAGCTCTTGGAGCTTGTTTTAGTCCATATAGTGCTTTCTTCAATTTATAGGCATAATTAGGAAAAGTTGAACTTACAAAACTTGGAGGTTGTTTTACATAGACCTCCTCTTGTAAGTTACCATTCAGAAATGCACTCTTGACATCCATTTGGTAGACTTTGAAGTCCTTGAATACAGCATATGCCAAGAATAACCTTATTGCTTCAATTCTGGCTACAGGGGCAAATGTTTCATCATAGTCAATCCCTTCTTTCTGCTTGTAACCTTGAGCAACTAGCCTTGCCTTGTTTCTGATTATCACTCCATCCTTGTCCATTTTGTTTCTGTAAACCCATTTAGTTCCTATAACAGTTTTGCCTTTTGGAGCAGGAACTAGGGTCCAAACATTGTTTCTTTCAAATTCCGTTAACTCTTCCTGCATTGCTTCAACCCAATCATCATCTTTCAGTGCTTCTTCAGCTTTCTTTGGTTCAATGATTGATAGGAAGTTTGTGTAGAAACAGAAATTTGCAGTAGATAAGTTTGACACTTGAGCTCTTGTTTGTACACCAGAAACATAATCTCCAATTATTTCTTCAATTGGATGATACTTGTGTTCTTTGACGCCAAGAAATGATTCATCATAGGATGATAAATTATTTTCATTTAGTGGAAGAGTAACAGGACTGAGTTCTGCATTACCTTCAACAGGGGGCAAGTCTGAGTCTGTAGAGTTCTCAGACTGAAGACTACCAGACTGAACACTTGTATTAGAAGATCTTGAATCTCTGGACACAGATTCATCTTCTGTTGATGAGGGTACTGTCATTAAATGATCAGGATGAGCATCTTCATTATCACTTTCAAAGTCTTGTTGTTGGAGAACAACAACTGGGATTTGAGATTCAGATCCCACAACAAACAATTCTTCTAAAGAATGAACATCAGACTGAGAAATATGTTCATTATTAGTAGAGGAAACATCAAAGGTGAAATTGATGGTTTCTTCAATTTTATTCCTTCTATTGTTGTATACTCTGTAAGCCTTTGAGATAGATGAATAGCCAACAAAAATTCCTTCATCAGACTTAGGTTCCATCTTTGCTAATTGATCCCTTTGATTGAGGATATAGCATTTACTTCCAAAAGTCTGAAAATAATGGATGGTTGGAACCTTCTTATGATACAACTCATATGCAGTTTTGCCATGCCTTTTAACCAAAATAGATCTATTTTGGGTATAACAGGAAGTGTTGACTGCTTCTGCCCAAAAATAAATCTTCATTTGACCATGGCATAACATGGTTCTTGCAGCTTCTATGAGTGTACGATTTCTTCTCTCAGCAACACCATTTTGTTGAGGAGTTCTGACAGAGGCAAAGTTTTGAATAATGCCTTTGTCAGTACAGAATTCAATGAGAATAGAATTCTTAAATTCTGTACCATGATCACTCCTAAGTTGCTTGACAGGTATATCTTTCTGCAATTCTACCCTCTTGATTAGATTAATAATCTCAGCTGGAGCATCACTTTTTGCCTTAAGAAAGATGACCCAAGTATATCTTGTGTATTCATCCACAATCACAAGTGTATACTTCTTTCCACCCAAACTGCCAATGCTTATGGGTCCAAATAGATCCATATGGAGCATATGCAGTGGTTGATCAATTGTAACTAACAATTTGGATGGAAAATGGTTCTTGGTCTGTTTCCCTAGTGTACATGCAGGACAAAGTTTGTCTTTTGCAAATGTGACATCAGGCAGACCTCTAACCAATTTCTTCTTTGACAGGAGGTTAATGTTTTTGAAGTTCAGGTGGAATAACCTCCTATGCCATAGCCAGCTTAGTTCTGGCACAGACTGAGTATAGAGACATATCTCTATATTTACATCTGCAGAAGAAAGATCCAAGAGATAAATATCTCTTTCTCTTTTGGCAACTAGTACAGGTTTGCCTTTGGAATTATAGATAACAGCAGCCTTCTTTCTGATTCTGATTTCACTGTCATCATCACAAATTTGGCTTACACTAAGCAGGTTATGCTTTAATCCCTCAACATAGGCTACCTTTGTTATTCTGATGTTGCCAGCCTTCACCACACCATAACCTTTTGTCTTGGCAACAGAGTTGTCACCATATTTGACAGAAGGTCCTTCTTCTTCTACAAACTCTGATAAGTTCTCCAAAGAACCTGTCATATGTCTTGAGCATCCACTGTCTAGGTACCATTTTTTGTTACCCTGCACAAGACAAACAAAATCAATTAGTTACTTTTGGGAACCCATCTTTTGACGGGTTCTTTAGAGCTGGTTGAAGTCAATTCTTTAGCTGCTTTGTTGAAAACAAGCGTGTAAAGTTGACTTTTAACCTCTCTAGATTTGACTTTGTCGTTTGTAGTTGACATTTGTTTAGTCAAAGCACCCTTTGGTTGTTTAAAATTAGACTTTGTGCATTTAATACCCTCATGTCCCAGATTTCCACAGTTGTAACATTTTCTGTCCAACTTAATGGTCCTTTTGGATTTTGGGTTATTATTTGCACTAGATCCTCTGTTAAAATCCGGCTTTGTCTCAACAAATGTTTTAAAATCTGTGGTTAACTTCATTAAGTTTTCACTAAGCAGCTTAATGGTTTCAGTCTGGTTGTTAAAGGTGGACTTTTGACAGTCAGACTGAGAGTTAACACAAACAGATTTGAAGTTAAGTTTACCAGACTGAAAATTGATTTTTCCAGACTGACAGTTAGCTCTCACAGACTGAGACCTTTTTAACTCCCTGGTTGCTGGTTTTATGCCTTTAAATTTGTCTTTTGACATATTGTTGTCTGGACCAGCTACAGACTGAGATGTGGAAGGTTCAAACATGTTGTAACCTTTCTGTTTATCCTTAATTCCTTTTACCTCTTTTTGTCTGTTTGAAAATTGTACTGTGGGAATATTAACTTTGCCTTTTACAAATCTTTTCTTTTTAGGTTCTATAGTTTCTAAAGATTCATTAGTGATTATGAGTTCAGGCAATTCAGATTGAGAAGTTTCACAGACTGAGATTTCTGAGTCTATATCTTCAGAGTCTGGCTCTGTCTCATATACTAGTTCTTTAGCAACTATTTTTGGTGTTACAAAGGCATTAGTCAATATAACTTTATCTCCCACAGTATGACTAAAAGTATGAGGTAAAGTTTCAGGTACAAATATAGTAGATTTTGAGTTTATTTCTGAAAGTAAATGGCTTTTAAGATCAAACTCATCTCCTATGACCGCTTGTATCTGAGCTGGAATCTGTTTCGATAGACAGTCCACATTTTTAAGTGATGAAATACACCAAGATCTACAGATTTTCTCATAATGATCAGCTTTGTTTTTATAAGCTTCTTTTTCCAGACTGATCCTTTTGAGAGTATCATATTGAGCATCAAGCTCATGTTTATACTGTTTATTTTGGTTTATTACATTCACTTTTGACTGTTGATCTTTTTGAACCAGACTGAGTTTAGTTTTAAATCTTTTATTTCCTCAAGCCTTTTCAAAAAGTCTACATAGATGTGTTCAAACATTTTCTGTTTTTCTGCATCACTATAGTAAAGTTTGAAATGATTTACATTGTAAGCAGATCCTCTGTCCCAATCTGAATGAACACATGCTCTCTCTGCAAATTTGACATCTTTGTCAAACTGGCTTTCTGTGATAGCCATTAAGCACATATCCTCATCATCCTCAGATGATGAAGATTCTTCATCAACTCACTGTTCAACAACCAAAGCTTTCTCTAGTTTCTTTGGTTGCTGTTTCTTTCCAATTTTCTTGGAGTTGAAGTACTTTCTTTTGTACTTCTTGGCCTTTTCCTCCCACTTATCAGAATTTGAAGATTCTGCAATCTTCACTCTGCAGTTAGCAGAAATATGACCAATTTGCCCACATTTATTGCAAGTAGCTTTCTTAGGATCAAAAGTTGACCTTCCTTTTGAACCTTTGAATCTTGCCTTTTCTAACCTTTGGGCTATTAATGCCATTTCAGCTTCTAGAGACTCAATATCATCATCTGATTCTGAGTCTGTAAGAGTTAGATGGTAATCTGCTCTAGAGAATAGTTCTCTATTTTTCTTTGTTGTTGCAACAAGAGCAGATGGATCTTTTGCAATCCTTTTGGCATTTAGATCTTTTCTGGCCTTGGTTTCTTCAAAATTTAACAGAAGTCCAAACAAGCCAGATAGATCATATGTCTCCAATTTTTCACTTACAACTAATGAAGTAATTACTTCAGAAAAAGTGTTTGGAATGACATCAACAAATTTTGTACAGATTTCAAACTGTCCTTTGATGATATCATACCTTTCAAGATCATTGATTAAGATCTGAAATCTGGTATGAATATTAGTTAATGACTCATCTTGACCAGCAGAGAAGTTCTCATAATTTCTTATGAGATTCTTCTTCTTTTGGGATTGTACAAAACTTACACCATCATATTGGTCAGTTAGCATATCCCATATGGCTTTAGCAGTTTTACAGTCAGATATCTTAGCAAAGATAGGCTCAGTAACTGCATTGCCCAGAATGGATTTGGCCTTAAAATCTAATGCATATAGTTGCCTGTCTAGATCAGTCCAGGTATTTTTCACAGCCTCAACAAATTTTTCAGGAGTCACAATAATACCATTTGCAGCTAGAATTGCAGGAGCTATTCTGCCAGGAATAATGGGTCCTTCCTGAATGACTCTAAGCATTTCATCATGAATGCTAGCAAGAAACCATTCAGCTTTCAATTTCCAGTGGGTAATATTTACACCATTGAAGATTGGAATTCCCTTCCCAGCCATAGCAATAGAAGAAGTCATTTTTCAAGGAAGAAAATGTAGAGAAAATGGGTTTTGAAGATTGGTTGATAAAACTGGGTTCCTTTTGATCGTTAAAGATATAGTTAATAATTAAATCTTTATTTGCTCTAATACCAGTTGTTAGGTCTTTAAAGGTCCCAAAACTTAGATACAGATTAAATAACAAGTATTTATTATATTAGTTTATATCTAAGTTATATAAAACAAGTTAATTAATCAAGGCGGAAAACAAGATTAATTAAAGCACAGAATATATTATGAATTTAAAGTTTTATTCACAATAAATTGTTTGTCTTACAATGAAGACACAGTATTCAAACACACACAGATTGTTTGAATACGATCCAAGTAGTATACTTTGATACAATTATCACTACAAACTTAACAGTAAGTGTGGTAATGCTTTTAGCCTAAGCTTGAAAGGTCTTGTATACTTCTTATTTTGGATGTTTCATTTGTGGTGCTTTTGAGCTCCTATTTATAGAAGTTGAGTATCAACTTCTATTATCCAGCTCAGTCAGTTGTCCAAGGGATAACAAATTCATCTTGGACAACTTTGCACTATTCCCTTTTTGCTTTTCTTGGAAATAGAGAAAGCAAAAGGTTAAAGGTTTCTTTGCTGAGAAGAGAACCTTTTTCCAATGTTTGACTTTGCTCAAACATCTTTTCAGTTGTATCGTAGCCTAGGGAAAGAAGAACTGCTTTTGTACGATTGTACTTTCATTCTTCAATCTGTGCTCTTCAGTCTGTGATCTTCAGTCTGTGATCTTCAGTCTGTGATCTTCAGTCTGTGAAGCCTTCTGTCTTCGATCTTCATTCTTCAGATGATGAATTCATAAGTCTTCAACAAGAGCACGGCTTTCAGTCTGTGAGAATTTCTTCAGTCTATGAAGCACAGACTCAGAAACAATTCTTTAGTCTATGGATCACAGACTCAGAAACACAGACTCAGGAATTCACTAAGTTTTTCCCGAATACAACTGAGTTAGATTTTGACTCCTCAGATTTATAACATGGGTTTGATCATTGTTTTTCCCAACATAGAGTAACATACTCTGATGAAGTATTCTTCTTCTGATCTGCTGCACTTGATTCACCTGCACTTGTACTTGCATTTGATGACTCATACACATTTATGAAAGATTGGGTTAGAACATCCATATCAAATAACCAATCTGGACCTTTGCCCACAACACTAGGTGTGTGTTCATTGAAAGTCACATTCATGGTTTCCTCCACAATTCTAGTCCTATGGTTGAATACTATGTATGCTTTACTTTGGGTAGAGTATCCAACAAAGACTCCCTCATCAACTTTGCTCTCAAATTTGCCTAGATGATCTTTGGAATTTAAGATAGTAACAGGACATCCAAATGGTTTGATAAAGCTAATCAAAGGTTTTCTTTTGAAAAACAATTCATACGGTGTCTTGTTATGAGGCTTAACTATTAATACACTGTTCTGAACATAACAAGCAGTACTAACTGCTTCTGTCGAGAGAGTCATAGGTAGTTTAGCATCTGCTAACATGGTTCTAGCAGCCTCAATTAGTGTCATATTTCTTCTTTCTGCTACTCCATTCTGTTGTACAGTTCTAGGAACACTGAACTGTCTTTCTATTCCTTTTAATTCACAGAATTTATTCATCTCATGATTTTTAAATTCTGTTCCATTATCACTCCTGATGATTTTAACCTTTTGATTAGTTTGGTTCTCAATCCTAGTAATGAATGATCTAAGTATGTCACTTGTTTCATCCTTAGTTTTAAGAAAGAACACCCAACTAAATCTGCTATAATCATCAATGATCACCAAGCAATATTGTTTCTTTTCTATACTACTGACATTGGTTGGACCAAACAAATCCATATGCAGTAGGTGTAAAGGAGAGAAATTTGAGTTCACTCCTTTGGTCTTAAAAGAAGATTTGTGTTGCTTGCCCTTTTGACATGCAACACAATGGTCATCACATGAATATGTCTTTTCAGGTAAACCTCTAACAAGTTTGCTTTTAACCAGTTTGTTAATTGTTTTGAAATTCATGTGACACATTCTTCTATGCCAAAGATCAGATTCATCAATGGTTGCCTTTGAGATAAGACAGTTTAATTCTTGTTGAGGTTTCATGTTTGCTAAGTCACAACAGTATACATTATTCTTTCTGGAAATTTTCATTAAAATCATATTTTCATCTAATTTAAATTTGTCAGAAAGAATAAAGCATTCTGTGTCAGTGAAGAGAACATGGTTCTTTTTCTCTGTGATTTGACTCACACTTAGCAAATTGTACCTCAACTGTTCAACATAATAAACATCATTGAAACTCATCTTATCACGGTTGACAACTCCTTTTCCTGTAATCCTTCCTCCTTTAGGATTACTTCCAAAAGCTACATAACCTCCATTCATTTGCTTGAAGTTCTGCAGCTTGCTCCTGTCCCCTGTCATGTGCCTTGAGGATCCACTATCCACATGCCACCAACTTCTTGGCTTGCTCTGCACAGATAAACACAGTAAAGATTATCAGTTTTCTTTGGGAACCCAAACCAATTTGGTTGTGGGTCTCCCTTGTATATCCACAAAGTCAACTCTTTCAAAGATCATTGCTTGTGGTGTACTGTTGGTTTTGGAAACTTTTGATTGATGTTTCCAAGTCCAACTGATATTAGACTTAGCAGTAGAAACTGGTTTAAAAGTGCTACCAGTATGATTTTGCCTAGCAGTATTAAAATTGGTAGCAATGTTATTACGTCTAGCAGTATTAACTACCTTAGCAGTTCTAACTGTGCTACCAGTATTAACTAGTGCGACAGTCTTAACTGAAGCAGTAGCATTCTGCTTAACAGTATTAACATTACCGGTAGTCTTAATATGGTTGGTAGTATTAACTTTTAATTCTGTTTGAGTCTTGATGCTTTTGGCTCTGTTTTTTATTAATGCTGCAGTAGATTTTGGTGCAGCAGTATTAACCAATTTAGCCTTGATCTTCCTGACAATACTAACAGAATTAATTTTATTTTTAAAATTTTGATGATTAATTCTGTCAGCAGCTGTCCATGATGGTCTCACAATCCTTTTATTTCTTGGATTATGATAACACTCATTCTGAAGATGGTTTGTTTTACCACAGATAAAGCATGCCTTTAACTTCACCATTTGAAAATTCTTTCCCAGTCTTTGTGAAACTGATTGATTCCAGTTTCTTTGGTTTCCCCTGGAAAATTGTTTTGTTTTGAAAGATGGTGATGAAGTGCTTGCTTTACATTTACAACTAGTATAGTTAACATTTACAGATTTAACATGTTCAAATTTGTTAACAGGTTTACAAATTGCTTTTGTCTTTTCATTTACAAATCCTAGTCCTCTCCTAGATTTGTTTTATGTGGTTGTCTTCTGTTCTACCCTCATTTTTGCTTTTTCTTGAAACAACATTTTACCCTCTGCTAACTTCTCACCAGAAATTTCAGAAATTAGCCCAGTATGCACTCTTTTGTTTTGCAACCTACTGTTTAAACTAGTGCTTGTTGTTTCAGATTTACACTCAACTTTCTTAAGCCTATCAGATTTAGATTCTTCTTCATCATCAGATGTCCACTCAGTTATCTCAACTTTATCATGATCATTATCTTGATTCATGATAGGATCAACCTTCTTGACCTTATTAGACATTTCCTCCTTTAACTTATTTATGTCTAAATCAGTTTTAGGTGGAAAGTAGTTATTATTGTATGGTGGGGGTACATTATTATAACCTAGGCCTGTTTTGATTTTATCATGTATTTGTGCCTTGATTATATTTTGTACATTTTTTGATGCATTTTCTAAGTCACAAACTTTCAGTTTTATGCTTTCTTTCTCACAAGTGACTTCTGCTACTTTTTTGGTTAGCTCATCCACTTTGTCTTGTAATACATCCCTTTCCCACTTAGCATACTTAACATCATAGTCAAACTGAATTTCATTTTGCTTATATGCTTCAATGGTCTTTTCTAGGTTTTCTATGGCAGCAGTTGTATGTCTATGTTTAATGTCCCACTCTTTTAATTCATCACAGATTTTGAAGTTGTAATCTCTGTAGTGTTTGACAGTTTTCTTACATATACTAGAGCACAATTTAACCTGTACCTCATATGGGACTTCATCAGAAGTGCTTGCAGCTTCTGTTTGTGCCATCAATGCCTGATTCTGAGCTTCATGTTCTTCTTGATAGCTCCAATCAAATCCCATACCATCTTGGGATACCAAGGCACTTGTACTAACCCCCTGACCTTGAACTTGAGCAGGAACACATCCTCAATTCAAATTTTGGGATTGGGCACAGTATGAAAGATTCATCGATTAGAATTTACATAGCTTTTTAGTATGCTATTTGTAACAAGTAGTTTTGTTGGTTGGATAATTGGTCACCACTAATTCGGAACTTAATTTGAAAGCCATATTTCGGATCTTTTTCCTAAAATTACCGTTTGGTCAATTTATATCATAATCATGCTAAGAATAGCTAGGATTTCCAGAAGAAGATGTCATTCGTTTGATGAGAAATAAAAAGGAATATCGAAAATTCGAGTGGCTGAAGCTGAAGCAGCTACTTTGATTCTCTATCAACCAATAATGTGGGACTATTCTCTGTGCTCCATTGAATCCTCCAGTCCTTTGACCATTTAACTCTTTAATTCCAGATCTGCATTCTCTGGCAAAGTGACCAATTTTGTGGCAGTTGTAGCACTCCACTTTTCTTTTATCAAAACTAGCATTGTCTTCTCTTTTCATGGAGAAGTTGTTTCTGCCAGTTCTTTGTAGGTACCTCTTTGCCCTCATTGTGATCATGGTCATCTGCCATTTGATGTTCATTTCTTCTAGATCATCAGGACTGATCTGTTCTAGCTCTTCATTAGTCAGTGATGAAGTCACATTACTAGCAAAGAAAGCTTCTAGAACTTGATCACAAGATTTGTCCTGTAATAATGATCCAGATGTAGAACCTGTAGCTGTAGAAGTAGACACAAATGCTGAGTTTGGATCTACTTGTACTCCTCCTGATGACATAAATGCAACATTCTGCATATTTGAAGTGTATTCAGTGGCTTGCTTCTTGCTCTCCACTTCTGGCTCAAATGATCTTAGATCATTGTATAGATCATCAAGCTCCTTATCATCCAAATTACAACCCTGCCTCAAAGCAACAGTATACATGGTCCATTCATCTCCAAGTGATCTTAGAAACTTTCTGTTAAGATCGTCTTTGTCAATCTTGACATTGTGGTTTTCAAGATCACCCGCAAGTTTAGAAAATCAGTCAAAAACTTGTGTTAATGTTTCAGATCTAACAGAATTAAAGTTTTCAAATTGTTGTTTTAACAAAGATCTTTTATTTTTCTTGGTGCTTTCATTGCCACCAAATCTTTTCTCTATTGCTTCTAAAAGAACCTTTTCATCTTCACAATTTTTAAACTTTCTTTGATATTTATTAGGAATGGTTATCAACAGAATGCTAAGAGCCTTAAATTCTGTAGCTCTTTCTTTTCTTTCAGCATCTGTATTTGGTGGTGCCCTTGGAATCCTGACACCATCACCATTAACAGGATATTTAGGACCATTTACACAAATATCCCATAGTTGATAGTCTGTAAGCAATATGTACTGCTTCATCCTATTTTTCCACATATCATACTCATCTGGCCTGAGTATGGGAATTTTGTTTGCTTGAGTTTCATCAGAAGACATTTTATAAAAGTTTTGAAAATAACTTTTAAACAAACCAAATTTTGACTTCCAAAAGTTCAAAGCAACCAGATGCTCTGATACCTATCAGGATCGACTTGATCACTATCAAGATTAAACTTTAACAAATGCAATGAACTTCTTAACAAGAAATTTGCGAAATAATACTTGTTAAGTTTGGAAGATATTTTAGTGTAACTTGTATATGAAATAGATAAATAAGACACAACAAATTGTATATCAAAAAGCTCCAATATTATTACTTGAATAATACGAATACACTAAATTGTATTGGGGTTACAAGAACCTTGAAGCTAATCTAAACACTCTGTTCTATCACAAGTTACAAGTACTTACACACTTAAACATATATTACATACGGTAGTGGTCTAGGGAGCGCAATTGCTAGAGCACGGGAGAATGAAGAGTAATGATATATGCTTCTAAGATATGGAACTCTATTTATAAATTGTAGAGTTCCAATTACACGTTATAGTAATTAATGCATAGAAGTCAAACTGTCCAAGCATGGTTTGTAGCCGTAAAGTGTCTCATGCTTTGTCGCTCATGCTTTGTCAAGATTAGGTAACTGTAGACCCACGTGCGCCGTATATCCACTGGACAAGGTTAGCAGTAGAAACTATGGAAACTGGTCTAGCAAACTCTTGGAAATCATACCAGCAGTACTAACTCTGGAAATGAACTAGCAGTAGAAACAATTGTAGCAGTACTAATAATGAAGAGCAGTAGAAACTTTGAATAGCAGTACTAACTCTTGAATTACTTGGCAGTACTAATCTATTATAACCCAACACATCCTTCGACCCTCCCCAAAAGAAACATCTACGAATCTTTTCTAAGTCTTTGAGCACTTTCAATGGAGCTTTGTATAAGGAGAAATAGTATAATGGAAAGCTTCCAAGAACCGCTTTGATTAAAGTTAACCGACCCCCAAAAGATAGAGATTTGGCTTTCCAAATTGAAAGTTTGAAATTAAATTTATCAATGATTGGAATCCAATTATGATATCTTGACATATTAGCACCAACCGGGAGACCCAAATAAGTAATTGGCAATGAAGTAGATTGACAAAAGAGATTACTCGCCATTCTATCAACTTATTAGAAGATACACTAATGTCAATCAACTTACTTTTCACCAAGTTTACTTTCAAACCGGATGCTAAACTGAAACATCTTAGAATAAGCAATAAGTTTTTTGCATTGGAAAGAGACCACTCGCCCATAAAAATAGAATCATCGGCAAATTGAAAGTGTGTGATTGGAACATTATTGTTCGGCAACCGAATTCCATGAAAAATATTCTTTTCCCTAGCCTCCAACATAGCAACATGAAGGCCTTCCGCGGCAATTAAAAAGAGAAACGGAGAAAGTGGATCTCCTTGTCTAACTCCTTTTTGGAGTTGAAATTCGAGAGTAGGCGACCCATTAACGAGAACCGAGGCACGTGCCGTATTTAGACAACCTTTTATCCAATTTCTCCAAACCAATCCAAAGCCCATTTGACTCGTAATAGAATCCAAAAAATTCCAATTTAACGAATCAAAAGCTTTTTCAAAATCAACTTTGAAAATCAAACACCTTCTTATTTTTCTTTTTACCGTTGACATATTCTTCTGGAGTTATACCAAATTCAACTGCAGCTTCGTTAATTACTTGATTAATTGCCTCTTGATTCTTAACATCTGCATCGTTTGAAATAGCCTTCCCTTTCATATCATCTTCAATCACTTTTTACCTTTGTCTTTGGAATCGACATTACTCTCAATCATTTCTGCTTCCTGTCACAGGTCCAAAAAGTGATTTCTTTCTATAAGGAATTCTCGTTTCATAATCATTGGAAGTTTTAGTAGATTGACTTTTTCTTTCTGTTTGTTGCATAGCTGATACAGATACTTGAATATCTTCAGACTTTCTTGGTATCTGACACTGGATTTCTTCATTTGTATCTTCAATCATGGTTTCAGAATGATTTGATTTTTGTTGAGTTTCTTGAGTCTTAGTGTGATCATGTGTTTCACTCTGAGTGAATGTTGATTTAACAGACTGAGACTTGCCCTTTTCTTGATTAAATATATTCATCATATTCAACGAAGGTGCATTGTCATCAAGATGAATAGATGAAGATTATTAATAAACTTTAGCTTTACCTTTAACAATATCAGAAGTATCTGTTGGAACCATAACAGATACTTCGTGTTGTACTCTAATTTCTAGATGAATAGATGAAGATTCGAGTTGAACGTCAAGCACTAGATGAGATGAATCTGTAAAAACACAATACAAAAGGTAAAAAAAATATTAATAACATATAGAACACAAAATGTAATGAAACAAAAATTATCAAAAAATATAGTTAAAGAAATAAAAATGAGACAACCTTTGCATTTGATTGATGTTCTTCTAAATCATTTTGAGTATAGATTGCGTTTTTCTCTTTGAAGCACCACTGCGACAACCCGTTTCTTGAACACACATTAGCTGCAACATCTGATCAAAACTTCTTTTTCTGTCCTCGTCCTATTTGTCATTATGATGATTATTATCAACATCATCATTGTCATCATTGTTTGCAGGAATTTTAGAAACACAAGAATAATCTTGTGCTTTCCTTGTAGCTATGTTGAGCAATTCCTTAATTTGATTCTTAATCTCAGTTTGCTTATGCATGATTGAATCCAAAGTATTCTTAAATATTTTTCTGTCTTCCTGTACCTCTTTATGGAGTTTCTCAAAATCCTTACTCAAATTTGAATTATTACAAACACTGGAAGACTTACTTGCTGATGCAGATTCATTGGATTGAGTTAAAAATGTATGCATCTTATTTTCAAAATCAATTAACTGAGTATCCATCTTCTTCTCAATCTTTTTAGAAAACTCTTCAAATGCTTTAATAACTACATTTTCTGACTGAATATTTGAGTCTATGTTAACTTGATGAACATTATTTTGATGAGTAGACTCAGCATTAGATTGAAAATGATTCTCCTCATTATTCTTGGTGGTTGAGTCAATTTTACTTACATCAACAGTTTCATCATCACCTCCCACATCATTTTGAAAATCATGTTCTGGTACATCTTCTTCCTCATCATTAGCAATTTCATCACCATCTCTATTGCCATCAGAATCTTCGTTACCATCTTCTTCAGTATCATTTTGTTTCTCACCATCAGAATCTTTGTTATCATCTTCTTCCACAATATCATTTTGTTCCGCACCATTGGAATCTTCATTACCATCATCATCTCTTTCCTCGTTATGTACTGGTACATACTGATTATGGTCTTCTTCCTCATCCTCTTCATCATTGTTATGTTCTTCGTCCATATTTACATAACGAAGCATAGCACCAGTAAGTGGGACATCACTATTTTTAGGAAGCTTTTGAAATCTCTTTTGACTATTTGCAGGAGTAGGAGTATGTTCAATTTCAAATCAAAATTCATCATAAAGTTCATTGCCCAACACATCTTGAATGAATAGTGACAAAAATCCTGTGTAAGGAACATTAAAATCTCTTGGATCTTTTAAAACATCAGACTTTAACTTGTTAAAAAACATGGTAGCATATTCTATATCACGACCAGTAAAAAAAGAGTGAAATGTCTTCGTCTCCATACTATTTGCTTGATCAAAACTTCCTGACTTATTTCCAAAACACCTTACAATATTTGAAATAATATATAAAAGCCCATCTATGCTGTAAATTTATCATCTTAATCACTCCATTAACCATGCCCAATTAGGGGTAATATTGACCTGGCTTCTTCTTTTAATACCAAATCTTCAAAATTATCTTGTAAAGGAAGATCCAAAATGTTCCTAAAATAATCTAAACCAGACTCTACTACATTTTCACCATTATTCACAGTTTCTATAAACGAATTAGTAGCATCAATGAACTCAAAAGTATACCAAAATTCAGACACAATCCATGGGTAAAAATAACTTGGAACTGCAGAAAATGTAGTAGATAATGGATGATTTAACATAAAAGCAAGCAATTCTTCGAAACCCTTACCCCTTTTTTTGTAAGGATATCAACACAAATTGCAAAGTTGTTTGGCACAATTTGAATTCTGTTATCGCCTTAAATTCATTTTGCCCTAATCATGTTTGGAATAGGGTAAAGACGATTTGGTACTTTAGACATGATGAATCTGAAAAAACAGAGTATGAGTGTCGAAAATTGAGCGAACTGGTGTGTAAAAATGGAGTAACAACGGTTATCTCCTATATTAAGTAGGATTAACAACGTTTATCTACTTATCTCCTATGGATGTTGAAAGAACTTTTTTATTTTTGCAGTGTAAAAATGGCGGAATCAATTGGGTATTATGTGAAACAGTTACATTTTTGGTCCTTGTACTTTCACTTGTTTGTCAATATTAAGTGTAAGTTTATATTTCTAAAAACAATCAATACTGACTACGGAATGGTGAATAATCAGTCTAAAAACAATGTATTAATTTATACCATGTAGATGCATGCAATACTAAATAGTCACTCTAAGACAAAAAAAAAAAAAAAAAAAAATAGCAAAGTAAGTCACTTACAAACCCAAAAGAGTTAATAATAGTACTCATTATTGACAATACTGAATACTAAAGTGTTTCTTAGAGTTTAAATGAATACTGAATACTGAATAACAACAATGTCTTGATTGTTTATCTGTCCATCTTAGGTTTAAAGTTTATTTTTCTAAAAATAATCAATACCGAATACTGAATACTGAAAAAGTAGTCAAACAAGAATGCCTTAATTGGTATTATGCATATGAATGTATAGATGCATGCAATACTGAAATACTAAAAAATCTGAATAACAAGTATAATTTAATGGCCCTCTATTGCCTTTTCTGCTGCCTTTTTAGCAATCTCTTCAGCAATCTCCTGCTCTCTAGCCTCTTGATATGCAAACTTTTTAGCCAAAATCAAAGTTTCTTCTTAGGACAAGATCTGATGTTATGTTTATTTTCTAAACAAAAACTGCATGTTCTGTGCTTTCCACCTTCTACTGTTTCCTAATAGCTTCTTCACGAGCACTTGTAATTCTCTTATTTCCACAACCTTTGTTACGGATATTTTATGGTGGAAGAATGTTTATCTTATCTGGCTGAGGGATTCCAATTGGAGCACCCATAAAATCATGAGCTCCCATTAGTAGAATGTCTCCCATATCAACAATCAACTTTATCCTTCAAATATTTTATTATATCTCTGATGGACGTCAATTTCACATGATAATTCACAAGAAGATTAACACAACATTGGTGTTGTACAGATACATGTGTATATGCATGTTCAAATGTATATGTACAGATGCATGTGTATATAATGTATGCATCTGTTCATGTATCTGGACATGCATATACACATGCATTTGAAAATACATATGTACATGCATCTGTAAATTCACTACAAAAAATTTGATTTTGTTATAATAATTGGTTTCTTATTACTTCTTGTGTTGGGTCTAAAGATGGCTAGAGAACTTGATCGAAGACTAATACTGCTGGTTAGACTAAAACTGCTGGTTAGACTAAAACTGCTGGTTACTACTGATGAAGAGGAGTTTCTACTGTTAGAGCAAAAGTTACTGCTACCGGGTATAGTTTCTACTGGTAGAACAAAGTTAGTACTGCCGAGTATAGTTTCTACTGCCAGTACAAAGTTACTACTGGTGAAGTAAGTTAATACTGTTTATAACTTACTACTGGTGATAGTTTATACTGTTCTCGGAGTTTCTACTGTTCTTCAGAAGTTAATGCTGCCTGAGTAGTTTCTACTGTTTATGATTAGAGTATCTTTCTAACCATGTGGGCTAATCAGATATCTTCTCTGCAAAAAGCAAAAAGTGCTCAGCAAAACAGAGCATGGCTCAAGACGATAGGAGGATTAGATAGAAAGGTTCTTTTCATTAATTACTGTAGCGTGTAATTGGAGCTCTATAGTTCTATAAATAGAGCTCCTTACCTTCAATAGAAACACATCTCAAAATCTCAGAATCTTAGCATCTCTTTGTCTAGCTTGTATAATTATCATTTGTAAGCTTCAAGGTTAAATTGTAACTCTGATACTTAAGTGTATTCGTATTATTCAAAAAGAAATAATATTGAGGCTTTTGATAATTGCTTAAACTTACTTGTTATTATTAAAACGGAATTAATCTTACTTCTTAAATTATAGATTACTATTTCGCGGTATTTCTATAAATATTCAATTGCTAAAATTATTGACCCAAGAGGTTCAATTCGATCCTGTCAATTGGTATCAGAGCTTTGTTAATTAATATCAACTTATAAATTGATATCAGAACGCTGTCTCAAAAGCATTGAATTTTAAAGAAGTTGAAAAATCACTGTTCCATTAATTTTTGATTAATCTCTGTTTTTCTTTAAATTTGTTTTAAAGAATCACTGATCAATTGAAGTCTCTTAATTTCTGAAATATTCTTTAGAAATGACTTCTGAAACTAGTGATGGAGTCCAGGCCACAAGAATTCCCATGCTCAAACCAAATGAGTATGAAAAATGGAAAACCAGGATTAAGCAATAAATGCTTCTTACTGATTATTCTTTGTGGGAAGTCATAGAATGTGGACCTAAGTATGCATTAAATCCTGATGGTTCTAGAATTCCTAGATCACCACCAACAAATGATGCAGAAAGAAAAATAAGATCCACAGAATTAAAATCTCTAAGTACTCTGTTAATGTCCATACCATCTGAGTACCAAAGACGATTTGAAAAATGTGATGATGCCCAAGACCTTTGGAAAGCAATTGCAAAACGTTTTGGTGGCAATGAAAGCACAAAGAAAACTCAAAGATCGATTTTGAAACAAGAATTTGAAAACTTTATGGGTATAAAAACTGAAACTCTAACTCAAACTTTTGATAGATTTTCAAAACTAGTTGGAGACTTAGAAAATCATAATGTCAATATTGACAAAGATGATTTAAACAGAAAGTTTTTGAGGTCCTTAGGAGAAGAATGGACCATGTACACTGTATCATTGAGACAAGGGAAAAACCTTGATGAGAAAGATTTAGATGACTTATATAATGATTTAAGATCATTTGAATCAGAGGTTGAAGGCAAGAAACAAACCTCTACATTCTCAAATAATGTTGCTTTTGTGTCCATAAATAAACAAACAACTGAAAATCTAAATCAATATGGAACTACTTCTATGAGTTATGGAACATCTTCCAATGAAAAACCAACTGACTCAGTTCTAGAAGCCTTTTTTGCTAGTCATGTGACCTCTTCACTAACTAATAGAGAACTAGAACAAATAAATCCCGATGATTTAGAAGAAATGGACTTAAAATGGCAAATGGCCATGTTAACCTTAAGAGCAAAAAGATTCATACAAAAAACTGGTAGAAACAACTTTGCATATAAAAGAGATGATGGTGCAGGTTTTGATAAAAGCAAAGTTGAATGTTTTAACTGTCATAAACTAGGTCACTTTGCTAGAGAATGCAGAAACACAGAAGGAAACAATCAAAGAACTGGAAGTTTCAATGGAGCTCAAAACAGAAGTATTCAAATTCAAAAATCAACTGCATTAGTATCACAAGATGGACTAGGTTTTGACTAAAGTGACCATGCAGAACAAGAACTGCACAATCAGGCACTTATGGCAATCACTGAATCAGAACCTTCTTCTGAAATTCCTTATGAGGTACAAAGCAAATTATGCTCTTCTATTTGTAAGAAAACTGTTACACATTATAGAGATCATAATGCTAGAATACTTAAGGAATTTGACAAAAGTGAAATCATGAACAAAGCATACATCAACACCATTGAAAAATTTGAAAAAGAGATAAAATCATATCAAGAAAATGAAACACAGTATGATTATGATCTTAAATATGCTAGATGGGAAAGAGATTGCTTACAAGATAAGATAGATGAGCTCAATAAAAAGCTGATAGAAGTTAAAATTGAGAAGGATAGCATTAAGTTAAAAGCAAGTGATTTAGATAATGCTTCCACTAAACTTCAAAATCTTCTAAATGTTCAAATTCATGATAAGCTTAAAACAGGATTAGGTTACTCTAGTGTTCCACCACCTTATAACAATAATTATTTTCAAAAGACTAAAATAGATACAAGTGACTTAACACAAGAAGTCCAAACTGAAGTTGTTGAGGCAAAAACAGTTGCAAGTCTAGAAAAACATGATAAGGTTGGAGAAAAGAAAGAAGTGCTTGAGAAAACTGAAAAAACTGAGCTTACTAAGCTAGCATCTAAAATTGGTAAAACTAAGCTAGCAGAGGGTAAGAAAATGCTTGAAGCAAAGGCAAAAATGAATCAAAGATCTAGAAATAGATTAGGATATGAGAAAAAGGAAACAAAAGCAGTGAATAAAAGGCAAACTGTTAATAATAACTGTGTTCATGGCAAATGTAAAGCAAGCTTCTCCTCACAAAACTTTTTGAGCCCAAGAGGAAATCAAAGAAACTGGAACCAAATGGTTTCACAAAAATTGGGACAAAACTTTTCAATTATAAAAAGGAAGAACTGCTTTATATGTGGAAGATCTAATCATCTTCAACATGACTGTTTTTACAATCCTAAGAATACTCAAAGGATTGTACCTTCAGCATGGAAATCAACTAACAGAGTCAAAGATACAAGTTTTAAAAGGAACTCTGTTAGTACTGGTAAAACAATGAGATCTAAGAAAGCAAACAGTAGTAAAACACAGAAGACAGTACTAAGACCAAATATGCATGTTAATACTGCTAAACCAGTTAATACTGTGAGAACAGTTAATACTGCTAGGCATATTAATACTGCTAAACTTTTTAATGCTGTTAATCATACTACTACTGCTTTAAAGAAAATCATTTCTAAAACCAGTTGGTGTTGGAAACCAGTGACAAAAGAAACTTCAAACACCAAAAGTGCATCAAAATCAATGATCTTCAACAGAGTTGATTTCATTGATACACTTGGGAAGCCCAGAACCTCTCTGGTTTGGGTTCCCAAAAGAAATTAATTTTTCTTTCTTTTAATGTGCAGAGCAAAAGAAACTTATGGCATATTGATAGTGGATGCTCTAGACACATGACAGGAGACAGGTCCAAGCTACAGAACTTCAAATCAATCAATGGGGGGCATGTAGCATTTGGAGGTAATTCAAAAGGAGGAAAAATTACAGGAAAAGGTATGGTGAAAGATGAAAGACTGAACTTTAATGATGTTTACTTTGTTGAGGAACTCAAATACAATTTGTTAAGTGTCAGCCAAATCACAGATAAAAGGAACCCAGTTCTCTTTACAAACACAGAATGCTTTATTCTTTCTGAAGATTTTAAACTTGATGAAAGTAAAATTTTACTCAGAACTCCCAGAAAAGATAATGTCTATTGCTGTGATTTGACAAAATTGAATCCTCAACAAAATATACACTGTCTTTTATCAAAAGCATCAATTGATGAATCTGATCTTTGGCATAGAAGGATGTGTCACATGAATTACAAAACAATCAATAAACTTGTTAAAGGAAAACTTGTCAGGGGATTACCTGAGAAGACTATTCATGTGAAAATCACTGTATTGCATGTCAAAAGGGCAAGCAACACAAAACTTCTTTTAAGACCAAAACTTTGAATTCTAATTGTTCTCCCTTACATCTACTTCATATGGATTTATTTGGACCAACAAATGTAAGGAGCATAGGACATAAAGTATATTGTCTAGTGATCGTTGATGACTTTAGCAGATTTTGTTGGGTATTCTTTCTTAGAACTAAAGATGAGACAGGTGAAATACTTAGATCATTCATTACTAAGATAGAAAACCAAACCAATAAAAAGGTTAAAATCATTAGAAGTGACAATGGTACAGAATTTAAAAATCTTGAGATGGATAAATTCTGTAAATTCAAGGGAATAGAAAGACAATTTAGTGCTCTTAGAACTCCACAACAAAATGGAGTTGCAGAAAGAAGAAATAGGACACTAATTGAGGCTGCTAGAACTATGTTAGCAGATGCTAAGCTACCTATGACCTTCTAGGCAGAAGCAGTCAGTACTGCTTGCTATGTTCAGAACAGAGTGTTAGTTGTCAAGCCTCACAACAAGACACCATATGAGTTATTCTTTGATAGAATACCATTGGTCAGCTTTCTTAAACCATTTGGATGCCCTGTCACTATTCTGAACACCAAAGATTACTTAGGCAAGTTTGAGAGCAAAGTAAATGAGGGAGTCTTTGTTGGATACTCAACTCAAAGTAAAGCTTACAGAGTATTCAATCATAAGACCAGAATTGTTGAAGAGACCCTAAATGTGACCTTTAATGAACAATCTGTTAATACTGTAGGAAAGGGTCCAGAATGGTTGTTTGATATTAATGCACTAACAGAATCTTTTAGATACATGTGTGGATCATCAAATGCAGGAATATCAGAACAAGGAGTTGCAGAGAAGAAAGAGAATAAATCAGAATATATATTCTCTTTCCTATCTGGTCTGTTGATCCACCAGAAATATCTCAACCATCTCAACAGGATAGTGAAGAAGCATAAGAAGTATCTATATCATCTGATACTGCAGAAGATCAGGGAAGCAATACCAAAACCACAGAAGATAATGCAGGTGAAGAAATGATTACTGAACCTATCTTTTCTTTCAATGAAGCAGAAGAAACAGGAAGTCCAGACATGAATCTCACAAATTTGGAAGTTGAAATTCCTGTAACTTATCAACCATCTGCAAGGGTTCAACTCAATCATCCTCTAGAGAATGTTATTGGGGATATAGGGTCTGCAATGCAAACAAGAGGGAAAGCAGTTGTTCACCACGTTTCAGAAAGTGAAAGTTTTATGAGTGAATGTTTATTTGCAGCTTTTCTTTCTCAAACAGAGCCTAAGAAAGTGGTAGAGGCTCTAAAAGATCCAAGCTGGGTTGAAGCTATGCAGGAAGAGTTACTTCAATTCAAAATTCAGGAAGTGTGGTCATTAATAAATCTTCCTACGGGAAAAAGACCTATTGGCACTAAATGGGTCTTCAGAAACAAAAAGGATGAGAGAGGCATAGTGATCAAAACTAAAGCCAGATTGGTGGCTCAGGGGTACACTCAAGAAGAAGGAATTGATTATGATGAAGTTTTTGCTCCTGTTGCCAGAATTGAAGCTATAAGATTATTCTTAGCTTATGCTTCTTTCAAAGATTTCAAAGTTTACCAGATGGATGTTAAAAGTGCATTTTTATATGGCAAAATTGAAGAAGAAGTGTATGTTTGTCAACCTCCAGGGTTTGAAGATCCAAAACATCCAGACAAAGTTTATAGGCTTGACAAAGCTTTATATGGTCTACATCAAGCTCCTAGAGCTTGGTATGACACTCTGTCCATTTACCTGCTGCAGAATGAGTTCAATAGAGGAGCTATTGATAAAACCTTGTTTACAAAGAAAATCAATAATGATATTCTTCTTGTTCAAATCTATGTGGATGATATCATTTTTGGATCCACAAGGGATTCTCTTTGTAAAGAATTTGAAAAACTCATGCATCAAAAGTTTCAGATGAGTTCCATGGGAGAATTAACATTCTTTCTTGGACTTCAAGTTAAACAGCAGCAGGATGGTATCTTTATAAGTCAAGGAAAATATGTAAATGATATTCTGGAAAAGTTTGGTTTCAAAGATGCAAAGATTGCAACCACTCCAATGGAAAAACAGAAGCACTTACATGCAGATCTTGAGGGGGAGGATGTAGATATTCATCTATACAGATCTATGATAGGTTCTTTATTGTATCTAACATCTTCAAGACCAGATATTATGTTTACTGTATGTGTTTGTGCCAGGTTTCAAGCAAATCCTAAGTTATCTCATCTACATGCAGTCAAAAGAATCTTCAGATATTTAAAGGGTCAACCAAAATTGGGCCTTTGGTATCCAAAGATGTCATCTTTTGATCTTACTGCATATACAGATAGTGACTATGGAGGATCAAATATGGACAGAAAATCAACATCTGGTGGATGTCAATTTCTAGGGAGTAGATTGGTCTCATGGCAATGTAAAAAGCAAACCTCTGTCTCAACATCAACAGCAGAAGCAGAATATGTAGCAGCATCAAGTTGCTGTGCACAAGTGCTCTGGATTCAAAATCAATTGATGGATTATGGTTTGTTTCTTTTAAATACTCCTATGTTTATTGACAATAACAGTGCAATCAGTATTATTAATAATCCTGTTAAACATTCAAAAACCAAGCACATTGAAATCAGATATCATTTTATTAGAGATTGTAATGAGAAAAGGTTAATTCAAATTTTTAAAGTTCATACTGATAATCAATTTGCAGATCTATTCACTAAAGCATTTGATGTTGGTAGATTTACATTTTTGGTTACAAGTATTGGAATGATTAATCTTTCATAAATGATCTTTCTCATAAATCTCTATGGTGCTTGTACAAGGATTAATACTGATACACTAGTTAGTGCTGCTTATAGTAAACTAATTAATACTGTTATGTATTATTACTACTGTTTTCACTAATTAGTACTCTATCCTATTTATATATATTATTTGTTTTCTTTTGATAGATAAAAAAAAAAAAAAAAAAAAAAATTTTACTGCCAATCCTCTTAGTGCTAATCCTCTTAGTGCTGCTTGTAATAAGTTTCTACTGCCTTGGTCGGTTAGTGCTGCTTATAACCAGTTAGTACTGTTAGCAATATTAGTACTGCTCTTTAACTCAGTATGAGAGTTAATACTGCCAGTTGTTAATACTACTTGTACACTCTCTACTGTCAATATAGAACTATAAGAGTATTACTACTGTCCTCACACTTTCTAATGTTTGTAAATACTACTGGCATCAAGTTACTACTGGTTATCAATTACTACTGCCGGTGAGTATCTTTCTACTGGTTGGAAGTTACTACTGTTTTTAAAATGTGCTACTTTACTACTGTTAGTATAGTTAATACTGCTTTCAAGTTTCTACGGACTGCAAAATTCTAGGGCTTGGCAGTACTAATACAACAGTATCAAGGGATTAAAAACACTTTCATTCTCTCAACAGCAGAAACCTAAAAATAGCAGAAACTTCAACCACCTTCAAAGCTCAATCTCTTTAAAATCAACCATTCAAAATCAATGGCGTCTTCATCCTCATCATCTACAACTCTTCCAGTTGTAGATAACCACAATATGCTTGCATATTTGGTCAAAACCCAGGATGCGACGGACTTTCATGAAATCATCGATTTCTTGAAGGAAAGTCACATCCATTATGCTTTGACTGTAAACCCAACAGTCTACTACAAGCATATTAACTCCTTCTGGAACCACGCCAAAATCGAATCTATCGACGACGCTAAACTCATTGTGTCGAAGGTAGAGGGCAAAAGGGTGGTGGTCACAGAGGAGTCTATCCGCAACCATCTTCAGCTAGGAGACAATACAGGTATTTCTCTACTCTCAGGCACTGTAATTTTTGAAAATTTAAAAAATATGGGTTATGAAGGGGATCTCACAAAATTTACCTTTTATAAAGGGCTTTTTTCTCCCCAGTGAAAGTTCTTGATCCATACAATACAACAGTGCCTGTCCACTAAAAGAACAGGTTGGAATGAGTTTGGGAGTGCAATTGCTTCTGCAATTGTATGCCTAGCCACAGACCAACTGTTCAATTTTTCGGCAATGATTTTTAATGGGATGCTCAGAAATATTGAGCAGTCCTCTAAAACATTTTTAATGTATCCAAGGTTTGTGCAAATCTTCTTAAATGAAGAAATAAATAATTTAAATGCACATTCCAAAATTTTGAAAGTTCTGTCTCATACTCCCAAAGTTTTTTCAAACATGAGGAGACAGAACATTGGATTTTCAAACAAGGTCACTGCATTATTTCCCACAATGCTCAGTGTACCTGCTACTAGGGATGAGGGAACAGAAAACCCATCTGTATCCCAACCCACATCCACTAGAAAGGCTCCCAAAAGAAAACAAGGGACCCCCAAGCCAACCAAAGCTAAAAAGCAAAAACAGGCTCAACCTGAGGTTCCTCCCCTCAATGAGTCTCAGCCAAACGTAGCAGAGGAGGTGGTCCATGAGGAGTGGGGTGACCATTCTGGAAGGGCTGACCCTACTGCTTCTAGCCCTCTGGCAGAGCAGGACAGGGTCAACATCAATAAGACCCAACCAGAGGCAACTGCACATGATGAATCTCCTTTAGGAGATGATTCTGCTGCAGGTCCCAGTACCAAGAACCAAGTGGCCTCTGCTGATCAGGCTAGGCCTGAGGCAGAAGGTAACACTTCCAATGACTTACCAAGGGATTCACATCCTGAAGGTAATGAGGATAGATCTTACCAAGAATTGACGGATATGTTAGAGTTCATGTGGGAAGAAGTGAAGAGTCACAGGCAAATTATCAAGAAGCAAAACAGGGATATCATGAAGCTGTCTGAGTTTGTTGGGCAACAGCAGCAGCAAATAGAAGATCTAAAAACTTTATTGATCAAATGCCTAGATGAGAAGAAGAAGTACATCTGGGTACAAGAGGAGGATATCCCTGAGCCTGTGACTCAGGAAGAAGAAGAGGAAGAGCCTATGGGTGCAGAGGAAGAGCCCAGGGGTGAAGAGGCGATGGGTGAAGAGGAAGAGCCCAAGGGTGCAGAGGAAGAGCCCAGAAGGAAGGAGAAAGGGGTCTCATTCTCTGAACCTACAGAAACATTTTCTGGAGGTGAGATGCCCAAAATAGACCCTAAAGATAAGGGAAAGGGTCTATTAGTTGAAGAAGAGCCTGCTAAGAAACCTAAAGGAAAGTTTGGGGGGTTCACTACCAGGGAGGAGCAGGAGGCTCATGACCATGAGGTAGCCCTTAAACTACAAGCAGAAGAGCAGGCTCAGTATAATGAAGAAGAGAGGGAGCAGGCCCTGAGAGATCTGCTGGAGAAGAAGAAGAGAGCAGAGGCAGAAAAGAGGGCAGCTGCTAAGAAAAGTAAGAAACCAACCAAAGCCCAGTTAAGAAAGACATATATTGGGAGATTGGGGGGTTTGATTCCAGATAGGGAGCTAATAGGAATGAATTTTGAAAGATTGGAATTTTTGTATAAGAAGGAGGTGGAAAAAGAAAAGATGGAAAGGAGTAATAAGGAGGGTCAGGATGAAGGGACAAGAGGAGAAGAAGAAAAAGAAGATGAACTAGAAAGAGATGAAGCACAGCTGCTCAGTCTACTGATCTTGAGGGATGATGGGGTAAAGGTAGATCCATTAGCTACCAAGCCTCCAAAGATAGTAGATTGGGATCATGTACAGCTGGTGCATAAAGGACCTGATTTGACCAAGATTACAAGGGAAGATGGAGCTACAGAGTTCTACAGGTCCTTTCAGGAGATTTTAAAAAAAACTAGAGAGGGATGATATTGAGAAGATGTATGAGGTGGGTAAGATAAAGTATGAGGGAAAACAGGTAGAGAAGATCCTGAACAGAATAATCTGGGGATACTTACTCATGATGTTTGAACCTGCAAGAGTACCTCATATCTTTGGTAGATTCTCTGCAGTCAAGTTTTGGATGTACTTTCCAAGACCTGGTGTCCATCAAGTTGCCTTAGAGAATGGAGATCTTCTTTTCATGCTCACTGAGAGGAACTACAACTTGAATCTGGGGTTGATGAGATGTATGATCCAAGTCAAATTGATTACCCCAGAGGACTCAGAGACTGCTAGAGTTCTTCTTCATATGATCCTAAATCAGATACATCAGAAGACTGAAGCTTCAAAAAGGAGAAGGTACTACATTAGCCTCCCTAGATTTACTTGAAGATTTTTGTAGAAACTTGAATCTGTAGGAGACAGATTAAGTTTAGGGGGAGATTGTTGGGTCTAAAGATGGCTAGAGAACTTGATCGAAGACTAATACTGCTGGTTAGACTAAAACTGTTGGTTACTACTGATGAAGAGGAGTTTCTACTGTTAGAGCAAAAGTTACTACTGCTACCGGGTATAGTTTCTACTGGTAGAACAAAGTTAGTACTGCCGAGTATAGTTTCTACTGCCAGTACAAAGTTACTACTGGTGAAGTAAGTTAATACTGTTTATAACTTACTACTGGTGATAGTTTATACTGTTCTCGGAGTTTCTACTGTTCTTCAGAAGTTAATGCTGCCTGAGTAGTTTCTACTGTTTATGATTAGAGTATCTTTCTAACCATGTGGGCTAATCAGATATCTTTTCTGCAAAAAGCAAAAAGTGCTCAGCAAAACAGAGCATGGCTCAAGACGATAGGAGGATTAGATAGAAAGGTTATTTTCATTAATTACTGTAGCGTGTAATTGGAGCTCTATAGTTCTATAAATAGAGCTCCTTACCTTCAATAGAAACACATCTCAAAATCTCAGAATCTTAGCATCTCTTTGTCTAGCTTGTATAATTATCATTTGTAAGCTTCAAGGTTAAATTGTAACCCTGATACTTAAGTGTATTCGTATTATTCAAAAAGAAATAATATTGAAGCTTTTGATAATTGCTTAAACTTTACTTGTTATTATTAAAACGGAATTAATCTTACTTCTTAAATTATAGATTACTATTCCGCGGTATTTCTATAAATATTCAATTGCTAAAATTATTGACCCAAGAGGTTCAATTCGATCCTGTCATCTTGGTTGGTTTTAACATTTTAAAACTGTGCAGAATTATACTGAATGTTCAGTATACTATTGTTGAGTATATATCAGTTAAAACATATATACAAAATGCATCTGTAATTTGCTTGTGGCATTTGCTTATGCATATGTGCTTCTTTGTTATACTCCTTAAGTTTATAAATATGGAGCCTTGGTTATTACTTCTTTGTTTATTTTAACATTTTAAAACTTTGTAGAGTTATACTGATTGTTCAGTATATATCAGTTAAAACATATATTATTTGTGAAGTATATTGATCATTCATTATACTGAATGTTCAGTATACTTAATTTGTATACTTCTTTGTTATACTTCTTAAGTTTCTAAATATCCAAGCTTGTAAAGTTTGTAAAGTTTTACAATTGACTTAACCAAAGTCTGCATATTTATAAACTTAAGTAAGTCAACATAACTAGGGTTCCCAAATGCAAATATACAGAAATACATGTGTATATGCATGTTCAGATTTATATGTACAGATGCATATATACATAAGTACATGTGTATATGCAGGTTTAGATGTATATGTACAGATGCATGTGTATATAGGCAAGCATATGTACAGATACATGTGTATATGCATGATCAGATGTATATGTACAGCTGCATCGCATCTGTACATATGCATGCATATGTAGTTGCTACTCAGTATACTATAAAAAAGCTGAAAGTACCTACATGAAAAGTAGAATCGAAAGATACCACATCTCAAAACGGATTGTAATTACGCTTTTCATCTTCATCAGCCCAAAATAACTCAACTAGCTCATCACACTCAACAGTAAAATAATCAAAAGACAAAGCAGGAAAACAATGTTTTTTTGGTTTAAGCATTTGAATAACCATTTTTATGTCTGCTTTACCAATATACTTGTTAACATCTCTTTTAAAATGCCTACAACAATTTTGGATGCACAGGCTTGTTCATGGTCACCATGAATTTTGGTCAAAACTCTATAACCCACATTTGGTCAAATACCAGTTTATCCTAACTTGAACAAGAAACATTTCTGTGAGTTATTAAGTTTCCTCTGAGTTTTAAGATGCTTAAAATGATTCGGATGCACCAAAATATGATTGTGTTTATCTTCAAACTTATAAACAACATACTTATTATCAGATGCAATGACTAAACCAACACCAGCATCACAACCAATTCTTAGTGATGGTTTTTTCCTCTTTTCTGGTTTCTTTTTGCCATTATTCTTATTAAGACTATTCTAATTAGAATTTTCACCAACTCCAGCAGAAACTACTCCACTCACATTCTCATTACTATTATGCACAATATTAGAAACTACTCCACTCACATGCTAATCACAATTATACACGCTATCAGAAACTACTCCACTCACATTCTCATCACTATTATGCACACCATCATTAGTGTTTTGAACATCAATACTTGAACTCCCCTTCTTATTCTTTTTTATGACCTTGTCTGCTGCATAACAAGTATTTTTGACTAATAATTTTTTTTCCAAAACCATCCAACAAATTCTTTTGAGATGACTTTCTTGCTTCAAAATCACCTTTTAATGCATAATCCTTGTAAAAAATGAAAGTTTTATCAATAGAATCAAACTTCATTTCAACAGCAGGTCTAACACTATCATCAACGATAAGTGACCAAAATCTTGATCCAGAAGAAGTGACTGTTCCAACATCAACAGTATACCTTTTGGGGACATAAACACCTATATTACATCAATATAAACAGAGTAAGAACTAAAACAAATTATAAAAATAACTATAGATGCATGCAATACTGAATACTCAGTCTAAAAACAAAGAAGTAGCAAAATAAGTCACTTACAACCCAAACGGTTAATAAGGAATACTTAGTATTAAGCAAGTATACTGACTGTATATACAGTATTATGTTATTCCATCCTCACCATTCTCGTGTAATTAGTGAGTATTTGTTACATTTATTATGGACTACATAAAGAATAATGTGAATACTCAATATTTACGATACTCAGTATTAAGCAAAGTAGATGATTCGGATGTTAAGATGAATATCGGCATTAAGCGACTACTCATTGTCTCCATCTTTATCAATAATTTCAAATATATCTTCATCATTAGCTTCGGAATTAGTAAATAGACACTTCTGATCATCCGTAGCTTCAATAAGCAATATAGAACGTAACTTATGTTCATCGGTAGATTCAATCGACATTGTATTAAGTAAATTCTGATGATCAAGAGCTTCAATTGACCTTGTATTACGTAAATTGAATAGGAATTTAGAAAAAGAACAGAACTGGGATCATATGAATAATCGTAATTTGCCGCCGAAAATGCGTGCATATGAAAACCTAATTAATTGTTACATGATCTCATGAATTACGGTATCAATTAAAATTAGTTAAAATAATTGGACAATAATGCCCCTGACCATTATGGTCTGACCGCGCTAAAAATCTAATTAAAACAGAATTCCTAGAGTTTTCATTTAAGTTGAGTTCTCAACTGATTCCTTGACTAATTAATCGTCTATAAACATCATTGAGTGATCCTTAACATTTTACCGCTTAAAATGTGAAAGATAATAATCTTTTTAAGAAAATGCATGTAACATACAAATTATAGAAGTGTGTACTTGTGGCAATTTTGAAAGAAATGTACAAGGTAAATTACATGTGGTAGAAAAATGATAAGTGCAACAAACTGCTTAAAGACATTCAAGAATAAGAAATCTTAGGTGGGGATGTTTCAACTTTAATTCAAGAAATACAACAGAACCAAAATCCTTTCTTTATAAGTAATATTTTTAGCGTTCCTACACAACTTGTGTGCAAACCAAAAAAGGTTGTGAAACAATTAAAAAGAGTACGGGGGCAAGTAGGCTTGTGGCCTGCATTTGTGCGTACATGGCTAACTGGGTGGGTCTGTTCGCAATTCAGTTTCCGGTTTGACTCTAATAGAAGACCTGCACATGATTGATTAATCAAACCAAAAACTAAATGTTTCCAGTTCTAGATCAAACCAAACCATCAACTAAATCCCTATAAAAGTTTCAATGAACTTGGTCTACCTCAGCTTTCAATTAGAATACCCCTTTTCCCTCATTTTTTTTTCCTTTTTTCTAACTATTAACTAGCCTTTAAGCTTCTCTCTCTCTCTAAGAAAAACTAGGACGTATCAAAACTAACTGGGGTGTCACTGAATTGTCCAGCACCGCAAACAAGTACTTTCACAACAGCATAAATCATGTTGGAACCTGTGAGCCCTGCAGCGAGAAAATTTTGTAAATTGTTTACACAGCCAATAGTAAATACCGACATTAGTATACTGACAGTTAAAAGTCAATTACCTTGTTAAGCTTCTCAATGTAAATTGAGTTCACTTCCTTGCAAAGGCCTTCAACGTCCATTGCATACTCCTTATAATTTTCATCCAGTAAAAACGGTTGCAATTGCTGTCTCATCCTTACCAGTGCTCCCTCCAATCCACAGAATCCATCAACAATAAGATGTTCAGTTGATTTCAACATCAAAAGGTTCTTGACTGCAAGGAGTACCTGAAAAAACCCTCACCAAAAACCAAACTCGTTAACGTACTAGATAATTTCTTAAACAAAACAAAAACGAAGTTTTAAGTAGGGTTTATTGTTCTAAAATGTATTAAGCTTTACACCTTTTACTACTGTATGGGTCGAACTTTGAATATTCCTATTATTGTATGTATTTAAGTTCTAACAACTTCTATTGTATTATCTTAACTTACTATCGTATGTATAGAACTTACGAAATAAACGTCTTTTTTATGAAGCAAAAAAAGGCCAAAAAATACAAATATATGTAATTAAAACTTGAATACATACAATAGGAATTTTCAATGTTCACTCCATACAATAGTACGTGTAAAGTTCCAGCCACTTTGTAACAATAAACCCTTTTAAATATATTTGGTATTCCATTCACCATTTCTGATTTTTCAATGTTCAAATATTTTTAAATGGTATTCAACCACACAAAAAAAATTGATAAAAAAATAAAAATAAAAATAGAAACATGTTACATACCTTCTCCTGGAGATCTAGGTCATCTGATGTCAAATCAATCACCGACCTCACAAGTGCACAATTGCTGAAAAAAGGAAGCTGCAGTTTGCTACTATTATCTAACTGATATTCAGCCAGATCAGCAATTAGTGACACCGATCTCCTGTGTAGTCTAACATCAGCAGTTGCATTGCTCAAAATGCCCTATAAAACAAGTTTAAGATCCAGTTAGTAAACTAGACAAAAACCTTGATAAAAATTGCTACTTATATGTATTACCTGGAGCATTATTGCTCCACCTTCTGTGTTGAACACTTCAATGCCATTCTGGTTGTTTCTAATAACTGCTGAAACAGCATGCAGTGCTTTTATAGCTTCTTCTTTGAAACTAGATTCCACCATCATCATTAGCTTCGGCAATGCTCCCAGATCAACGACCTAATAGAACTTAAGTTAAGCTTCTAGAAAGTACTTATATAATGAACATCATAAGCTGACCAATTAGAACTCTTGAAATTCGCTAGTAAGCAATGAGCATGTGTACCTGATTCTGAACTACAGGATTGTTTTGACTCGCTTTAGCAACAATCCATGCAGAAGTCGTCCTTAACCCCGAATCCGAATTGCTAAGTTCTTTTATAACCACAGAAAGACCTCCCATTTTGTGCAAGTCTGAAACACAGATTACATTTATACAAATTGATTTATGAATGAGAAATAGTGTTAAAAGTAGTTAACTTAAAAATTGATATGTGCTTGCAAAGCATTTTATTATGCATCAGTTGGTGATTTCAAAAATAGCAATTAATAATAAAAATTAAAAAAATAGCCACGTTCAATAGGTAGGTCCTCTTCTTAAGATTGGGCCTGCTTTCAAGAGGCTGCTGTCTCTGCCAATGACACTTAGTAAACCTTGATTCAATAGTATATCCAGCAGCATGTAAATTACTTTATGCTAATCCAATATACGCCGAGCTAAATAATTACGAAGAAGTCTTATCGCCTAGTATAACCACTTCAGCCTATTTATAAAGTGCACTGGGCAGAGGCCTAAGTACAGCTCTATCATATTCACACACACATTATTGTCGTGTTTGTTTGTTAGTTACCTATTGTTATTTTTAAACCATCTTGAGCATCCGCAGGGATTCCTATAAGTTCAATTTAGTGTTAACATAGAGGTTGATCATCTCAGTTTGAGCTCCTAATATACCTTTAATACTATAAACGAGATTATTCAAGCTAGAAAATGATCCAATTGAGCTCAAGCTCATAGACGAGCTATTTATACTTGAATTTTTAGATCATTAGAAAATGTTCAAAGCTGTTACACAGGGAATGCTCTCTAGCTCAAACAATGATGAAATCTTTGAGCTAGAGCCAGAATATTAGTCCGTGAGCTAGCCAAGTTACAAAGAAACATGAAGACAAAAGGCAGCACCTGATGCAACGATTAACGCAAATGATCTTCAGTAAGTTGAAAACATTTTTCATCTGAAGTAAAGACCGGCAAGTCGAAGATAATTTTTCATTTATAACAAGATTAGGCATCTTGAATCATATACTCTGTGATTAATCAAACATAAGATTTTTAAACAACAAATTCTTAACAAAATCCTAGACAGGAGGACATGCTGACTAAAACAGAACATACCATTGGCATTATCAATAGCCTCCACAAGTATCAGAAGTTCCTCTAGTGCACGGTGATGGTCTTCCAAACTTAAAGATGAATTATTCAAGTCATCAATTGCAATTTTCATCAGTTTTGCATCCGATGGCATTTCTAATTTCTCCACCAGTTCCTAAATGTAACCAAAAGAAAAAAAAAAAAAAAAGATGATAAACTAAAACTAAAATATTCATTGATTATGGTTGTTAAATATAAACATCTTATATGGAACAAAGTGTTTAAATGAAATTTAAGTTAATCTGATATTTTGATCAACATTCTAGAAATTAAATTCTAAGCGATTTAAAACCATGTGACTATGAGTTATGTACTGGACTACTGGTTTAGACTTTGTAAAGTATTTCTCCGTAATATCTTCGATACAGTGCAACACAAATTCAAATTATCAATTATAGCAGCATAGGCTGGCACTGCTCAAGAACCCAACACAATAAACAGACAAGATGAATTGTAACCTTTTCTATAGCTTTTATGTTGATGAGTATGGTATTTGAACAATCTTCATTTTCTAGTTACTACTACCGACATTATACAAGTATGTTTGGGAGGGCATTGGGCACCTAAGAGTAATCCATCCCTTAAAGCTCCAATTAGCAACTAATTATTGAATAAAGTAATCTACTTTTCTCAACTTCGAGGGGATCGTTCCCACTATTCCTAATTACTAAGCTAATGGAACAACAAGATTAGACATTTTCAATGTTGGCCAAAAGAGCCAGTTGCACCTCTTCTTCACATGTCAATATACAGCAGTTATTTGAGAATGTGTGAATGGAATGCAGGGAGCTCCTAATGTAAGGCTTATGCTATAACATACATCAAGTTTAGAGGAAAGGGGAACTTATAACGGGGCAATTCTTGTATAATTCATATGAAAAAAAGGACTAATTTTTAATCATAACTTTATGATGGTAACCTTTAATTCCATTTGACGTTTTTGTAGCTCATCTGTGGATAACTTCTTAGCATCATGAGCTTTAAGTTCTAGCTTTGCAGGATCCGAGTGACCTGCAGGAATCAACAGCTCCCAATTATAAAACAATAACACTTATACATGAGTTTTGTTAACGCCAGGTTGTCATTAAAATGATCAGACATGCATATACGATTGTCCTTTGGGGCACATACTCACATAGTTGTTATCGTCAGAGTACAAACATATTAAGCATATTCTGACACCTTAATCAATGGCTATCGTTACCATTTTCCATTATTAATATTAATATTAATATTAATTATATATTATATATCCTGTATAAAAGGAAAAAGGAAATTGTTTAATTATTACAAATATAATACCAATTGCCCACTGTAACATGCCCTCAAGAGAAGGAAAGCCGCCGTCGAGTTCATCATGATCATTCAACGATTCATCGGTTTCAGTGTTACCAACAACATGTCCATCGCCAGTTGAACTTAATAGGCCTCCGGAAACCGACTTGTTAACGCGTTCAGACCTCGAGATCTGTACCAACAAAACGAAGATCAAGAAGGCTGCAATTCTACCCATTCAAGGTTAAGAGCTCGATCTGATTGCTGAATTGGTTTCCCCTTTTGTTGTTTGCTAGCTATCTGTTCTTGCTAGTATGCTTGATTTGGTGAATTTTTCGGGAAGTCGCTTAAATTGGTGACCGAAAAAAATTATTTATGGGATATGACATGTGGTTACGTATTCTGACCAATCAGGTTTTTCCAAATGTTTTTTTCATTTTGCATTTCTTTGTGTATAAATATTAGCAATTTATTACAAACTATTTTTTTTGCTTTTAATAGATTTTAGGCCTAATCACCACTTAACCACCTTGAAATATTTATAATTGAACCACTTTACAATATTTTACATTACTTTTGATCACTTTAAAAACATTATATATTCATCATAACATTTAACAGAGTCACGCGTACACACGAACAGGTCGGACGACCAAGGCAAAAAGCAATGGGGGACATCAAGCAAATCCTTCACCTTAAGCTAAGGTGTGTCTGTACGGACAGTTTAGCTTATGAATTTGATGAAAAAAAACACTCTAACGTGTTAAATCTTACTTTTTAAATAAAAATTGGAGTTTGAAAGCTCTGCTAACGGTAGATTAGAAATAAGATGAAATTCTAAGTATCTCCGGACTCCAGCAAGAGCTTTTTATATAAAAAAAAATTACTATATGAAAAAGCTTTTTAAATTTGCAGTGTAAATATTTTAGTAAAGTTCGAGAAATATCAAACTATAGGATATTAGACCTCACTTTTATATTATTATATTAACTTTATAATAGAACTTGAGTGTTTAAAATATATTTTTCATTGGAGTATATATATATATATATATATATATATATATATATATATAAAATTCACAAAAGTATACTCTAATGGATGCTTTAGTGTTGATGGACCAGGTTTTAGAAACTAATCAACTATCGCATTAAAAATAGATATGGGCTGTAATGTTATTATGGGCCTAAGACCATTTATGCAAAATCTATTATGAGGTCCATTACTTTGTCATTGGGTGAAAGTATGCACATCTAGAGTTGAAAACAAAAAAACCAGGTTTTTTAAATCGGCTCAATAACCGAAACTGATTATTTGAAAAATCGGTTTTAAAAAAATCGAACCGGTTTTTATATAACCGAAACCGGTTATAGGATTTCCTGAAAACCGGTTTTTTCCGTTTTTTTAACCGATTTTAACCGTTTTTTTTAAAAAAAAAAATTCGCTGTTGGGAGCGGATTTTTGGGGTTTTTTTTTGTCTTTTGGCATCTCTAAACTCCCTATAAATAATCCTAATTGGTTTGGGTTCAAAACACACTAACAACATTCTATTTTTCTCTCAAAAATCACTCTAAATCTCGATATATATATACTCTTTGTTTGCGAAAATGGAAAACATACAATCACAAGCTTCTGGTTCCAGTTCCGCTTTCGTTAATAGCAATGTACGAAACAAAGTTTACACAAACGTTGATGTAGTGCAAGTTAAATCAAGGAACCGGAACCCGGAAATTTGGTCGAATTACGATATGTGTGTTATGAATGATGGGGTGGAAAAGGCCCGTTGCAAGAGATGTGGAAAGTTTTATAACCCCACATCAAACTCAACATTAAAAAGTCACAAAAACGGGTCTTGTAGAGCGGTTAGTCAAGATGCGTCACAATTGACACTTGGTTCGGATGGTGGGGTATTTATATACGATAATGATGCGCTTCGAGAAGATTTTACGAAGTTTGTCATCCAAGAGGCACTTCCATTCAACAACTTCGACAACCAACGGCTTACGAATATCATCAAAAAGAGACTACAACCGCGATACTAACAAGTAAGTCGTACTACTTTCAAAACTATAAATATGGCGTTTCTATTACTTGTAATGTTTGGACCGCACCACATGGTACGGAAAATTCTTATTTAGCCGTTACGGCCAAGGTTTCATTCCGAGTCTTGGTTATTTATGAAACGTACAATTGCTTTTAAATTGTTTGGTTATCCGCATACGGGATGTAATTTGCGAAAAAATTTAAATGACACTTTAATTGAAAGAAAAATTTAGACGATAAATTTTTTACAACTTCACTAGATAATGCGTCAAATAATACTAGAGCTATGAATTTACTAAAATTACGTATAAAACCAATTTTAGATGGCGTTTTTTTTTCATTCTCGTTGTGTTGCTCATGTTATAAATTTGTCCGTGCAAGCGGCATTACAAATATGTGCTAATTTACGTAAAAAATTTAAGAGTTTATTAGTAACTATATATAGTTCGAATAACGAACGACAAGCTAATTATAGACGTTTTCGTGCACAATGTGGTGAAACTCCCCTAGGACCTTGCTACGATAATAATACTAGGTGGAATTCTACTCACACTATGTTTGAAAATATTTTACGACAACGTACTACTTTAAATGCTTTTAATGATATGTTAGTTGCTAAAAATAAGTTTGTAGATATAACCGATTATGAATGAGATCGACTAAATGATTTAACTTCGTTTTTAGTAGTTTTTAAAGAGGCTACTACTATATTATCGGATGTATATTACCCAACTAGCTCGTTAGTTCTAAACCAAATTTTTATAATGACCGGAAAATTAAAAGAATTTGAAACCTCGATATATCCAATATTTAGAAAAATGGTTAGAGCTATAAAAGAGAAATTTATAAAATATTTTGTTAGTTTGCCTTTGGTTTTTACTTGTTCCGTCATACTAAATCCAACTTTAAATGTTGGCGGCGTACAACGTATAATCTCAACAATTATGGAAAATTTAAACTTACACTTAACCGACGACCCGAACTATATAGCAAATGAACTTTCTAAATTTGAAAAACATTTTACACAATTATTTGGGATTTATGCAACAAAATATGGTCAACAACATAACCCAATTGTTGACTCAATGCGGGCGGGAACATCTCGAGCATCATCCTACGAAATAAATATAAACTTTTATAATGCTTTACTTGAAGACGCTACAAAGCGTCAACGAACATCGGCTCCAACAAGCGAGTTGGGACACTATATGTCTACAAACTTTTTAACCACTTTAAGTATTGAGGAGTTTCGTAATTTTGACATTTTGAGTTGGTGGAAAGAAAGAGAAGTACAATTTCCCATTTTATCCACTATGGCTCGGGATTTATTATCCGTTCAAGCTTCGACGGTCGCTTCCGAATCGGCTTTTTCTACTAGCGGTAGAATAATATCGGAAAGAAGGTCAAGACTAACCGCTCAATCCGTAGAAGTATGTGTATGTTTGAAAGATTACTTGGACGGAGTAGATAGGATATAAAATGCAACAACGTTGGAAGGCCCACTATTAGGTAACGTTGAAGAAATTATCGAAGATGAAGAAGTCGAATTAGGGATATCACCTCCAACGACCGAATTAGATGAAGGTGAATTTGAAGAACTTGAAGTTGAATCCGTGGATGAAGATGAAGTTTGGGACGACATAACTAGTTAAGTGTATCCAGGTGATGGCAATACCGAAGCTCGATATACTTTACTACACGATTACATTTTCGGGTGATGGCCATGTAGAAGCTCGAAATGTATTCGTATTTGTATTTTATATTTTTAGTTGTAATTGCATTGTTTAAATAAAAGTTATGTTTGTATTTTATATTTTTAGTTGTAATTGCATTGTTTAAATAAAAGTTATGTTTGTATTTTATATTTTTATTTGTATTATTTAAATTTTGTTATACACTTATACCGAATTCGAATCCGGAAAAAAACCGAAAAAAAACTAACCGATTAAAACTGATTCAAAACCGAAAAAACCGACTCCGAACATTTAAAAATCGAAAAAACCGATTCTGAGAAAACCTTTTTTAACCGAAATCGATTTTTCAAATAACCGTTTTTTTTAAAACCGGTTTTTAAATAACCAAAAACCGAAAAGAACTATTTTTTTGCACCTCTACGCACATCCTTTAAGCTTGATATGTGTCCATCCATATTATTTGGGAAACAGAACTCAAAGTTCCTTTGTAAGCTCGTATGCATATAACTATTAGTGACACATTTACTTAAAAACTATTTTATTTTATGCACCAAGTGTCCAAGTGTATTGTTTTTCAAATTTTTTGATACGAACATTCTTTCATTCTTTCAGTCGTCTCATTCAGAGTATCAAAATATTCAAAACCGACCCTCCCAAAACCGATCCATGATACAAATTGCTTCCTCATTTTCTCTAAGAAAACTAGTATATATGTTAAAGGGTTTGTCAGTTTGGTATCCAGTTTATAAATAAAGGGTTTAACCTCTTAATGAATAATACAAATTATATTCCTTAAAGCTGTCAGAGTGTCATTCTTAATTTTTACCCTATATCTATTAAAACTAATTCATTATATAAAAATATAAAATATCTCACAAGAAAGATTACTTATAAACAAGGTAGTATCATAATTATAATCATAAATTATATCATAATCTTAATAAATATAATATATAATTCACCTTTATGATGTCATCAATTAAATTAAATTTTCAATTGAACAATTATACCCATTAGGTTTTCTTAATTTAAACATTATACCCCACACTTTAGATTATTAATTAAATGATATATTTTTAAAATAGTATTATGTAAAATATTTATTTTCATGCAATTGATATATCCACAAGGATTCATAAATTACAACCCATTGAATCAACGATACTTATGTTAAAGTTTTATCTTTATACAATTGATATATGATATATCACAGAGATTCACAATCTTAAATTATATATAGAAAACCCTATAACGATGTCATCAATTAAAATTTTCAATTAATCAATTTAGTCATTTAACTTTACTAAAATTTTAAAATAAAACTCCTTAAATTTCTCAAAATCACTTTTTATTTTTTCAATTTTGATACCTAAGTTCGGATAGTTACAACAATAATTAAATTAAATTATATATTATAGATAGATTTGAATTCAATATAATCGTACAATTCAAAAGTCCAATCGTAAATTACATGTAGATCAATGTTATCAACTAATTAAAGTATGATTTTCAGTTTGGGTTCTCGATGCAAACTATACTAATTAATATTATTCTTTCGACGATCCATATTAATCCTTAAAAAATCGATAGATAATATTAAATTGAATTTGAATCACCGTATAATATAGATTTTGCTTGTTATTTATGTTTACCATATTCTTTCACCTTTTTGTTTAGGAAAAATAGCCCAAAAATGTAATTTAAAGTCTAAAATTTCAAAATCAAGGGAAAATCGCTTGATCAATTTTTTTTATTTTAAGGCCAGTTAAAGTTGATATGCATCATTTATAAACACTTTATACTACAAATTACGATTTAAAACATTTGGGGTCATGAGCACAGCCACTTAGGGTTCCAAAATTGAAGTGACAAATTCGTATCTAAACTATCGTGAGTACTCTTTAATGTTTTTCACCATCAATCTTCACTCTCTAATCTATATTTAAACATATAATTTTAAAATTTATCATTTAAATGTAAAAAAAGTCAATCCGAGTACTCCCCGCTTAAGCCGAGTACTAGGTACAAGGTCCGGACCGAGTACTCTCCGCCTAGCGAATTAAAGAACCTTGGTTATTAAGGAAAATATCACTTTAGGTAGTCACACGGGTAACATAACTTATATTACAAAAATGCACTTAATGTTGTATGATAAAACAATACTATTCCAGTTTAATCGAAGAAAATATCATTTGGTGGTCTTTTATAATTGCTAGCTTCTACAATTATTTTATATTTTTTATTTTTTTATATAAAATGAAATTCCCTTTATAATTATGTATGTTGTTTGACTTATCTTAAATGTCAATGGTTAACAAATTACCGTCTACACACTCGAATTCGCATACAAAAAGTAAAAATAATATGACACCAATTCTATGTTGAATCTACATACTACTTTAAATAATCAAATTTCAAACTACATTACATATTTTTTAACTTATGTAAATCATAGTTTTTTATCATATACAATATTTATATACTTATAAAAAGAAAATACGAATTCAACGGCCCGTGTATATATACAGGGGTTTTAAATCTAGTCTTAAATAAATATAATATAGGAAGCGGCTTATATGTCATCAAAAATTTAATTAACCAATATAATTGTTTAATTTTGTAAAATTGACTAAAATATAGGATATGATAACATCATAAATCATGAATATTATTAGCCAATTAGAATTGTAACAAGTTTTATCAGATTCCGGCAACTTAATTTGACATATTAATTAATTAAACTATAGTCTGAAATCTAATAATTCATATTTATCAATTATACAAAGCAATCCTAATTAAATACTATTACGGACCAACATAACTCATATCCTTTTTAGTAAACAAAAGCAGCCAATTATGATTTATAAAAGGTGATACGTGGTGGATGGGAATAGTTTTTGATGTGCAAAAGAGATTGAACGAATTAAGAACAACGAATATGACTTGGACAAAAGTTTCCAACACCAAGCCTAACAATCAGATTAAATCGAGGATAAAATATTTAAACACCACTAGATCAATCAAATTGGTGAAAGATGATATTATTGGTGATAAAGCCTAGCACAACACTAAGGACATTCAATAATCGACTCCTTTTGTGTATAAAAACACTAAAATTAGTTTCAAACTTGAAGTATTATTCAAACTCGTATAATAACCTAAAGAAGTAAATAACTCATGAAAGACCAAAAGTCTAGGACTAATCAAGAGTTAAAAACCAATAAAATAAAACATTAAAAACAATTATGGTACTAATTACTATAAAGATAAAAATAAATGCATGTAATGTTGTTTGGTAGCTCGGGTTCATTTCCGCATCATTCTCCCCCTCTAATTTTGAACTTGTCCTTAAGTCCTTAAGGTAGTAATTCTTAGAATAAAACTTGATGTAATTAAAATCAAATTTAATAAGAGGCATCACCATCCATTCACACAGATTTTGTTCCCCTTTCATCTTGTATCTAATCTTCCAATCATTTCCATCTTTAAGTCTTGCCCGACGGTAGATACTACTAACATCATCTTTGTAAAACAAAGTGCAGCCACACAATTTATAAATCAAATCTTCCTTTTGAACTTGACAACAACCTTTTGTGGATACTTTAACAAATTCAACGAAGTCTTCACTACGCTAAGAACCTGATTATACTCTTCCACATTAATATTTTCACTAAGAACTATCAAATGAGAATCAAATAATTCATCATCCAAATCAGATTGAAAAGAATCGGCATCCAAATCAGGTTCATAAGTATCAACATCCAAATCTGATTTTGCATTCAAATCCACTGATGATACATTCACACAACTTCCACCATCCATAGTTAAGCTGAATTTTTGGTTGTTGGTGGTGCATTTTTATGACAGCCGGCACTTAAACGTATTAATTACCTTAAGCTTGATTATCACTACTTGTATTTAGTTTGATATAGGGCTAAATACAGTGACCTTTTGGTATATTTATATATACACACATACGTAATTGATTGAATTACGCGAAACAACCGGACGGAGTCCGACAAAATGCGAACGTTGGTGAAAACACTTTCATAAATAACGTAAGTCTGTTTAATAATTAAATAGTAGTTATTTACATTTATATTATTACTACGTTATAATAATATGCAAATCATTTAGACGTTTCATATAAAACGTAACAAACGCAAAGTAAACGCGCAAATCGAACCCGACAACCAAATAAAAACCCAGAACATTTTTAAAACATGAAATGAAGTATTTTAAATAAAACTTCAATAAAAAATTTACGCGATTAAATCGTTGACGAAAAACATAACTAATAAACGTTTAACGTATAAACGATATACACAATTAACGGGTAAATGACCACAATACATAACATAAATTCGGGAAATAAATTAACACACCTACATGGGGTGGGGCCCATAAAAATCTGCAGCCCTCATGCCCCCTCCCCTTTTTCCATATCACCACACTCATTTGTTCACTTTCACACACAAACTACATCCACACTCACACTCAACCTTACCTCTCCTCTCCGTCCCTCTCCCTCCTACGATTTTCAACAGTTACACACCTCACTACAAACCACCCAAGACCACCACAATCACCACCATAGCACCGCCACTTCGAATTGCAAGAAAAACGCAAGGAATCGAGCCAAACGTCTTCTTCTTCCTTCTTTCATCTCCACGAGTTGTAAGACTTTCTTCTCTTGCATTTCTTTCATGGAAAACATGTGTAAACATGTTTACAAGTCCACTCAACAAGAATCTTGTCCAAAAACCATGTCGAAAACGTTTTATAACACTAAAACTACACAAAAGTACAACTTGTTTGCTGATAAGAAATTTAGTCCGTTTTCAAGGAGATGTTTCGTACTCAAAACTTAACGAAAATTGTTGAATCAAAAAAGAAAATTAAGTTTAAGATGTTAGCTTTCATTTTCAAGTAGTTTCGTAATTTTTCGACACCATTTGATACCTGAAAACGAATTTACAAGAACGTATAGCCGGACTGAACTGATGGTCAGATTCTTGACCCTATTTCTCGAGACCATAACTCGAGCTACACAACTCAAAATGACATGAGGTTTCTTCCTAGAAACTACAAATTTTGTTAGCTTTAAAAGTAGTATAATTACACCTCTTGAAGTTACGTATATTTTTCTATGTATCCGGATTCGTCAAATTTGGACGTCAGGGGACTTGTCTATTTATTTGACCAACTTAACGTTAACCAAAAATTATGAAAAAAATTATTTTAGAAAGCTAAGACATGGGGAATGTCTGGAAATTTTCTCGGATTTTATCTCGAAACATTGACTAGTCAAAACGAGCCACGAAAAACGTATAATTTTGAAGAAACGAACCTCAGGGACTGTTTTGGTATTAATTTAGAAACGACACTTTCGGGTTAACCACAAAACGAAAAACTTACTTTTTATTAGTCCTAAAACACATTTAAGGGTTGTGTAAAAGTTTCGGGTCAAACCGAGTTGGTTTGACCAAAGTCAACAAATATGGTTCGTACGTTAAACGTTCACCGACATATTCAAAATTTAGTTTTAAACCCGAGAACGAACTCCAAGTATTTTAGTTTGAAACTTAAACAAAAACGACATGTATAAACTCAACCCGAGATGAAAAACGACACCTAAAACACTTAGAACGAAAATGAAGAACCAACAGACCCTTAGTGTCGCGGTAGAATCTGAGTGTCGCAAACTGCGACACTAAGCCTAGTATCGCAACATTCAAACTAGCATTACTAAGTCTAGTGTCGCAACCTGCAACACTAATCCTAGTGTCGCAAGCCAACAGTATTAACTTGTGTCGCGAAATTTATAACTCGCAGTACTAAGTAGTGTCGCAATACCCTGCGACACTAACCCGAGTGTCAAAAATGGAATCCAAATCGTCACCACCTGCGACACTAACCCAAGTGTCGCAATCATTGCAAGTGTCGCAGTAACCTGCGACACTAACCCTCAGTGTCGCATAAAACAGGTTGATCAAAATTATGTTTTCACAAAATATTAAATTCGCGTAACAACACGTAACCGTATATGTATGATACCTGCTCGGATACACACAATATATACTTTTACAAGTATACATCGAAACGAAACGTAATAACAATGTCGTTAAGAATTATTATTACAAAACTTCACCAACGGGTCGTACACGTTTTTAAAAACATTAAACATAATTAGATATACTAGTTAAGTGAACGACTAGCATAAGTGGACATTAACCCTCCACTTGCATGCATAAGTGGACATTAACCCCTCACTTACACACAATCTTATGTGTTTAGGGCGTTAGAAGGTTGCATCTTGGGACACGAACACCCACTATTTGATATACTTGCTTACAAGACTCAGGTGAGTCTCATAACCCCATTTTTACTTTTACCGTTTTACTTACTTTGAGGTGAGAATATACTACTCTATTTTTATGAACACAAGTACTATGAATACGTATACGGATTGCATGGGTAACTAAACCAAACTACGATGGTCTCCAACAAATATCATAGTCCGTTAATACTAAGCGCGAACATTATGGATAGATCTATTAGGAACTAACAGTCCGCCGTCCGGGGTTAGTCGCTCTAGCTACTATACGGACGCATAATAATTCGTAAATCCGAGTGTACTGGTTTATACACTTACTAGAGACACCAACTACGGTTAAGCTTCGAACTATGAGCCCATGACAATAGTATACTTTACTTTACTTTGCATTCGTGCAAACTCTGAAAACTCTGAAATCTTGTGGTTCATACTATGATTTTAAATACGTAAACCTATGAGCTCACCAACATTATTGTTGACATTTTAGCGTGTATTTTTCAGGTTCACTGACGTAGTAGGATTGCTTGAGGAAGCAATAGTTCGAGTCGCATGTTTTACAACAACTTTCAAATGGAGATTTCCTTGCGTTACTATATTTTGTATAAATTAATTATGTATTAGAATCTTCGGACTAGATGCGAACTCTAGGAACTTGTTTTATATTGTAAACAGTTTATCAAGGTAATGTATTGCCTCTTTTTGAAATGTATTTTCATAACGACTCATATAGAGGTCGTTCGATGTAACTTTATGTGATGATTCCTGATTAGTCGCGCCCCGACCCGACTTCCGCTGCATACGAAATTTGGGGGTGCGACAATTTTGAATAAAAAATATTCGCGCATTCATAACTTTCTTCATAAGCTTTTTTGTTGAGTCCCAACGTCTCCACAATCGGCTTCGACAATCACTTCTTTAGCTGCCTTATGATAAACAGGCTCCTCCTCGACTTCACATTCTTTTTTAAATTCTTCAATCTCTTTATCACGCCTCAGATTGGCGAAAGATGATGTTATTAGTGATAAAGTCTAGCACCACACTAAGAACATTCAACAATCGACTACTTTTGTGTATAAAAATACTAAAATTAGCTTCAAACTTGAAGTATTATTCAAACTCAGATAATCTTTTTTTCTATTACATATGTGAAGCTTTATAATGGATGAAACCTAAAGAGGTAAATAACTCATAGAAAGAACAAAAGTCTAGGACTAATCAAGAGTTAAAAACCAATAAAAGAAAATATTAAAAACAATTATGGTACTAATTACCATAAAGATAAAAATAAATGCAGGTAATGTAGTTTGGTTCAAGAAATATCTTTATTCAAAATAGGAATTGGTTATTGAAATAAGATATATTAATTTGTTATCCAAACTAATCCATATCTTCAATCGGCTGTTGGTAGCTTGAGCTCGTTTCCACATCAAAAAGCTTTTTAGTTCTTACATTATCAAGATTCACGATAAAAATTTACAAAATCTCCTAAGGTTATTATTATTAAGGTAAATGATCATATAATTTTATTATTTTAATTTTTAATGTAATATATTTTGTTATTACATAACATATAGCACGATAATCACATCCTCTACTATATTTACATACATATTTGGTGCCTTTGAAATTACATATTACTTGATGATTGATATGTATACACGAGTCTTAACTTACGACGATAATTCATAATTTAATTAATGATACAAAATAATTTATTGAATACAATTACATATTATACGTCGAGTGTATGTATACGGGTTTAAAGATAGGAAGCGCACTTGTGCCATCTAATTTTAAAAATTGAAATTCAATCGACCAATCACAATTCAGTATTCATTTCATTATTTTATAAAACATCTTCTAATAATTGGTACGTTTCAAATTTTGACCCAATTGTAAAATCATAAACATTTATTCATGTATTATGATAGTAACTCTCTTTTTAAATAGACGATATATAAAATTGAAGTTCTCATAAATAACCAATTTCGTCATTTGATGTATTAAAAACTGAACTTTATTAAAAAATTGTTTTGAAAGATGATCAAATTTGTAATTATGCACAAAATAAAAGTATGCTAACAATAATCTCATCAATCAAATACTATAAAGATTGGTTGGCACTCTTTTTAATACACGCTCTTAATTTAAATTTAATTTACTAAAACAACAAATATTTCTATACCTTTTTTAATGTCATCATCCTAATATTAAAAAGATAATCACTTAAATTCTACTATAATAAAAAAAAACCTTACCGTATACAACATCTAATTAATTAGTTATAATTAGAATACTTATCATTTACAAAATTTAATTAATGCTATATTGTTCATCCCTTAATTTTCTTTCGTTGTCAACTAATCAATTCACTCTAAAATAATTAGCGATATAATTTATAGGAAAATATTCCGTGCAGCAAATTACACGAATTCAAATGTGTTGTTACTATTAATTTAAGACTAATTATGTATATTAAGTGTAAATATGTTCTTTACTTCCTATTAGTCAACATCATAAATGTTTTGTGTTGTTGACAGTACAAATGATTTGTCTATAATTTATACATAAAATAATTCTATATGTGACTTCATTGTATATCTTTTCTAATTCATACAAAACGATATAATTTTATCATATACATTTATATTATATGCATAATTATAAAAATCAAATACATATGTGACGAACTGTGTATAAAAGACGTGTTTCATAAAGGTTATACGATTCACATTACACAATGAATCCTATACGCTGCTACCAGGGAGTGGTTACGAATATGTGTATACCTTTTTCCATTCACAGTGAATGATTCCTTTCGGCAATTTCAGTTACATATCAAAACCAACAAAGAAAAAAATGAATGCAACTTTTGATTACTTAACGGGCAGGGTTTGCTTTTGATATGAACTTTATAGTATAAATGTGTAACATGCAGGCAGCTTTGATCACTCGTAATAATATAACTTGACATTGATGATGCTAACCTTTCCTTTCCCCCACTTTTACTTTTAATTTTAATTTGTGTATAATGCACGGGACCCACATTCCCCGAACTTGCATCCAACTTTTTTTTTCTTTAAAGTTAGATCTCTTCACATCATATATAAATGAAGCCATCAAACCGTACATGTAATTCAGTCCTTATTTATCTACTAAAAACTGCGAAAGAATGAAGAAGGGGGCGTCGCTTTTTGTGAAGAACATAATATCTGTATTAAGCTCGATTACAAAATCTAAATCGTTGGCTATGAAAAGCAAAATAGAGGCGATAAAAGCTAGAGTTATAATTTTCTCGTTGTTGAAGAACAAGAAGCTTCCTCTCACATTGAAGACGGGTTCAATCTCTCATAAGATTCACGCGTTACTACTTGGTGGCACATCGTCACATGAAGATAAGGATCATGAAGTTATGGAGGAGAGCAATGTTGATGATCATAAGGAAAACAATATGGTGGATGACTGCAAATACTGCTACCTTGATGATTATGATGTTGAAGATAACAAGTATCCTGATTTGCGACACTGCCTCTTTGACGAAGAGGATTTGGGTAATCCGAATGCTTCTGTGATTGATTTGGTGAAGAACTCCAAGGAAAATGGTGGTGAGGATTTTAGTCTTGAGGACGAGATTGATAATGTGGCAGATCTTTTCATAATGAAATTTCATAAACGAATGAGGCTTCAGAAGCTTGAGTCGTTTAAAAGGTATCAAGATATGCTCGAGAGAAGCTCGTAACTAATTGATGCACCATCATATATTTTTGTGTTTACGCATCGTTCATTTTCTTGAATTCTTTTTCGTTGTGGGTTTAAATGTTTTCATCTAGGTTCATTAGAAGATTATTACGTTGTAATTTGTTGGCGATAATGGAGCTGACGACGTACTCACTCCGAGTTGATGATCATCGTTGGCTTCTAGCTTCCTTTCATTTTAAAAAAAAAAAATAGCTAATGTTGCACCGAAGATCCTAGTCTCCTTGTATGCACCTTCCCCGTCAACAGCTTTTTATTTTGTCCAATTTCTGTTTCTTGGTTGATTCCCTTAGTTTTAGCTTACAGTTTCCATATACTAAAACTTAGACGTACACATACATTCACCCAAGTTATAATATTGGGAGGCGGTAACCCATCAGAATATATAGTTTATGGTTTGTAAAAGACACAACTTGATTGTATAGACGAACCAAGATCCGTTAAGTTTGGGTTTTTATCTTTATAAACAGATGAAGTTTTCCCTCTTCATGTTACTCAGTGAGGAGAGTCTTTGACTAAGATATACGCCGCCTAACTAGGGTATCCTCAGGAGTGTTTATGACCCTTTCCCTGAGCACCCTCAAGATGTGCGACTAGTGAGGTTCGAACCTGAAACCTACATCAGGCCACCTTACCACTAGGCTCATCTTGGTTTCTATCTTTATGTACTTCATAAATAGTTGTTAATGTAATATAAGATACTTACGTGTTACATTGTTTTAAATGGTATGAGAGAGCATTCAGGTTCCTACGTACTGTTGACCTGTTGTTCTCTTCCTTTCTTTTGCCTTTCTTCTCTTTTCTGCCACCACGGTTGGTCGTTGCGTTCCTTCTCCCATAAGTAAAAAATTGAGGGTGACACAATATTGTCTACACACAGCAAAAAAATAAATAAAAACAAATCAAAGATATGTATGATTTATATGCAATTTCTATCTTTGCAACTAAAAGTTACCGTTGACTTGAAAGGTTTGCATTTCTACAGAGGTAATCAACAATAAACGAAAGAAAAGGCGTATATAATGAATTATTCAACTGTATTTCCACAAATGAATAGCCCCATAAAACCAATTGTGAAAATGAGTATATCTATAGTCTATAGAAAGAACCGTAATCAATAATAAAATAATTTATTTTTTTGATACTTGAAATTTTATAAAATGCAATATTAACTATGTATGTAGCATGCATAACTAATTACTTGACTAAAACCGTACAATACTAATTAGTTGTGTTATTAAATCATAACCCAATCTGTTTAGGCGTTGACTTGAATAGGGGAAATGCTGTTAGTGTGTTGAATTATAAGATGGCTGGACTTCAGGCATCAGAACTTGATCCTTGAGAGTTATTATCTTTTCGCCCCAGAGTTTTACAAAGAAAAGACTCCTAATTACCTGGCAGAAGTTTGTAAAGTTACTGATATACTTGCTATATTTTGCAGATCTACTCTAGCTGCAAGACAGTTTTGTTCTCTAATATAATATAATGCCTATTTACAGAACGATGTCAAATTAGCTGCATGACATTTTTATGATGCATTTTCAAATTCTTCGGTCTCAGAATTAGAAAATGAAACATAAAGGCGCAACGTCTATAATGCAAGCCTATTTTAGGGTACTGTCTTCACATTCCAGGTGGTCAAGTCTAAGTTGTTTTATTCTTAGAGCATGCTCATTGTCTGATTACTACCTAAAATCAGTTTTAAAGACTAAATGTCTTAGATTTTAATGGTAGCCTGGCATAGGTAAGTAAATCTCTTTAAGTAAGGATATCAAACTCCTTTCTTTCACGTGGTTCTCGAGTAAGGGGAAAAAGTTATCTCTTAATTAGGTAGATTGAAATTGTAACCCAAATTGTACTTAATTGTCTTCATTGTACTTGTTTTTCCCTACTAGTGTCTTGCTAGTATTTTAATGAAATATTGTTGTTAAAAAAAAAGAGTTTTACTATATTAAAAGAAACTACGAACAAAAGTACACATATTGGTACAAGGGTCTATAACAGCACGGCCGATTTGAGCATGTGCTGTAAGAAGTGCTTAACCGCACATGCCTCCATTTTTCTAGGCCCAAATTTAACTGCGTATCTTATATGATTGTCAGACGTCGATGATGAAAAATCACCTTATATGACTAAGAACACATAACTGAAGTCATATATTTAGATGGTACATAAAGTTGTTGTAAGAGAAAAGTTGAACCAGGACATAGAGATACAATCGGAAGAGGATTCTTAATGTTCAATTTACTTGGGAGATGGTCGGCTATTCTGTGTAACCGTTTTTGACCATTTCTCTTGTTACCTCCGAGATGTTACCTAGTAACGTTCGAACATGAAACCTCTTTAAACGTTTTACAGTGGGCCATCCGGTCTTGGTTACGTAAAGCCATATAACTTGTATCATTGGATTTGTTTTTTCTTGTACTTTTGTCTACAAGTGGACCTTCTCCTTACCTACCGGCCACCAGCTTTGAACACCCAACTTATTTTATCACTGGAATCCTATCAGTTGCAAAAAGCCAAATAGATCGATACATATATATATATACAGGATCGGGATCATGTGAAAAAAAAGGGATAAATAAAAACCGGTGAAAATACTATTTAGCCCTTGGATCAAAATATATATATAAAAAGGGGTGGAGATAAAAAAAACGGTGAAAACAAAAAATATAAGGGTTCACATTTGAAAATTTATGTGAAGCAAAAACAAGAAAAAGTTCACAATTTTCTTTTTGTGAAGCTAAAAAAAATTAAGGTTCACAACTAAAAAAAATTGCGAAGCTAAAAAAATAAAGGTTCACAACTAAAAAAATTTGTGAAGCTAAAAAGAATAAAACTTCACTTCTTTGTAAATTTATGTGAAGCTAAAGAAAATAAAGGTTCACAAGTAAAAAAATTTTGTGAAGCAAACACTAAAAAAATTTGTGAAGCTAAAAAGAATAAAACTTCACTCCTTTGTAAATTTATGTGAAGCTAAAGAAAATAAAGGTTCACAAGTAAAAAATTTTGTGAAGCAAAAAAATATAAAGGTTCATAACTAAAAATTTATGTGAAGCAAAAAAAATGAAGATTCACAACTAAAAGTAAATTGTGAATGAAAATTGAGATCGTTTTCACCGTTTTTATTTTAACTTTTTGTTTTCACCAGAACTCAACTCTCTCTCTATGTATATATACATGCATAAGGTGTTAAGTTATGAAAAACATCAAATTTGGCATTAGTCTCACAAGGCATACGCACAAATACAATTTTCTTTTTAGGCAACGATAGGGATCGATGAATATTCAAGCCACCTATTTTTGACTACTTCCCTGTCCTTTCCCCTTGAGTGTTTGATTTGGTATCATTCTCTCATTTCAAAGTGTAAACTAATGCATGTTTTTCATATATTTTACTATTTGTACAAAGTCTTTTTCAACTTGCTTTAATTCGGTTATACTCTCCCCGTTTCAAAATAATTGTTCAACGACAAAAAACATACAGTTTATTAAAAACATAAAAATTACCATTTCTCTCTCTTACGTTTTGCATAATGACAGTTTTACTCTTAACTAATTAATTGTTACTTTTTTAAAGTTCACAATAGTATTTTCAATTAAGGGTAACATGATAATCTCGATCAAATTTCCTTATCTATTTTTAGTATTGAACAATTAATTTGAGACAATCCGAAAAGGAATCATGGACTATTATATTGGTACGGAGAGAGTTATATCTACAAAAAATTGGTACCATTTGAATATCTTTCTTGTTTTGTTAAGTGAAGCATTATGAACCGAGAGTACTTTGTATATGGCATAAGTTTTGAACATGAAATAGATACCTAAAACAACAAAATTGTAATTTACAATCCACCTAGTCTAATTACCGCCATTTCTAGTTAGCGATAACTTGTTTACTAGAATAATATATGAATGTACAAAAAATCAGAAGCGAATCACGCCCGATATGACTAAAGGGAAAGAAAAAAAGTAGCTAATTAACATCTGCAAGTTTCTATGTATTTCTATTTATTATCGGATACCAACTAGAGTTGCCTTGGTGTTTGAAAACTTGTTCTCTTTTAGATATGAAGCAGAAATGGGAGGAAGTGTAACAGTTGCCTTGCTGTTCTTCTTGGTCTTTTTCAGTTTCTTTTTCTTCTTTGTAGAAGAAGCCGAGGATGATGAAGATGACGACGATGATGATATTGGAGGGACGCCAAGAACGCCAACGTTTTTATTCTTTTTCATTTTTTTCTTCATGCGACTAATGGAGGCAGAAAGTAACATTTTGACCTTCCTTTTGCCTTTCGGAGCAGTTTCTTTGATCATCTCGAGTTTTGGCTTCCAATTTCTTCGTGATCCAACTACCAACTGCTTATACTCTCTATGCAATTGGGGAGTCGTGCATAGTAAATCAGCAGCTGTCGCTTCCAAATTGGTCAATTTGTTGTCATGACGACTAGCAACAGCTTGGTCCGTCATAAGTTGTGATATAAATAGCTCTGAGACCCGAATCCTAAGCGTCCCTGATGGGGTCTTTTGGATATCAAAAGGAGAACACGAACTTGCTGCTGCCTTCTTCAAAAACGCAGCCTTCATCTTCATGTTAGCATTATTACTATCATCGACGTCTTGTTGTTTTGAAGAAGCTGTAAACGAGGCGATAGTGACAAACGAGAGAACCGTGTGAAAAAGATGAGATGGTAGAAGAAAGTAAGTATGGCCACGTTGGAGACGGTCGTGTTGTGCAAGTGGCGGAATCTTTTGTCCAATGTAAAACGAATCCGATCTACAAACCATGTACTCTTCTGTCATCACTTCTGATACCTTGATAGGCTTATTGTAGAGATTAATCTCGCCGTTTGGTTTGAACACTTTAATTACTTTTCGATCGTCTTGCTTTTTCTTTTTCTTCTTGATCTTTTTCTTCTTCTTGGTGATCATACTAGAACTACTCTTTTTACCATCATTATGATCATTTAGTAACATAACCGATGATTGTGCGATTGATGATACCGACGAGGAAGAGGCGTGATCAACAAATTGCACCGCGTTCCCGCCCATCAAGCATTGGAAACTACTCATAAACTTCATTTGGAAGCTTTTAGGGGAAACTAGGGAAAGAAGGAGTAGAATATATATGCATAAAAGATGGATGTGATCATATGTACAGTAGTAGTAGCAGCCTTAAGATGACTAATGCATAGTCAGCATATGTCTACATTGGAAGCCAGCCGAATTAGAACTCGTGTGACATTAGTTTACTTTCCGCTTCACTACTATACAATACGTTTATAAATTTGGACATTTTTATTTGACCACAGACAAATATATAAAAGTACCAAGAAATTAATTAATTAATAAAATATACTTCTAGTTGCGTGCAGTGGACTGCCGGATATCTTTCCTATTTTTTGTTTTTTATTCTTTTCTATTTTTTTCTATATACATGGAAACCCGGCCTATATTGTTGTGAATTCTTTAACTGGGGATCATACGAGAAAGGAAAGCGAAAGGAGAACAAAAATTAATTTTATTGAATTATCTTTTATCTTAGATTAACGGTCACGAGGTGTGACATTTTTATAATTAGTTTTAAAAAGTGAGGGTGAGAGTCAAGGAAAAAAACATAATATTAAATTTTACTTCACACTTCCTCCACTACTTTTTTTCTTTTTTTCTTTTTCACCTCCTCTACTTTCTTTATTTCCTCCTCCTTCATTCTTGCTCTCCACCCCACAGCCCACCTACCACCTCCTACTGTAACTGGCTTTCGGATTTCGGCTATCGCCGGATTTCGATGACTGGAATTTTTTTTCTACAAAATGTTTTTTTGCTTTTTTTTTTTTCTTTTTTAGTTTTTGTATAATTTCCTTTAACCTATCTTTTTACATATTTAAACATTTTTTTTTCATTTCTCTTGCTTTTTTTATAAGCCTTATAAACAAAATACAGCAAAAATAACAAATGCAGTATAAGTTTATTTAAAATGCAGTATAAAAATGATAATATGTATACAAAACAAATAATATGTATATACAGAATGCAGTAAAAATAAAATGCAGTATAATTTTTTACAAAATAGAGTACAATAATGAAATATATATAATACAAAATGCAGTACAAAAAAATAATATCTACTAAAATACATATACAAAATGTAGTAAAAACAACAAAATGGAGTATAATTTTATATAAAATGCAGTATAAAAATAATAATATATAGTACGAAAATTTTTGAAAAAAAAGTGGAAAGAAATATATTTTAAAAAAATAATAATTAAAATTAAAAAAAAATCCGAACACCTAAATACGGCGGCGACGACCGGCAGGAGGTGGTGGCAGGTGGTGGCAGGTGGTGGTTGAGTGGGAGAGTGTGAAGGAGAAAGTTGAAGGGTTGACAGTAAAATAGGAAGAAGGTGACACATGGCACATTGTGGTTGATCACATCCGTTTTCCCCTTCTCGTTATACAAGGCTTTCTCCTCTGAACTCTACCCGAATTCTTTTAGCCTTACTTAAAAAGAAAAAAAAAATAAAACTGACCATCTGACGGCCTCCCACTGATCGGTCACAAGGCCAACATAGAAGAGGTAAATCGTGTAACTCGCATGTAAAGAACATAAGGAGACGGGGATTGAACACGTGACCTCCACCTTTAGGCTGCATGCCCTCCACCTCTAGATTACTATCGGGTGGACCTCTATACCCTTATTAACTGTATATAAATTACAGAATTTAACATCGTCTCTTGATCCACTTGAACATCTACTTATTCTTGTTAAAGAGTTGTACGGTTTGTAAGGTTACCACCTTCATTCGTCAACTATCATTAATTCTTCGTGCATGGCGCAAACTATAGCAAAGATCGAGTACAAGGTATGTATGGTCACGTCGAAAACTTGATTTGGTCGTCTTGTCACATTACTATCATTTGATAACCACATCAACCAACTTCATATTAGTTGGTGTCACACTGAAATTCGGTACCATGAGTTTTCACAAATTTTTAAACTCTTCGGGCCTTCAAAAAGGAAAAGACAAGAAGTTTTTTGCTCTTGAATTTTGTTTCGAACGTAAGAGAACCACATCGAAGACCACACCAGGATTGATATGGTCACAACAATGTTGTTGATCATACGTGTTTTGAAGCTCACATCGTGTGATTTAAACGCAAGTGGTGGGTAAATCATTTTTAAAGGTGATTATATAAATTTAAAATTGGTTAACGAAGAGTATGTATTGTAACTTATGTCTTCTAAAAGTTGTATTAATTCAAATGCTACAAAAAATGAGTCATGTTCAGTTTATGAAAAACATAGATCAATTTTGTATAAGATAATATTGTATAACATTCAGTATCATATAAAGCGTTTTTTGTTAAAACTATTCTTCATTTACCATTAAAGCACACGGAGTGGGAAAGAAAATTTCAACGTTTCTCGCCGGCGTTCCGGGCAGCGTTCCGACGCGGCGTCCGGCCAGAGATGCTTATGATGCACGCACGAAATAGAGGCCTTAATGTGTTGCTATAGATGAGAGGATGATGAGTTAATTAATAACTTAAACCAAATCAGTTCACAGAGATATCTTGAATGGATTCCAAAAGGGTTCCATCGTGGTTTACCGTGAGATGGTCACACTAGAGTTGGGCACATGATAATTCTAGATATTGCATGTTGTCATAGTTGATATGGTGGCCATAGGGTGACTTAGTTATTCCTAACCACCAGAGCGATAAGTGGAGGTTCACCACTTATGCATAGTATCGGCTCGTGGAGTGAGCGAATCGCAGAGAGGACTCACTCCCTAACGACGTTTGTGGGCTGTATTTCCCATACCTTTCACTATGTCGGGACTAGTAGATTTCGCCCAATTGGTCTTCCTAGGCTCGTGGACTTACATCCGGGGTACTTGTTTGACTAGTGGACTAACCCTACACGATTTGACGGATAATAAGTTAATGAGTTGACGAATTGATGAGTTGCTAAGTTGAGAGTTGAAATTTGAGTTTGTAGGTACAACTTTGGGACTTGTACTTGAGTTCATGCCTTGCTATTTGTTAAATTCTTGAACTGTTGATTTGTTGATTATGTGCTGACAGGTTATGATATTATTGATGTAATACTTTGATTAGTGATGGTTGCGATGTTTTATATTTAATGCATGACTAGTGTTGAATACTTGAAATAAAGATGTTTGTTGATTAAGGGGTTTTAACTGGTGTTTTATATATTAATCCATTATGCTTATTCAGCTTTAATTAGTCGACACTTGTTTTCTACTTGTGGATTGTGTATTCGCAGGTTAGAAAACTAGGAGCTGATGACAAGCGAAGCGGGTAGTTTGAAAGGGTTGAAATAAATGTCTTAGTTTGTTAATAAGACAAATAACTTATTATTGTTACAGTTAGCCTTTGATTATGGGTTTTCATTTTATACGTGTTTTGAAGAGACCTATGTAACACCCTAGTAGCTTTGACTAAAATGTGTTAGGATTATTTTAATAATGATGGGACGTTTTCCACAATGCTCTATTATTTAATAAAAAAATTGAAAACCCGTATTTTTAAACTTGGGGTGTTACAGCAGGCTATGTTGTAGTTATTATTTACGAACATGTTAGCATCAATGATTATAGAGGGTCTTGACTTAAAGAGTATGGTTAAAATGTATTTGGACTTGATTTGTTGTGTTTAATGTTGATCTTTAGATTGAATTGTGTTTGATTTTGATTTTTAAATTGAAAATAGTGTTCTGTTTAATGTTGATTGATTATTATAGAATGAAGTGAATTTAAACATGATTTATTATGAATATACATATTGTATAAAAAGAATATGAATTTGCATGCATCACATATTTAAATTCCATGTGTGGAGCATCATTACTCAAAAGTCTTATGATGGTTAGGGCTAATACTAGTATTTATACTTTAACTATCTTACATGCTTAATTACCAAAATACTCATAGACACTAAGTTACAAGTAATAAAACATAACCTACTAACAAAGTAATATAAGCAAATCCTATTAGAAAATAATGACGTGGAGGCTAGATAACTGCTACATTATGAGGTTAATTATCCTTTTTTAATATTTTGGATAAATAATACTCATGCTTTTAAAATTACACTGGTCATTCTTAGTATTGAAACTTTGCACCCCACACTTGACACAATAAACTTAACCAAACCTCTTAAATCTTTTAAATTTATCGTTTCGCCCGATATTAAATCCATAGTTCACTACCTATCATCATCATACACACAACAAAGCTCCGTCAATCATTATCGTCCTTTCCAATTTTTTCACCCAAAAATGAAAATCAAATTCAAACAAAACACAAATCTAAAAGAAAAAACCGAAAAAATAAATAAAGCTAAACACAAATTGAATCATATAACAAATCCCACAAGGGAATCATTTTAGAGTAACGAGAAGATGGAGATCCATTAGTAGTGAGAGATGACGGCATATAGGAGTGACAGAGATAGCATCAAAGAGAGACATTATCTTCGTTGGATACATTAAATTTTACGGCCAGCTATATAAAAAATTCCGGCATCCCTTTTGTCATTGTCATCGACCACCACCGTAACCCTCTGATTTCGTGGAGCCCTTAACGCCTGCACGAACCACCACCCTCTTCTTTCCCTTTCCTTCCGGTTGCCGACCACCGGCTCCGAACCTTATATGATTGAAAGTGGCAATTTTAACCCATTTACTTATTAATAGGTTGATTTGGGTTGACTTTTGTTTCCAACAGCTCCCATCAGTATTAATTGGAAAAGGATCACGTGGATTTAACAAGCCGAAAGTCACCTTAGTGGATAAAACCTCCTTAATCATATCTATACTATATAATAAAGAGTTTGAGGTAAAGTCTTAAAAAGAGAAATAGTAAATGACTATTTACTCTTTAGATTATCTCTTTCAACTTTTAAATACTTCATTCAATACAATTTATTATGAAAATTTATAAAGTTTGATTATATTCATTTACAAATAACATATAATTAATTGTCTTTATTGTAATTGAGGTAACTTAGATAACACATTAATGAAAACTGAATTCTTACAATGTATTTTAATATATATGTCGGTTGAAAACCGATATTTTTATTTTACTAATTTTAACCATCTTCCATGTTCTATAATCTATATTACTCAAATAATATATATAGAGTTTCTCAAAATTTTAAGCTATTAAAACAGATAATTGAAATTTCTTTACTACCCTTTTAAGTAGGAATTTACACTTAAAGTTAGTAAGTATTTATAAAAGTTGATCTATCTATTACTACTATATAAAGAGTTCGACAATTTTTTATTTTAAAAAATTACGTTTAGTTAATAAAACATCTAATGTAAAAAGTACACACATTTTATTGTTAAATTTAAGATTTGTAACTTAAATTGTGTAAGGTTTTTTATTTATGAGTCAATAGTTCACAACTTGAACTCGATCCTGAATTAGTTTGATAAGTAGGTTAACGGGTCAAAAGTATCCGGACACAGTACCCTCATTGCGTTGGTTGGTCAGTCATCCCGGACCATAACCCAGTCTTGAGCAGAATTGGTAAAATAGTTAGTGTATTTTCATTAGTAGCCTGACGGGTTGAAAACATAATCCTAAGCCACTTATTTTAATGTTAGTTTTTGATTGAATTTTAAGTTGTGTCAATAACTGGTAATTAGAATAAATTGAAATATAAAAGTACAGTAGAAATTGGCATATCACTATCGTCTAATCTTTCGCTCATGATAGGATGACGTCGAACGGAATGTTATCGCAAGAAAAATCTTTTATCGCCGTCGCATTGTGCGGGTAAATTGCGAGTCTTATTAAAGTTAGATCATCATATCACAAATAGTTTGTCGAATGTTACTGGCGAAATCGTATATCGAATATTATTGCCGATCAAAATATGAAAGTTCACAATTAACATTGGTTCTCAATTGATTTTCTTAATATTCACAAACAACGGGATCTAGAAAAAGAGTGAGAAATTATCTATATCTATATTTTGAATAAAAAAACAAATCATTATCATGATCTCATATAATTCAAATTACTATATATAATTTTGAAATTGATATGTATAGTTAATGACTTTCAATGAGGAGTTAATTGCCCGCACGATGCGTCGAGTATGTGTCGAATATATGACATAGTTAAAGTTTTCGGGGGTTCACATATTTGACATATCGTTAAACTTTTTCCGTACACAATTTATTTATACATATACATATGTTTTAAAAGAACAAAAAGTATATTAGACCAAATTTATTAGAAAGTTACCAACTACTCAGCATTATTTACACAATTACCCTATTTAAATATCGAACTGCGACGAAAATGATTGGAAAAAGTTTAACGACTTTTATTTATTCGATTAATATTTATTATTTTTTAGAACCACAAACTTACATTCAACTCATATAATACGTACAATCACATATGTATACAAGTTATATCCTCAAAGCCGACAAATGAATTCCGGAGGCCGGTGCAATAGTAAAAAATTAGGAACCTTTAAACAAATAGCTCAAAATAAACAAAAAATGCATTTATTTTATGAAAATTATTATAAATATATGAAAATAACATCTATATCTAACAAGTTGTCAAAAGTCCAATTCATATGGTCATGTCATTCAATTGAGTTGTTGATTAAATGTTTATAATCTATACTCGGTACTAGATTGTTCTCGTTTACTATCGTTGCCAATCCGTTTAACTTATATTGTGACATTGTGAACTGCAATAATTACTTTAACCACTTAAGTTTTGAAAAACTTCTTCAACTCAAGAATCGCTAATAATACATTATATGCGATATCAATAAATTCCAAGTATTTTCAAGATGAGTTAGTACAATACGAATGAGGACTTTTATCATTGAAAGAGTGCAATTTTTTATATTTCTTTCCTTGTTAGATATAACAATTCGTGTGTTTCTTCAACATCATACTTACAGTATAACAATTATTTATGAAATTTGGAGGGGCTTAAAAATCAGTGACTTTGTGCGCTGACACATAATGCATCCTGATAATAATAGCCTCCAATGTAATATCCTGGTAATATGAGACTTAAACTCACATCCTCTTGGCTAATAAGCTCCTCACATACGAGTAGGTTAAAGACCTTTGGTTATATTCTCATTTAATGTATGTATGTGAGTGTGGTGCATCTGCATACATGCGTATTGGCCATGGATTCGAAGATGGAGTAGTATCAAGAATCAATATAAACAAACAAAGAAGAGAGTGCAAACTGAAAGACAAGTAATGAGGCATACCATGACAAATATATGTATAAAATATATCATTCTAATCATGCAACCCCAAACAATAATCCTAATATGAAGAAGGCCAAGTTGTCTCTTCACACAGATCTCGTGTTTGGAGTCCTATTGTTTGTCTCTTCATCTTTTGTCTCCACACAAAAGGGAGAGAATGTGCTTTTACGCTTTGCAGAAGGTTAATCAACCCGGAGATACATTTGACAACAATAAAAACCCAACAAAAAAAACGACCACTTTCTAGTCATTTTAGCAGTTTGTTGGCCGGTATTTAGAATTATCATTTCTTGCAGAATCGATTTTGAGGAGCAGGTTCTATATAATAGTGGTCCCCTTCTTTCCAACATTTAGCTAGCTTAAACTACTTTTCCAAACATGTCCACGTTTGTCCAAGATTTTGAAGAAGATGATGAGCAAAACACTAGAATCATCCAGATATTACACGGAAGTCCAAACGCTACTGAAAAAGGAGGTGATAGTTCAATTGATCGTACGACCATAACGTCAAAGAAGAAACGCAATCTCCCTGGAAATCCAGGCAAGCTACATCTATCCAACCTAAGTTATATATTTATTTCTACTAGATAAGTTTTAAATAGCTCTCTCGCACACAAGCACACACAAATATATATTAGAAATTTAAGTAGTTCGCTAACACGTTTTGCTAGTTCATCATCGCCACTTTAATTTCTTGACAACAGCCCACAATCCTGCACATCAAGAATTATGGTTTTAAATGTAGGGTTAAGTGCATTGAAATGTATCAAGCTATAATCTGATTTCTACCGTCTCTATTAATCAAGTATAAAAATTTCTAATGTATGTATCAAACTTTCAAATATTACTATTCATATGTAATTTTTTGTCGTGTCACATTGTATGCATGTCACGTAGTAGCTTATATAGATGACACGTTAGCCAAATTACATACAAAGACAAAAGTCGAAAGTTGGATACACACACTAGAAGTCTTGAAAGTACGATAAACAGAATTAATATTTGGTCATAGTTTGTTTCATGTTGGTACACATAACCCTTAAATGTATGTATGAAAATGTGCATTATGTATGTACACACATATGTATGTATGTCCATGGTGGTGATCAAGTCCCTGAAACTCCATAACTAAGCATGATGCATTTATAAAAATTTCAGATCCTGATGCAGAAATTGTGGCCTTATCTCCAAGGACTCTAATGGCCACAAATCGCTATATATGTGAAGTTTGTCATAAAGGATTTCAAAGAGATCAGAACCTTCAACTACACAGGAGAGGCCACAATTTGCCATGGAAGCTAAAGCAAAGGGCAACCAACATTCCAGTGAAAAAAAGGGTGTATGTTTGTCCTGAGCCAAACTGTGTGCACCATGAACCCACTCGGGCTCTAGGTGATTTAACCGGCATAAAGAAACATTTCTGCAGGAAGCATGGAGAGAAGAAATGGAAATGTGACAAGTGTTCCAAAAGGTATGCTGTACAGTCCGACTGGAAGGCTCACGCCAAGATTTGTGGCACTCGTGAATATCGTTGTGATTGTGGCACCATATTTTCAAGGTAAGATGCCATGTCAATTTCTCTTTCTATAAATCATAATTATATCTCTTTTGTATGAACGATTTTTGCTCCAATACTTTATGCAATTCAAGTACCATCAAGGCATGCAGTAGGTTCCAAATTCATTAACAGGTTTGTTGGATTCAAATTTCAAAGCTGTAATTTTCAATTGTTATGATACTTGAAGTAACAAATTTGGGACTAACGCCATATTATGTAATAACTTTCAGTTCTAACAAAATAAATTGAGATCTCAAATAATGTTGATTAAAATCCATTCTCTAGTTCGAAACATTTAATTATATGCACAAGTTTAAAATCATTTTTTATTTACTCTTAAGAGCCCCTGTACACTGTCTTTATATACTTCTCCCGCTCTTTTGGTTGTGCAGGAAGGACAGCTTTGTTACTCACAGAGCCTTTTGTGATTCACTGGCCGAGGAAAACTACAAAATGAACCTGAAAGTTGATGCAACCGGAGGAGTAGTACAGATCCCACAAGAGCTATCAGGATCCTGCACAAACACAAATATAATGATGGGATCTTCTTTCATTTCTCATGATAACAATCATGAGAAATCGTTGTCCCATATGTCAAATGACTTTGATCCAATATTTAATCAGAGAACAATGCGACCACGCTTCAGCTCATCAGTAGTAGGTGAATCTCCCATGGCTGCTTATACCTCAGCGACTGCGTTGTTACAGAAAGCGGCTGAAATGGGTGCAAAAGTTAGTGACAAAACTATCACCCCAATTCTCTTGAAGGGATTCACTGGCTACTCTGCAAGCAGCTTTAGTACCTCCACCACTAGTGTACACCAAGTATCCTCCTTGAATAATTGTAAGAGTACTATTTCTGGTGGCTTACATACTATAAACACAGACATGTTTGACAAGAATATGGAGATAAGTACGAACAGAGAACATGGTTATGGTATCAGTACTAATACTTCTGATCAGAGTGGGTTATACGATTCTTCTCTTCTTATGCATTCATCAAAGATAAATTCAAATAACCATTTGGAAAGACAAGTATTTATGGGAGTCAATGAGAGAATGACTGTTGATTTCCTTGGGGTAGAGCCGAGTCTTTACAGGAAGCGAGATTATGATGGGAATATGGTGGGGATGGCTTATATAAATGGGCACCAGAGTCTACACCACCAACAATCAGACTGGTAAAAAGTATCATGGGCCAACTTTATTTGCTGATTCTGATAACTTATTGATCCATTAGATACATATACATCCTACTGGGCGCCCAGACAGCAAACAGTTCTGGTTTTAATTGCTTTCTAAGTCCTAAGGATAATAAAGTTTCGGTCTACAAACTATCAAGTCTTCCCCCTCTCCCCTTAGAGACACGACATCAAACACTGGAGCAAAAACTTGCAGTTATCGATTTAAACATTAATGTTGAATTTTTATCATACTATCAGAAAGTGTAGTTTGTAGCTGACTGCGATAATCGGGTTGGTTATGGTCATTAATTACCATTTTTAGCGACCGCTGATAGTAGTGCAACTATCTTTTTATTATCCTTATCTTTTTGAAAGAAGCAGGGGGACAATGCTGATCAACAACGAAATTCGGCTGATAAATGCATTTGTGGTAGCTTCTGGCTGTCTGGGTTTCTATACGACTTACACATATTTTTTATATCTCTAGTTAAAAGAAAAGTTTTAAGTTTCATAATGACACTAGAACCATATAAGAACTAATAGAAGTGACAAAAAGTCGGGTCAGCTTGGTTTAAGTTATTTTAAAGCGGGTCTTAACTCGTGAGTCTCAGAATTATCTTTATAGTTATATATAAAAAATATATATGTGAATGTCACCTAAGTACTTTAATGTAAATATTATATATAAGAAATCAATAAACACTAAAAACTAAATAACGGACCTAAACCAAGCTAATAAAATATGGGACTAAACTAATATAAGAGACGGATTTATCACACCAACAGAAACCAGTTTAACTAAATTAGAATCAGGTCATTGTTAAACTCAATTGACCGAAAGCAAACCACACAATTTCAGAAATAGGGGTCAATTTCAGGTCGACCTCGTGTGACCCAAACCATAAATGCATGATTTAGAGTGGAACCACTTTATGACCCAAATCAAAAACCATGTCAATATCAGATCATGTCCTGTCAAGAATTGTCTGCCCTACTTGATGTACACATAATGAGGAACATGCTAGGAACTTAATTGGGTTGTATGCACATAGATAAGGCATGATTTTATTCTCCTTTTTCTTTTATAAATCATCTCATCATATACAATTTGACAATGATAAATCTGTGTTTTTCAGTATTTTTCAAACCCTAGAGACCTAGACATACTCTCTACTTCTGTGGAACATCCTTGCCTTCAACAAAATTGTTCCCCTGCTTAGCTCGGTACTTGTACTTTCGTGCAGCGTACACAAACACAAAAAAATTGACGATACTCAGCCCGGTAAGAAGCCAATAAAAGTAATCAAACCTTGCAGTATTTATGTTCTGGGACAGCCACGAGCTACGTCGTTTGCCTTCATTCCCTGTTAATGAGTTGATAATACTGTTCAAGATAGTGGCAACAAAACAGCCCAAACCACCAGCAACAGCAGCATAAGCTGATCCTATACTTTTCATAGCATCCGGGGCCTCCTCATACAAAAACTCCAATAATCCCACAATGCAGAAAACTTCAGCCAGCCCAATTAGACAGTACTGGATTAACAGCCAGTAAGCACTCAAACCAGGCATTGGACTCAAAAAGCTCATTTCGTACCCTTCTCTTATCGCATAATTCCTTCTGTATCTCTCGAAAACTGCAGCCCAACCTACTGATAGGATTGAAATGGCTAATCCAAGGCCCACCCTCTGAAGCTGAGAGGCCCCACGCGGATGACCCGTGATGCGTCTTGATAATGGGACAAAGATAGTGTAGTAAAGAGACAGCAAAAGGAATATGCTGAGACCAGGAAAAACAGGCATGCAGGTTACTGGAAGTTTAAGATGGCCCATGTGAGTGTTGAGTGTATATGCTTGCTGTACTGATAGAGTCAAATACTCTGTTAAGACCACACTTAGCATTATGGTGCAGGTTGGAATTGGAATCAACTTTAACAGGATTTTTACTTCTTCGACTTGTGTCACGGTGCAAAGATGCCATGGGCTCATATTCGTCTCATCGTCCTTCAGTCTTAGAGCTGCTTTGTCCAAAAATCTATAATACATGATGAAACAAAGATCATATCATATGTAGATATATATGGAATAAAACAACTAGAGAAATGATAGTTAGGCCTTATAAAAGGTCCTAAAAACAGGCCAATTTCCATTTGGTATCCATTTATAAAGTTCGCAATTGGACCCACTTTCTTACACTGTCAAAGACGAATAACATGTAGCATTAGGCCCATCTTTAGATTTAGTTTTAGGCTGGAATATTATTTTTCAAACAATTAACATGCGAAAACTGCACATGCGAGAAAATAAAAACATGATCAATTACCTGAAATCATCTGTATGAGCTAATTTGGCGCTGCCCTTAATAGCACATCGTTTACCCTGAAGCTCATATAGCCCAACATATTCACTACTATCAAACGAAGCACTTCGTTTGCGAAAAGCAGCAACAAGAACTTGAGCAACACGAGTCAAAGGGCTGCCACCAGGCAACCTATGTCTATATAAAGGAGTACCAAAAAAGAATACCATATTGGAGATTGCCATAGCTACTGCCAAAGCACCAAAAGCATAACCCCATCCAAGTTCCATTTGAATATAAACTACTGCAGTGAATGCCACAATCGCGCCTACAGTGACTGAGAGGTAGAAAAAGTTGAAGAACCTATCAAGGTTGGAATTATAATCTCGGCTCTTTTCGTCAAACTGATCCGCTCCAAAAGAAGACACACATGGCCTGATACCAGCTGCTCCAAACCCAGTCACATAAAGAACTATATACAGATACCACATTTGCCATGGTTTTGCTGGTTCACAGTTTCCTAATAACAAAGAAAGCTGGTTGCAGTTGTCTTGATTCGGGACCAGCACGTTCAACGTAGCGCTTAATGTTATTCCTGTTAAACCCTTTACAAAGTTCAAGTTAGAAAGAGAGAAGCATATATAGATCTGTTTTATATTTTGTGCATATATAGATCTCGATCCGATGATCGTGTTTGATACTAGTTGGTTAGTTATAATTGGTTGTAAGATATGTATGACTTCTTACCACAAGATAGATGGTAGTGAAAATAGCAATAGTCCAATATCGACCGAGATAGGCATCAGCTAAAAAACCACCAAGAACAGAGGAAGCTTGTGATATTCCCAAAAAATTGTTTACAGCATTTGCTGAACTAGTGAAAGGCCGATGCATCACGTAAAACATAAACGCTACCATGTTTACCGATAACCCAAAATAGGCCATTCTTTCTGCCATCTCATTCCCTGCACTCAGGAACATTCACTCATTTGTTTGTATCAATTAGTGACATCAAAAAGGGTGAAAACAACAAAAAAACAAGATACATAGTTGATACAACTGTGATCTACTTTCACAAAATCCTATCTCCAGAACAAACTGAGCTACGTGCTTGATGGTTGGCCCAAAATTTGCAGCATGTAAGCTTCCAACCACTAAGCTACCCCATGCGGGGTTTGTTCCTTTACTTTGTTTTTTTTTTAAACTATGCCTAAAGCTAGGGACTTTAATTAATGGATGTTGCATTATGAAAATGAAATACTCATCTATACTACTACTACTAGCTGGCTATCTAGTGTTGTTGATTAACGATCAGTTAGTTAATTACCGAAAATGAAAAACGCAGCGAGCCAGCCTCCTGTTTTGGAGAGATCAGCGATCGGCTTGCCATGAATATTCACCGGCGTAGTACCAAGAGTCGTATAGCCACCAGCAAACGGCGAACGCCTGTTATCGGATTCAATAAAATACATACCAAGCTTCTTACTTTTATTTTCTTCTTCCATTTGTGCCTCACCTCCCAAAACTTGAAGAGGTGACTTCATTTTTCTCTAATAATAACAACAACAAATGGAACTTTTTCACCTTATACAAACCAAAAACGCAGCTGCTAGCTACTTAACTAAATAGTAAAAGGTAGCTAGCTAGGTAGATGTGTAATTAATGAAAGCAGTTAAACAATATTTTATTTTATTTTATTTTATTTAATAGTGTATATGTATATATATGATGTTGTTTCACATGGTGTATGTATATTGGAAGCAAATCTGAAGTGAAGTGAAATGAATGCTGATGGAAACGGTTGGTGGGTAAATGTATATATTGTCTTCATCATGCATTACAGAATCAATGTGTATTTAGAATTTAGGTACACGACGTCGTTTGAGGGAGTTATAAATGAATATGTTATAACAAATACTCTCTCTGTCCCATTTAAGTGTCCATTTTTATGTAACAACCGATCAAAAGAAATAAATATTTAATATTGCACAGATATTTTGATTTTGATTGGGACGCAGAAAGTAATACGTAAATGGAAAAAAGGATCCAACTAATAAGTGTAGCAGGAGTAATGAGGTGTGGGGTTGGAGTGTTGGAGGATTTATAATTAATGACAAATGGTAATAGCAGATGGGATGGGGACAGATAACGGTAGTTGTTTTCCATTTAATGGGTTGCATATTAAATTGGCCTTCTTATTTTGATGCATATATACACGTACGCATGACTTAAGTGGTTTACTCGAAATTCACATGTTGTTTTCTACTTTATTTAACATTTGTAGTCCTTGTAGTCGCATATTTCACATCCATCCATTACACTAACGATGACCATCAGTATAGTTAGTTAAATATGATCATGTGACTTGCAAATGAGGACATAATGATCATTTCGTTACACGGAAGGACAATTAGTGTAATGTATGGTAGACCATAGAGACGATTCGCAAAAATTACATGAATCATCCATGTGATCTACTATAGTTACATGAGTGGTCATTTAATAAAACGATTTTGTTGCTCTCAAAGCACAACTTGTAATGATCGTTAGTATAAAGGACGTCACGTCATGTGAAATAATTGTAACTACAATCATGAGGTGGTTGTGACGGTAAGAAACCACACAAATAACTAAGAACAAAAATTCAATAAACCCTAAAAGGGTGCTCGAAAACGAGACTTCCAGAGAGACTCTCTCTTTTCAATTCATAATCGATCTCCAACTACCTAAAACCCTAGCAACTATATATATATATATATATATATATATATATATATATATATATATATATATATATATATATATATATATATATATATATTCTTTATATAAGAATAGGGTTAATAATGGTTTAATCCTCAAAGTTTCACTTTTTTTTTCGTTTTAACCTCTCAAGTTTTTTTCTCTTGATTTAATCCTCGAAGTTTCAAAATTACGTTGGTTTAAGCCTAAAATTTGATTACACTAAAAAAATTTGATGGTTTAATCCCTAAAGTTTATCTTTTATAATGATTTTTCCCTTTAAAATTTTTCTAGTTTAATCATCTAGTTTTCAAAATTTTAATGGTTTAACTCTTTGAAGGGTCAAACCACTAACTCAATGCGAACTTGAAGGATTAAATCACGAGAGAAAAAACTTGAGTTGTTAAAACGAAAAAAAAAAGTGAAACTTTGAGGATTAAAGCATTGTTAACCCTATAAGAATGCTAACCTACATGATAACTTGAAGGAATAGATAAATGTTTTTCAAAACATAAAAGATTTTCACTAATTCCAACAATTAAATACTAAATATAAAAGATAGAATATGACAATTATAAATTATCATTTTTGACCCTTCAATCTTATCGAATCGTAATAAATATTTGACTTCACATGTTTAACCGAAGAATCGACTGTTAAGCCAGAGGAGCTGAAGGTTCGAAGGCAATCTTTATATTAAAATCAATAAAAAACCATTAAAGTAATAGAAGAAAGCATGTGAACAAAAAAGAATACGTTGAATGATAAAAATGGTTAAACTGAGTCACTTCTTCTTCAATAATGATGTTGAAGAGCCCAATTATAATACAAGAGAAAAGAACTTTAATAACATAGCTTAAAAAGAAAATTCCTTTTCACTTTATCAGTCATGCAAATATATGTTTTTAATGCTTTTTGTACTTTCAAAACCTTTTGTCATGAGAGAAAATTAGTCTTTTTCTAAGAAAATAATTTGTGAAAAGCTTTTCGAGAAAAATATAATTAATTAGGCCGGGATGGTAAAATATTAATATTAGTAGATATTCATGCCCTTGTGATGCACGGATCTTAAACTTTATTTAATGGTTCTATGTAAATAGGTCGATCGATGGCACATATCCAAACGGATTAGGATTCATTGGGTTTGTTCCTTTTTAGCTAAGCAAATGGGTTCATGTCGAAACAATTGCGTCAAGCTATTAGCTTATATTTCATATTGGCTTTAAAATTTAACTCTCGGAGTAAACTTATTGTGAAATTAAATGTTGAGTAGATTAGTAAAATTAATGATAAAGAAATAGAATAATATAAAAGTATAATTCAAAAATCCATCCACCTCTAATGCTCGGATTAAAACGAGTTATTTTAGGCAAGCTAATCACCAATGTACTAAAAAACTGGATTTTTAGTTAAACAAGAAGAGGGTTAGGTTTCGGTCGGACTGGTTGGATTGCCGGTTCAACCGGTTTAATGTATTAGATACAAAAAAAAAATTATAGTTTTTGGTTCGATTTAAACCTTTTTGGTCGCATATATGATATATAGTGTGTATTATTGCTAGACTATTATAATAAACAAAAAAAAAAAGACAAAAAAAAACAAAACAAAATGTGTAAACCGGTTCAAATCCGGTCCGGTTCCCGGTTGAACTGGGTTGAACTGGTTAACCGGGCAGTTCGATCAATTTTCAAAAGTGGTCTAAAACCGGTTCAAAATGAACCGGTAATGATGATTTTTCCGATTCATCCGATCGGACCGAATCGGTTAAATCGGTTTTCAAAACACCGCTAATCACATGGCATTTTTTTAATCAATAATACACTATAAGACTTTTAAATGTATTGATTTTAGCTATTTATAAAATTATAAATTAAAATAAATTAGATCATTTAACTATCTAATTATTTATCATTATGTTTCAGTATGAATCTTAAGTGTATGTATGGTGTAGTCATTAGACTAAAATTGGAGTATTAAAAAGTTGCAATACTAAAAGGATACAAATATAATCCATTTTCTTTCAGTTATAATATTGAAATATTGAAGAGTTAATTACACCGATCGTCCTTGTGGTTTACACGAAATTACACCGATCGTCCCTACGTTTGAAAAATTACATTGATCGTCCCTGAACTATTTAAATGTGAACGGCGCTAGTCCCTCCCACTAACGCCCGTTAAAAGAAATGGTTAAGTTCGGTCAAGTAAGGGTATTTTCGTAATTTGAACTTCTCCTCCTCCAAAACTCATCCACCAACCTTCTTCCTCCCAAAATTCACCATTTTTGTTACTTTCTTCACCATCAATCTTCATCTCCACCAAAAAATTAACTAATACACATAACAATAATTTGACCATACCTATCACTATTATCATCTTCCACTATCACCATAATCATATTAATATGCTACTAATTAAATTCTATCAAAATTCAAATCGTAAAACACCGATATGTAATTAAGGAAAATGCAAACAGTATACCATCAATTTGGAAACATCATCATTATTGTCATCAACTTCAATATCAAATATTGATTTTAATTAAAGAACAAAAAAAACAAATCTCGGTTGTGTGATGTATTCATGACGACGATCATTGTGACCGGTGGGGGCAGCGTTGTAGCGATTGCAGGTGGCTGACGGCCGCACTTAAAATGAAAAATGAGAAGGTGTCGGTTTGCGGGGACGAAGATTAACAGTGAAAAAAAAAGTAAAAATATGATTTTGGGAGGAAGAAGAAAGGGTAGGTGGGGATGAATTATGGAGGAGTTAGATTACGAATATACCCTCATGTTACCCAACTTAACGAGCTTTTTAACGGGCGTTAGTGGGAGGGACTAGCGCCGTTCACATTTAAGTAGTTCAGGGACGATCAGTGTAATTTTTCAAACGTAGGAACGATCGGTGTAATTTCGTGTAAACCACAAGGACGATCGGTGTAATAAACTCAATATTGAACTATGATAAAATTGTTTCGTATTTTGATTGTTGTAAGTTTATAAAGTTGATGGTGTAAATTTTGTTGTTAATCAATGTAATTAACTCAAAATAAGCAAAACGACATTCAAACATGCAAGTTATTGGATACTTTTCAGAATATGAAACTTTTTAGTCAATTATTCAACGAGTTACATAACTTTATAAACTATATTTGTTTTTTGCAACAAAAAAAATAGAAATAAAAAAATGCATATATTTGTATTGGGTGAAATTCAGTTAATGTCCCGATAATTACTATATTAATTGAAAAAAAATAGAAATAAAAAAATGCATATATTTATAAACTATATTAATTGAAATTCAGTTGAAATAATTACTACTCCTTATTAGTTAATGTCCCGATAATTCACATCTATTATTAGAAAAGTGAAAAGATTGTACTGGGTGTTAAAAGGAATGTATCGGGTGTTGACCTTATTATGATTAATTATGATTGAAGACTAAAAATGAATACTACTTTTTTAAATATTAATAAAAGAAAACCTCTCCTAAAAAGTTTCTATAGAAAATTGAACCTTATTAACCAATCAAATTCCTTAATTTCATCAAATATCCAATTAACCAATCAAATCATTTAATTTTCCTAAAAAATCTAATCAATTAATTTTCCTAAAAAATCTAATTTAGAAAAAAAAATCGTGTCAAAAATAAATCTCCATAAACCTTACTTTATAATTTATTATATATATTAACAATAACAAGCTTATATCTTATCAAACAATATAAATATTAATTGAACATTATTTGCTACACATCAGCGAACCATGCAAGTGACTACGTATTCATAAGCTAATTTAATATATTAAATATTAATTAATTAATTATTATTATTATGAGAACTCTATGAAACAAACAAAAATATTTATTTAATACATTACATACTTACAATGAACAAACTACGTATTCATTTTACAATAATCGTGTGCATACACGGACTTAAAATTATATATTAATAATAATTAAAAAAATTATGCCTAAGTATCATTGTACATTAACTGTGTCATGTGTATACACGGTTTTAAATTAAAAATTTATATATTAATCACAATGAATAGATTAAGTATTCATTTGACAGTTTTCGTGTGCATATACGGGTTTAAAACTCTATATTAATAAAAATTAAAAAAAACTATGTTTAAGTTTCATTTTACATTAATTGTGTTATGTGTAAGCACATGTTTAAATTAAAACTCTATATATTAAATACAATGAACGGATGAAGTATTCATTTAACAGTTTCCGTGTGCATAAACGAGTTTATTTTTTAAACACTATATTAATAAAAGAAAATTTATACTTAGTTTCATTTTACATTAACTGTGTGCACACACAGGTTTAAAACTCTATATTGATCAAAGAAAAACTATGATCAGTACAATCAAAAACTAAAATATGTATTATTTTTACATTAACCCGTGTTTACACACGGGTCTTAAAACTAGTAAATATTAATAAAAGAAAACTTTTTCTTTAGAAAATTTTGTTAAAATTGAGATCTATTAACCAATTAAATACTTTACTTTCACCACACTTTCAATTAAACAATCATATATAACGATTTACTTAAAAAATCTCTTTTAAAGATAAATCTTAAATTACTTAAAAACTAATCCTCACTTGAAAAGAATGCATCTCCCCTGCTAAGGGAATAGAAACTTTTAATTAGTCATTTGAAAGTGGTATGAAAATGGTATTTTTTCGTATCTGTAGATAATCCATCAACTTAGTTATGCACGGTTTGTGTTATTTTTTTTTTACACAACTCGTGTGTATAAACTGATTTAAATAAAAGAAAAACATTTGACACTAAAACCTACCGCGTTTACAATTAACTTTTTTTTTTTAATTCATCTGTTGAACGTGTCATATACCATCCATAAGCACAAGATACAAGCATGAATACTTAATATGAAAATTCATCCTACCAATACATTTGCATTAAACACTCATTATACACGAATTTAAAATCTAGTTTAATAATAAATAATAAATAAATAAACTCGAAGTTTATTACTCCGTATTACTATTATATATTTATGACCCCAAAAAATAAAATCTTTTATGATCATAGATAGGTGTAGATTGTATGTTGTTTGTTCACCATCATTAATTTGTACAATCATGATTATTTGTTGTATGTTATTTTTACCATCATTTAGTGCTATACTTAACCAAATATATTTTTTTACTATCATTTATTTATTTATTTATAGACGTATGATAATTAGGTTTTTCAGACTAAGACGTAACGTTTAGCATGTATAAATGTTATGCCTATTAATTAGGTTGGTGGCAGCTTCTATATATGGTTCCTAATGATTCAATTATCAATCGTTTATTTAAGGACCATATCATATGGATCCTTTCATGTTGCTTAACATTCCCCTTAACGATTTGTAATTATTTTTTTAACAATCAAACAATCGTTAGTTAACTTCTTTTAAGTTTCGACGTATATGATCGTCTCGAGATTGGTTTACACTTGTACAAATTAACGAGTTACATCAACTAATGAAAAATTAGGAAAATGAGAGTTTTTAACCAAACTCGATCATGTTTAGTGCCAACATAATTCCCAAATCAACGTGCCTTTAAAAATAGGGTTTAACTTATAGTTTGTGAGTATACAAATTTAGTATGTATTTAACTTTGAAACCTTTGATCTATTGTATGTAATCAAGTATTAAAACCGTCTTTTGTGTGCATTAAACTTACTATAATTATATGCATAGAACTTACAAGAAACACGTCAATTTATGTACATAGCCAAAAACATGCACACAAAAAATCATACAATTAACGATTTTAAGACTTAAATAAATAGAATATGAGGTTTCGAAGTTGAATGCATACAATAGTAAAAGGTGTAAAGTTCGATACACTCCTAAACTATAAAAGAAAACGGAGTGGTACCGTTTTCAACAAAATTCTGGCTCAAGAATGTTGTTGGACAACGTTCCCCCACACACCGATAATGTTCCCGAACAGCGCCCGGCACGGGACGCTAGGTAGAATTTTTTTTCTTCAAAGCTTAATATTCATTAAAAATTTTTTTGAGAACAGTAAAACTCAATGTCCTCCACTCATTCACTTTTTCAGCATAAGTAGACTGGGACACTAAAAAACAGTGTCATTATTCTTCATGCTCTAAACCCATAAAAATAGGGACTAGTGAAGTGAAATGTTCTTATTAAATTATGACAAGATGTCTATGGAGCTTCATTTTGATCTATTGTATGTATTGCATTTTCAGTAATTAAATCGTTGACGTGACATATATTTTTAATAATGTTGTGATAGCATGTCAAATGACGTGACAACTTATATGGTTGTCACGTCATCAAAAATCAAATATTGATTGACGAATGAGTAAGTAATTGGATAGATTAGATAACAATAATTGAAAGTTTCAGTGTCAAAGTCAAATATATTCCCTGCGTTGATTAAATCCTTGCTCAAAAATATATCCAATTCTAAAGTATTTCTTACTTTAACCTATGACAAAATTAAAAAATAAATAAATAAACAATCAAAAGCTTTTTTACATGGCACGTCATTTTTATTCGAAAAAGCTTTATAGAAATGTTTTACCTTCGATGTAAAAAAGCTTTGCAATAATAATTTTAATCCAAAAAAGAGGGTTTAAATGTAAATATTTGAAAAAAAAAATTACACCAAAATCTTGATATTTCTTAAACTTTTGGTTAAATAAGCTTTTCTCCCGGTATAAAAAGTTTTTCTAAAACTTTTTAAAAAATTAAATAAAAAAAGGTTTTGAAAAAGTTTGGAGTTGGTATTAACCCCCAATTCTTCTAACCAAAATGTTTGCAGGAAATATATTCCCTTTCTTTAAATATGTAAACCAATCAAACTATCTTAATATTCCCTTGTCTTTCGCTATACTTGTTAGTGTCTTGACTGCAAGACTCATACATGTTAGATTTCAGATTTCTTATCTTAAATCTTATCTTTATAAATATATAATAATATAAAATACTTTTACGATGTAATCAATTATTTTTAATAAATTAATTTAATCCCTCATTTTCACTTAATTTATATATAAAACTTTTAAAATATCTCAAATTGATAAATAACACATGTCATTTGTAAACACCCATAACTCTCTTTTTATTTTAAAAAAAAAAAAAAAACTCCATAGGTAAGGATTGTATTTAGTCTCTTACATTGTCAAGAATAGCTATCAAATTAGGTAGCTAGATGTTCAGTACACATACTACTATAAATATTTTAGTTTTAAACTTCATTTTATTATTCAACTCATATAAAACATTAGAACTTTATAATATATATTATTTAAATAATTAAAAAAATCAAATACACATTCAACGGTCTTGTGTGAATACACGGATTTAAAATCTAGTTTTATATAAATAAAAATACTAAAGATTAATAATTTAACTAATAGGCGAGGGATTCTCTCATTGGAGTGTCTGGGCCAGATGAGTCTGCTAAACATGTTGGGTTTTTCGTTAAGGATGGGCTTTTGGTTAAGGATAAGACGAAACAGAATTTAGACATATGCAATGTGCCTGTTAATGGAGAAATTTTTAATTCAAAGTACCGAGGAGTTTCAAATAATTCCCCCGGTTCAAAAGATGTAGGTGATTTAGAAGAAGCCTGTTTTAATAATAAGAAGAAAAGTAGTTTCGGGCAGGTAACACGAAGGAAGAAGAAGAAGAATCTGTTGGAAATTTGTAACTCGGATAAGATTTTGAATCGTGTACGAATCACTTTTAGATTGTAGTATTTCGACCCGTTATTATTCCGAGTTACACGAAATTCACAAGTGAATAAGACAAAGTTCACACTCTAGATTTAGACAATAAAAGTCTAGAGCAAAACATAGAAGCGGTTTATATGTATTTGTTCTTGTAATTATAAAAGACCAAATCATGTTTATATATAGTTAAACAAAGTGACAATCAGTGAAAAGTCACAACCTTTGATGAATGGTTACATCCTTTTGTGAATAGTCACAATACCCTTTCAGGTATATTTGGACGTTTTAGTGACATTTTTCCTTAACTGTCACTAATTGCATCCTTTGAAAATATGTGTACAATGATTAATTTTGTCACTAAACTGTCAAATCCTTTGAACCATTGCGATAGTTTAGTAACCACATAATATTGTCACCATATCAAACAATCAAGAATTATATCTCTTGATCTACATTCAGAATCTTTATCATTCAATATACCTAAGAACAAGTAAGCTCGTACGAGTGTGCACCCCGCACCTACGAACTCATATTATAACTTAACTTGAACTCCTTTTAGTCTCCGTCAATCTCAATTACACTAAAATCACCAATAGAATTGGCATTTGAATATGATCCAGGGGCGGAGACCTGTAGAAGGTAGTGTAGCAGTTGATGCGGGTCCATTCGCTGTATGTAGTGTAAATTTCTTATAAAAAATTACATTTTTTGATTAAATTCTTTGTTAGTACAACGGGTTCACGGAAATTGTAATACCAATGCTACACGTTACCCTAAATACTAAGAAAATGAACATGAAAAACAATTCATATCATGATCAATTAAAAAAGGGTCAATAGGCGGTACTTGGGAAGTGATTCTGAGGAAGATATATTGGATTCGGAATGCGATTCCATTGTCCTTAGGGGTATAAGACGTTTGACTTAGCGTAATACCCGGCCTTTTGGTGTTCTTTAAGGTGGCATAGTTCATAGGTCATTTATGGTATCTTTGTTTTTGGTATAGTTACTGCTTTTTTTTCATATATGTTTTTCGGGTTTTGGTTAGGCTTGATGCTTTTGCTAAGGTGGATTTGGTGTGCTGTATGGTTCTAGCTACTTGCTAGTTTTTAAAATAATTTTTCTTTGTCGTTCAAGAAAAAAATGAGTTATGCTCGAGTTTATCCATAAACGTGTGTACTAACTCGTTAATCTCGTGTATCCATGGTTTTACGAATAGGATATGACAGACATCCATGTCAACTACATTACAAATTTCTCCCTTAACGATCTCGCAAGTCTCTGTTGAGAAATTAAAGTACTCAACCAACCTGTGAAAACAAGATTTCGAGAATTGTAACTATCAATAATTAAAATGCATACCTTATTATTGATAAAGAATGCAGAGTGAAATATTTTGCTCTTTTTGTGATGATCCTGCTCCATTACGAGCGTAAAAGACATGTGGCCTATCACGAGTCATTATTCATATTGGTTATTCTACAAACCGCATTCACCAAGTGGTATGGCCGGGTCTTAGTACCAACTCCATCATTGCCATAAGGATGATAACGAGCTCTAATACAAACTGGACGCAGATCGATACCTGCGCAAAATAAAAATACCCGAATACAAAATCCGGTTTAACTAGAAAAGCTAATTTTATTGAATTTAATTTAACAATACTAGGGTTACGCACTCGAAACCCTAGTCCTAATTAGAACTTAATCATAAAAAAGGTAAACCTAATCCAGATAGGAAACTCAAGCAAATCCGAAACTAAGTTAGAAAGACAAATGAGAATTAAATACTAGTATAGGATAACATGTAATTAGTTCCTAAAATTAAAGTTGTGTAGTTAAAAATTTTACGAAGTTGGATCCAAATCTCTTGAATTTGACTAGAAATTTGTTGCCGATTACTCAATCATCCTGGAGTATACAGTAATCATAAATCTGTTGAACAAGAATACAACATGATCGACACAAACATTACTGCGAACCAAACGCAACATAAGGTTAGTTGTGGTTAAACGGGAGTAAGATAACCATAAAGGAAAGTGCTCCAGATTTCAAGTGGTCAAAACATCCTAACTAGATAGAGTTACGAGGCCCATGATCAAATCGTATGTCAACCATGACTTGTACTTTTGCACCCATCATTTTAGGCAGGACATTAATCATTTCAAAAGCGGTCATAATTTCTGAACTTTCTAGCATTGCAAAAAATCAAAACATCCTTTACAAAGCCCTTTATATATTCTTCAAAAAGGGATTTTAAATTTGAAATTTATACATTTTTCCATATACATATGATACTAGTATAAATCTGGAAAGGATTACAATGATTTGCATAACTTGATGATACGAACAATTTTATGATCTTTGTGCTTTACTCTAAGATGTGACTCAGTGATCTTATTGTACGATTAAGCAGAGTCTAAACATGAGACTACATAACATATTAGGATCGCTCACGATTTTTTTTATTAAACGATTGCAATGTTGTTCTAGTTCCCAGTGCAACCCCAAATGGTTTTTGTCAGCTTACCCTTTATAGTAGGGGGTGTTCTCTAGAGATAAGGGCTATGTTCCTGCTAATTGTGCAACCTTTTTGGTCAAACTTTTAATTTGCAGTTGTCAGATGATTACATGTGATGGTATATGATGCATGTGATGTAAAAAGGAATCAAAAGCCAATATGATTACATCGTACATGTCGTCTGATGGGCCAGATTTGCATGTGGCTCTTTCTATTTTAAACAACAAACAACATCATGCATGATACTTGCTACAAATTGTTCAAAAACTTGATTAACAAAATGCAGACGGGAAAAGGAAAAGGAAAAGGATTTGATGTAAGCTTCTCCCAAACAAATGTCAAGAAAAAAAAAATGAACAGAAATGACAACAGGGGATCCCTAACTCGGTGGTCAAAAACAGGATACTCGATTAACCAGCCAGATATTTATACGTCTCTTCAGTTAGTATCCTTTTAATTCATCAAAATCTAGAAGCCTCATTCATATCCTCGCAACAATCCAAAATTGGAAGCTCCATACTGTTTCCCCTTCTCAACAAGAATTGTCTTGAGTTTAGTGAAGCATTCTTCAGGAGCACAAAGTACAGAAAATCGAAAGTCATTTGTTTTTAACCTGCTCTTCCCTCGCCCACCCCTCAATGTACATTAGAAAATTTGAGGTGGGCTTTCAATTAATAATTACCTTTTGTTGTTATCTAGAAGGTAAGGGTAAGGTTAGCACTTAACACGAACAAAAAAGAGCGGGCCCGGACAGGCCTTTCTCATTCAAAATCCTTTGTGGAACCTGAAGACGAGTCCCCACCATTAGAAGATGCTTCACCATTTCCCATATCTTGTGAACTTTCCTCATTTGCGCTGTTACGGTTTTTGTTCACTCTTGATCGGACATTAACACCCATCGGAAAAGGTACCTGCACAGGGAACCATGGGTTGAAACCGAATGCTTGACACAACAAATGTGTAACCCACAATCTGGGCATTGATCTAAATAGACGAAGGGAGTGTCATACCTGATCACCAGCATTAGGACCATCGGTGTGGAAAAGAATGGGACGGCAGCGTTTATCTTCATTCATCAAACTTGAATTCTGAAAGTGGGCAATGAGTGCAGCTTTTCCCTGTATGCGAGCATATGCAAGATACGCTACCTTTTCACTGTTGAACTTCTCCCACTTCTTCCCATTAAATGCCTGCAATTGCGGATTCATGCTTAAGACTAATCACTTTTGGCCCCATATAATTCAGTGATCGGCATGATCCTATTACTTATCTGAATCCAAGTATTACGAAGTCTTATGAAAGACAAACCTGATAGAATGGAACAATAAGGGAAGGCTCGGTCATGTTGATGAATGCATACCCCACGTTGCATTTGTTCTGCCAAAAGAAAATACATGCCACTCTAAGCCTAAAAAATTCTGCTTACATTTGCATAAACAGCAAAACTTTATTCAACCATAACATTAAGCACATGAAAATCACAAACCTTGAAATCTATGGGTAGGTAGATGAAATCGTAAGATCCACGATGGCGTTCATCAATTGCAGCCAACAGCATCTTAGAAGTGTACCTGCAATTTCCATAGATCAGCTACAACATATCATAGGGAGACTAAAAACTTCATCATAAAAAAACCAAACTCAATCTATTATTAGCTTTCAAAACAGGCAAAGAATTTTAGCTATACATACTTGTTAGGGATGTTCTTGATCATTAGAGTAGTTCTTCTGTCATCCCCTCGCAATATACGATCAAGATCGAGTTCGAATTGTTTCTTGTTGTCAGCTTGATTTGAAGTGCCTTCATTTCTACGGCTTCTAGCACGGTCGCTAGGAGAATCAAATGAAGTCATCATAGGCATCATTTGTCCTCTACTAGGAAACATTACACTATTCTGATGATGGGAAGCCAATCCAATATTTTTTGATGGAATTGGCAGGTCCATTGAGTTTCCACCCATACGAGGAAACATATTATGAGAAACGAAATCTAGAGGATGTGGTGAGTTACCCGCAACCCTCATATTCCCGAGAGAACCTGGATGAAAAACTGCGGTATCAGGGGATTCCCCTGCATAAGAGTGACGCCTACTATCCCAGATAGAAGGATTGACAGATGGTGCCGATCCCACATGGTGGTTGTTCATGTGCAGAAAAGTGTTTGCCATATGAGACGGTACTCTAGGAAGACTTTGAGCATTCCCGACTCCATTAATCAATGACGGTGAATTGGGCCACATCATGTTATGAGATTGCGGCTGATGAGACGGATTCCACATGTAATGATGAGTCGCAGGGGAACTTGCATTTCCAGAAGGGCCAAACACTGAGAAAGACATGTATATATATAGCCAGTCAGTCGGAGATCATGAACCGATAAACTGTTCAGTTTTGACTACTCCAATAACATCAAGCTATTCCATGAACATCACAATACTCAATACTTGGCATACATTTTCAAGACCAATATAATGTCCTTTTTTGCAAAAATTAGCTTACAAAAACATTATATACAAGAGCGATGTAAAAAAAATGGAAGAAGAAGCTCCTAAACTTGTTTGCCAAAGATTGTTCGTTGTGATTTTCACGGAATGAAAGGAGTATGTTTTACCACCTTTGTTTCTGTTCTAGAAAACAACAAGGAATTAACATATACATAGAGGTTAAAAAACCGCTCACCATTGTCATTAAGTTCAAGTGAGTGGCCAATAGAGCCGATTCTGTTGAACTGCCTATTTCCCACTCTATCAGACATTCTGCCATTTAAACCAGCAGCCATGGTGCTAGGAGAATTGCCAAGAATATTGTTAGTTAAGCCATCTTGATACTCTGGAAGTGAATGAGGGTGGTAATTTGATGTGGTTCTGAAATCATATTGCAGTTTGTTCTGTAAACTGGATGGCATGCCACCTGATTCCACACCAATAACGGAGGAAAAACTGTTTGATACACTAGCTGGGATGCCATGATGTAGTTCCCCGCCTAATCGTTGAGAACCGGGTGCAACTCGGACATTTGAAACTGGTCCAATATAAAAACTCAGATCAGGTATATCATTATATTCATATTTATTATGACATTGAGCTGTGCGACTCGTACCAGAAATGTCTCTTGTGAAGTCAGTAGGAGAGCTGCACATTTGCAACAAAACCCTAGTTTCATCTGCATCCAGCTCCGGAAATAGACTGTTTAAAAATAAGACACTATAAGAATCCAATGTATATGATACTGATCAAAAGAAGAAAGGGTTATAAATAAACATGTAATATTGATATCTGATAGGTAAATGGGAGAAATTGCCACCTCTGCATAGAATACGCAGATGACACCTACCGTTTAGAACCACCAGGATGGCTTGGTTCCAGCTTTATATTCTTCCCTCCCATATCGCTTTTGTTTAATTCACACAAAGCAGCTTCTGCAGCTCGTATATCATAGAATTCTATGGACTTGTGACGGCTTCCTTGTGGAGTATCATGAATCTGCATTACAGAACCAGGGTTACCCATCTAAGTAACATTGCTGCAATACGCAAGATCAAAACACAAAAACAACACATCAACTTTACCTCCTTAACTTCACCATATACTCCAAAAATACGACGAAGTTCATCATTAGAAACATTGGAATCGAGGTTATATAGCACAACAACGCCTTGATTAAAATCTTTGTTTGAAGGGTTATCCTAACATAAAAAAAACAATTCTATATTAGAATAACTAGCTTCGGACCCAAATAATATTAAAGCTTCTCGTTGTAGAAACAAACAATGCATGATGGCAAATTTGGATTTATAAATCCATCCACATGTATTATTAAATGTCCTAAGATGATCTCATGGTCGACCATAGCTAGCAAACATCATGACAGGATATGTAATAGATTAACTTTTAACATATTGAAATGTATATTGGTTCTTAAGCATTTTAAAAATTCATAACCATATTAAGATAAATATTTACTATAAGTGAAAAAATGCATAAATGTATGTTAAAAATGCAACATGCATGTTTACACTACACCACATGATAGTGTTTGAAATATTACCATCTTCTTTGTTGATTTAGAGTTACTAATGTTTCCTGTTAATGACAACTAAGCTTTTATAGATATTACTGTATATTAGAACTCATAAATAATAAAATACTCCAACATATATAATCTTTCAAGGTCATTGTTGAATTGTAAAGACATACAATGACCGTATCCTAATATTGAGTTAAAGATATGATAACTAATTAAAATAGAAAGTATGAGTGATAAGCATCCGCATGAAATTGTGAAATGCAAACTAGACAGTACATAAGGTTAATTCAGTTGAATCATTAGTTTACTGAAGCATTAGAACTTCTTTTAATATGCTCCGGAGTTCTCCCAAGTTATATTTAGTACATACCGTTGCACATTGACAAGTCAACTAGATAAAGATGAAACCAAGTAGTCTTTAGGCACAATATGACAGTGATCACCATTAAAATAACGAGTTAATAAATCATACACTGCAGGAAGGGAAAATAAACCTTTGGAATTGAATAATGAATGTCGAGCTTTCTATGCTTCAATGGTGTGCTCTGGAGAGCTTGCATGGCACGTCGAGCTGCTCTTATATCATAGTATGATATCATCACAAAGCCACGATGCTTGCAGGCTGTGTAGAGAGTGCGGATATCTCCATATTGCTGCACAGTTATTGTTTCGATTATGCACAGAACACAACAACACCAATATATACTACTCCGTAATATACATACCTGATAACTCTTTAAAATCCAATAATAGAAGAAGAAACATACCTCGAACAAGATTCGTAACTCGGAATCTTCCACATTGCTATTAATATTTCTCACGAAAAGGGTTCTTGATGGGTGTTCTCCATGGGGGTGCTCCCCACCCAACTGACTAGCAGAAATTTCATAATTCCTTTGTCCGCCATCTTCTCCCAACTCCATCCCTCCGACGCTACTAAAAAAGTCCAGTTCTTCCACTTCATCTCCACTGCCTCGTTGTACCGTCTTAGAGTTAAGCCCATCGGTCACTCCAGATAGCAAATCATCATCATCTGGAAGGAGATTCCCAATGGTTTGGGCCTCAATCTCTTCAAGAGATTCAAAGGGTTCCTCCTCTTCATAGTTAGAGGCAGCAGCAGCCCCGGCAGAATGACCATACATATTGTTATTTGCTGATAATCTTACTGTGTGATTGAATAAATAGGATAGGATAACAGCATTAATTTTGTGTTATTGTTCTTATTCTGATGACAAAAGTTCTAGCAAGATTTCAAGGTACACATCAAACTAGTAAACAAAAATTTATTTAACATCTTAGTTATTAGGCTGTCGTTGTTTAGTATGCAAATGACATCCACCATGAACATTAAAAGCATTTAAAAACTAAATACAGTGAACTACTTCTTAACAATCCAGCAGGGCTTCAAACAATTATGCACTTGAAAAAGAAGATGGGAGATATAAAAGGAAGAGAAATTACATTTTCTACTGAAAAGATCGGATAGCGAACTTGAAAAGAGACCATTCTCGTAGTGATCACCCATGGCATTAAATTTATTGCTTGCACTCAGGTAAGATTTACGATCCACACTCAAATTAGATCTACTTCCGTTATCATTCTCAAGAGGTCTCCGCAGAGGATGGCCAACTATTGTCCCTGCTCCCGCAGAGTTATTCTCTAAGCTAATACGAACTTTATTGTCTTGATTCAGGTAATTATTAGGGATATCAAAACGCTTCAACATATGAGAATCAGATGGCATGTGTTTTTTCAGTGGCGATGACGCAAGTGAAGATGTGTCACCAACTGCGTATACTTTCCCATCTTTTACACCTAAATACAAGATCATATACACGAAGCGATAAATATCAGCTTATGTTTACGTACTAGCACAAGCAAACTTGGATAATATGGTAAACGTGTGTTATTTTCTAATACTAGTAAATCGTAGAGAAATTTTGTGCAATGAGCAAAGCTCAATATCACTTAAAGTACATCACCACCACCTTCCCCAAGAGAAAAATCGTATCTTTAATATTAGTATTTTAGTGTTGATAAACATAACAACACCTAACAGGATACTTAAAATAAAATAATGAGCCACAAGCCCACAAGTAAAACATTTGAGTAAATGATGATCAAGAAAGTTATGATGGAGACATTTAAATCTTAAATTATATATACATAAATAAAGGTAGGTGAAATGATAGAGATGGTGGTACTCACCATAGTTGTCAGGCATACCATCTGTCTTCCAGAACCCAATTTGTCTCTGCAAAATTAAAGCAATGTGCTTACATGAGTAAAACAAAAACTAATCAAAGTAAAATTGAAAAGGATGAAAATGATTGGAAAATTTTTAATAAAAAAATAAAAATACCTCACTAGGAAGTTGCACTTCCTCTGTGGGTAAGAAGGAAGATGAATGTGAGTCCATGAGTTCAGATGGCATGCTTAATTTAACCCTAAATTAGGGCTATTCTATGCTATGCTACAAAATTGTTCTTCCGTTTCAATTCAATTCAATCAGCCAAACTAGAGAAATCCTGCACAAGAAAAATTAAAACTTCTAAAATTGCAAAATTGAAAAGTCAAAAAACAAGATAAGCTTCTAAATATGATAATTGGATAAACACAGCTATTAATTAGCTCTCTGGTTCTGTTAAGGTAATAAAAATCTAAGCCAATTTTAAGTAATTAAAGAGACATAATTTATTTTTAAAATGTAATTTTACATAAAAAGAAGAAAGAAAAAGAAAATTAAAGAAGTCTGTTGAAAAAGAATCAACAACAGGTAGATCTAAACAAGTACAATTGACTTAAAGCTGAAAAATTCAATAAACAAGACCCGATCTACAAGTAGAAATGTTTTTCAGCTGAAATTCAAACAACAAAACCCCAAAATTCAGCACCTTTTTTCGAAATGAGAAAATAATTCAAACAAGTTACAACAAGATCATTTACTCCAGTAACAAAAATTGCTCAATTATACCTTTTAATCAAACAAAAAAACACACACACAGAGAGAAATGAAATTAAATTAAATCATGATGAGAGAGAGAAACAGAAACAGAATTTAAAAGAAAGAAAAAGAAAGAATGAATTACGGCATAAGGCAAGGAGAGAAAGGAATTGGGGAGAAATGAAATGAAGGAAGGGATCTAGGTTTCTGTGCCGTGTAACAACCTCCAAACCCCTCCCCACACCTTCCTTTCTTTCTTTCTATTTCTTCTTAATTCTCTCTCTCTTTTTTCTTTTTTAATAATATAATTTCTCCTACATTGCACGTTAACCACATGAAAATGAAATTCACATCGGTAACAACAATAATAAACTCCAATTCAATCATCATCATCACATCAATCAATAATTCAAATTTTAACTTACGGGAAATTAATTTCTTCATCCTCCTGTCTGGCTGAATTGAATAACTTAACGGCGAGATTCCAACGCCCTCACCTCCGCTCCTCCAGAGAGAGATAGAGAGAAACAGAAGGAGAGAGAAGAATAATTTGCCGAAACAAGTAGTATTACTATAATTAATTATTTATTTATTTCAATTATTCAATAATTATTTATTATTTTTTAATCGATTTCAATTATTACTGAAAATTGAGAGAGAATTTGAAGAAAATTGAATCCTAAATTCACGAGAAATTAAAAATCGGAGATGATCATGTCATTTGTGTGATGGCAGAGAGAGAGAAAAAAAAAAAGAAAATGAGTGAGAGGAGAGAGAAAGAGATGGATTGGGGTTGGGCAGGTTGCCGTTATTACAATCAACGCCGTTACCCATCCACAACACACGCCGCTTTCTTTGTTTGCTCGAGTTGCCTTTCTTTTTCTTATATCTACACTCAACTCACCACACAGATACAGTACTTCTACTATTTACACTTTTAACCCCCTAAATTCAACTTCAAGTCAAAATTCACCCTTCTTTATTTTTGGCTTTCGAACCTTATCTTAATTATTGTATTACAATTACAATTACATTTGGATTAGATTATAACTGAAGATACGGAAATGAAAACTTGTATGTCAACTAATGTAACCTTTCTAAGCTATTAGAGTTTAAGGTAGTACATAGACGGAGTTACATAGAAGTTAGGAGTAATCTTTGTTACGAATCTGTATGACATACAACGTATTATTTTTCTTAAAAGATCAGTAGATATAACATGAATTACATTTTTCATAGTTCATATATATAGGATCAATATTTGATCACAAACTTGTTTGCTCTAATTAGTTGGAGTTAATGCAAGTCAAATTTGGGTTTGTACACTAACTTTATCATTATTCGTTCCATTTAATAAACTAAGATTTAGTGCTTTTTCATTTATTATTATCAACGTCTCTTGTCTTCATATAAATAAATAATATAATTTTTAGATTACTCATCTTTATTATATCATTATTATTATTTTATTAATTATTATATTATTATTTTCATTTTAATTTAATGTCCACACAAATTCTATGTAATTAGAAGGATGATTGTGACACCCGACAAATTAGGACAATTATTTGAGCCTAACAATAGTGTAATTACATGTATTTAGATATATATTAGGCTAACTACTTGTAACTACTTGTATATATGTATATACACATACGTAATTATTTGCAATTACGCGAAACGAACGGACTGAGTCCGACAATCTATACGGCGTTGGTGATAACTTTTCATAAATAATGTAAACCTATTTTATAAATTAAATAGTAATTATTTACCCTATATTATTGTTATTAAATAATAATACGCGAAAAACTAGACGTTTTGCTTAAAACGTAACAAACGCAACGAAAACGCGCGAATCGCGCCCGACACCCGAACAAAACCGACAAATATTTCAAGAAAGTTCAATGAAGTGTTGTAAATATATTGGTCAAATGAAAATAGTGATTTGTATCAAAAATAAAGCACAAAAGTTAAACGTTAACGATTTAATTTTATTACGCGCGCGAATAACGATTAACCGATCAAATAACGTAACGCGGGCTTGAGAAAACAAATGTGCAAACCCAAGGACCCAATTGGGCCGCCCCAACTGAGCCCAAGGCCAGCCCAAGAGGCCCAAAAATCGGCCCAAGACCTTAGCCCAAGGCCCACCCTATTTAATCATCCTCTCCTCCCCCACTTCTCATTTTTCACACACAAAACACACACTTTTCTCTCAACTTCTCTCTACTCTCCAAATCTCTCTCTAAAATCTGCCCATTTTTACACCACCACCACCCAAAAATCCGGCCACCATCACCACCCTCATCATTCACCATACTTCCAAGAAAAAATCAAGCCGAAGACGCAAGAAAACGAGCTCTCAACATCCCTCTCCTTGTGTTTTCATCCTCCTCTTTGTAAGAACTTAAAAACCCTTCTAAAATACTTCTATAAACATGTTAAAGGGTTCATATAACAAAGAAATGTCCAAAATATAACATAAAAACGTTTTTCATGGCTTAAAATGTTCAAGAACACAACATGCATTTTCGGACAGAAAAGTAGCTCGACTTTGAGAGGCTGTTTCTCCCTCAAAACTTGACCAAAATGGACGATTCAAAAGAAAAAAATTAAGTTTAAGAAGTTAGCTTTCATTTCCAAGTGGTGTCATAATTTTTGGAGTTCGTTTGATACCCGAAACGATTTTTACAAAAATATGTGTTCAGGCTGTAAAAGAGGACAGAAATTTCACCTTTCTTGTTTTAATCATAACTCGAGATGTACACCTCCAAATGACATGAAACCACCGCAAAAAGTTCAAAAATTTTGTTAGGTGCAAAAGTCGTTTTGATGATTTTGTCTAAAAGTGTACGCATTCTGCCCAGAAAACGAGAACATTTGCATGTGTCTTGAATGGTCACTTTTTGACCACAGGTGACAAATGTAATTTTTAAAAATATATACACCTACCCAAAATTGCTGTAAAAATTATATTAGTTAGTTAAGACATAAAGGAACAACATATATTTTTTTAAATTCTAACTCGAATATTTGGAACCCGAAATAAAATGCGTAAAACTGACCTGTTTTAGGCCTCTGTGTCGCAGAAGTCCAGTAGTCTGCGACACAAGCCTTTGTGTCGCTATCGCACCCGAATCGTCACATTAGCGACACAAGCCTTTGTGTCGCTATCGCACCCGAATCGTCACATTAGCGACACAAGCCTTTGTGTCGCTATCGCACCCGAATCGTCACATTAGCGACACAAGCCTTTGTGTCGCTATCGCACCCGAATCGTCACATTAGCGACACAAGCCTTTGTGTCGCTATAGCACCCGAATCGTCACATTAGCGACACAAGCCTTTGTGTCGCTATAGCACCCGAATCGTCACATTAGCGACACAAGCCTTTGTGTCGCTATAGCACCCGAATCGTCACATTAGCGACACAAGCTTTTGTGTCGCTATACACTCGAAACGTCACATTAGCGACACAAGACTTAGTGTCGCATAAAACCTTAGTGTCGCATAAACCCTTAGTGTCGCATAAACCCTTAGTGTCGCATAAACCCTTAGTGTCGCATAAACCCTTAGTGTCGCATATAGCGACACTAGCCCTGTGTCGCTAAAAACACAAAAATCGATACGTTTTCCTTAAAGCAATACAAGCATAAATAAAAATTTTCCAAGCTGACCTGGCAGCTCGACCCCAGCCAGGGGCTCTGCCCCTTGGACCCCGCCAGGGGTTGCCACCCCTTGGACCCCGCTACCAGGGGCGCTGCCCCCGGACCCCCGTCATTAATGGGCTTCGCCCTTGCCACACTGATTAATTACCCCTAACTGGAAAGTAGAAATACGCGTAACATAATTAATCAAAAGCTGTGTTTTCACAAAATATCACCAACGGCCTGTACATGTTTTTCTAAGCACAAACGATAACTGAACAATTGGACATTTCTAATCGTGTGAACTAACTTAGGTGGACATTAACCCTCCACCTACATGATTGGCTTAAGTGGACATTAAACCCCACTTATACAATCACAATAGATGGTCTTTTAAGACATCCACTTACACCACTTAATGCGTTTAGGGCGCTAGAAGGTTTCCTTACGGGACACAGACACCCGCTATTTGTTATCTACTTGCTAATTGCTATATTTGCTTGCTAAACCCCAGGTGAGTCTTACAGCCCCACTTTTACTTTTACTGTTTTATATACTTTGGGGTGAGATACAAATGCTTAACTGTTTTTCATGAACACAAGTACTCGATTATTTTTACAAGATTGTATGAGTTGTTTTTAATCCATTAAAAGTCCTCAACACACATGGTTCGTTAACTGCGAAGGCGCGAGTGCTAGAGAATAGATCTATTATGGGAATGACACCCCCGTCCGGGTTACTAGCTATAACCAAGTTAAAAACGGGCACTCTAGTATTTGTCATAAAGGTGTTTCGGATTAGACACCTCCGGGAGGCACAAAACGGGTTAGGCTTCGAACCGTGGGCTCATGGCAATTTCGGAAACATTAATTTTGTTTACTTTATTTGCTTGATTGCAAATCATGAATAAATCTTGTGTTTCATAACTATGTTTTTACTGTTAAACCTGTGAGATTCACCAACATTTTGGTTGACTCTTTAGCTTTGTATTCTCAGGTACTCAGCAACAGTAGGATTGCCCACAGGATTGCTAGCTACATCGAGTCGCATGCATTACACGTTTATGAAGACGTTCATATATTATTTTTGAAATATTTCGATATGTACTAGAATCTTCAGGATATTATTTCGCGAACTCGAGGCTAATGTAAACTTTTAAAGTATTTCAATGTAACTACTTTTGTACTATTTTATAAACGTCTCATATAGAGTCGTTCGCTTTTACCTTTGTGTTGTGATTACTTGATTAGTCACGCCCCGACCCGAACCGCTTCCGCTGTACAAATCAGGGGGTGTGACAATGATCGTATAACAAACTCTACCTAGACATTAAACACAAAATTTCTGACATTAATTAATACTAGTAGAACGACTAGATAAAGAAAAGAGTTCGGTATATAGTCATTTGTTATCTTTAATTAATGCATTTCTTTTGTAGCTAACATAAAAGTAGAAATTTATATCATACTATAAACGTCATATAGATTTGGTGCATAAACAAACTCTTCTTCTTCTTTTTTAGCGAAATTTTTTTGTTAAATATTAAAAAAATCAAACAAAAAGGTGAAGATAAACAAACAATACAAAGTAAATTCGAATAATCTAAGACGACATTGGCTTTGTCTAAAAGTTGGCGTTGCAAGTAGAACGATTGCAAATTGTTATAGAGTTTAAGATCAAAGTTCACGCACCACCTTTCTAAAATGTTAATAGAGCAATCAAGCGTTGATTTTCCATAAGAATAGAACAAAATCTATTTTATGTGTGTGCAATGATCAATCTTGGCTATAGTATTGCATGTGAAATATATCATGCAACCACTAGGTTCAAACTTGGGGTATGTTGATTTTCAATCTAGTGACAAACTCATTATTATGACATTTATGTAGGGGTGTTAACTATTTCAGAAATAACTAAAATATCCAATTATATTAAAACCACAAGGAGTGCATCTGTGGTTGGTCCGGGCTTCGCCATGACGACGGGCAGTTTGCTCATAATGCGGACTGTCGTCGTCCACCGTCGTGGGTCTAGTTGACGAGCGAGAACGGGAAATGGTATGGTCCACGTGCACTTTTAATTTCTTTTTCTTTTTGCCTTTCTATTTTTCGTGATGACGGTGTTTATGTCGCTAGTTGTTGTTGCACTAAAAAGAAGAAGCAGATGTAAGAAAAAATAATCAGTTGTACGGTCGTGCAGATGTGACTGTTCGTCGTTCATGACCATCAGTCATGGATGCAATTTGTCTAATGATTCAAAATTTCAGATATATGGATTTGTACCAAAACATAATTAATATTTTCATTTGGTTTCAACTACTATTATATGGTTTGAATATTGTTGATCAAAAATTATACACGATAATTAAGTTATCATAATAAATAATTATTTTTCAATCGCTTTTCGCATAGAGTGCTAAATATGAATATGTGTGTGTACACCCTTTATAACATAAGCTAATAAAATTTTCGTATATTCTAATACCGTGTGCATTTTCAAACCCTGAAACTACAACATAACATAAGATTAGACGTTTGAACGTCATAACATAATCACACATACCATGACAACTCAAATTTATTACTAATGATGATGATGTTTACTATTAGATGATAGATTAGAATGACTCAAACTCGATTATGAGTTTATGGTCCATTAAGGTTCTAAGGTTTGTTATGTAATTTGAACTATAAATATTAGTTCAATAAAACTTTTACATCAACGGGGAATTCATTGATTATCATGGTATCAGAGTTAAAGTTTTAGAAGGAAAAACAAAAAGATCGGAAAATAATCATTCTTCGATCATCGGCTAAATGTCGGTGACCGGAGGGATCTCTTTTACTTCTCGGTTCGTTTCTTAAATTAGTTTCGATCAATAGTTTCTCTCTCTTATTGAAGCAGCTTGCAATTGCCAACACGTGCCATGTAAGAATAATAGTTTTACACCTATAATCTCTAGTTTTGTTTTACCTTCTTCTTCGTAAGTCCGTTTGCTTATATTTTCTTTTCAAAGCTATTATTTTCTTTTATTAACTATATAATTGTACCAATTTTTAAATTTATTAGGTTGACAACGACAATTGTTTAAGATATCTTATGTTGCACAAAACCAAGATTTATATTAATTTTGGTCGGACATAAACTAATTCAGTTTAATCCACTCCTCTCTTATTCAACTGAGAGTTTTCGCTAGACGCAACTCTTTTACCGGTAGAGAACAAAATGTTATAATACACAATCATCAACTACACTTAGAGAGTTATTGATAATCATGTACATTTTGTTCATATTTCCTCAAAAATTATTGAGCTTTTTTGTACTTGTATTAATGCAATTACATAAACTTACGGTACTTATATGGTTGAATTTGTTTTCGGGTCTATCTTTAAAGATTAATGAAAAATGGTGAAGAAAAAATGAAAATGTTGTTTCATGCTTCTTCTCAATGGGAAGACCTCTCTTCGTGGTGCGATAACTCTCAAAGGATTTACCAATTCTCTTCACGTACTCAAAGGATTTACCAATTCTCTTCACAACGTGACGGACCTTGGGATATAGAAAGTCACATATCATTTAATTTAGGATATCCAGTCATCTAAGTGACGATTCAGGGCGATATTGAGGCATGTTTTGAAGACATCATAAGAGTTTTAAACGTAATCCTATGGATCTAGAACAAGGGAGCAATCCCCAATCATCTAGCCTTTTTACCCTCTTCGGTTTGATCCTTTAACTACGTTCGGAATGATTTGTTGAGTTTTTATGTTTCGATTGATTGTGCCCTTTATTGGCTAGATTTCCTTTGTTTATTTAATGGTATGAATCTTTGGTGGTGAATGTATCATATGAATTTGGTTATATTATATGTTAATTTATGTTTAATCAAAAGAATCATTGGTGATTTATGTTTTAGTTTTGATATTTAGGAGTATGAATCTTTGTATGTTGATGTTTCATATGAATTTGGTTATATTATATGTTAATTTATATTTTATTAAAGGAATTGTGGATGATTTGTGTTTTGGTTTTGATATTTAGGGGTATGATCTTTGATTGTGAATGTATCATATGAATTGGTTATACTATATTTTAATTTATGTTTAATCAAAAGAATCATGGGTGATTTATTTTTTAGTTTTGATTCACTTGATGAATTGTTATTACTTAAGTGAAAACTTATATTTGTTAATCGTTTGTTTATAGTCTATTGAGAAATCTATTATTATAAATTGTTATTCCATTGAATACAAGGGATTGAAATATGACTAATGTATAGATTCTTTTTAAAGCATACTAAGTAACACCTTAAGTAACACCTTGTTGTGCGATTTTAACTTTTATAAAACTAAGGTTGTCGTTTAAATTATAAAATTATTGTTGGGAATGAAGAATTAATCACATGAGGATGTGATTGGATTGAATTAGGGCAAGTAACAAAACCGCAATGCGATTTGGGAAATTGCAACGCGATTTTAAAGTCGGTGAAAATCTTTATTTTCTTCTTCCCTAAGTTAAGTTACCGTATTCTATAGATATAAACCACTTATGGGTGACCAACCCCTGAGCCACAGAATTACCAAAAGAAACTCTCTAGTTTAACCCCGTGGACTAAACCGATCTCTTAGAGATCGGCTATAACCGCATAATATTCGTATGTCGTATTGTTCATTTTTATTTATCTTGTTTGCTTATTGTTTATTGTTTGTGTGTGTAATGCAATTACATGTTGCATTTTGGGTTGGTTCATTAATAACGATGGATATCGGAGTCATGAACTGATTGTTGTTAGTTGTTTGTTTCCACTGCAATTCCTTACAAATGGTATCATGGGTTTAAGGTTTGAAGATCGGGAACAATAGTGAATATGAGCAAGACCAACATCGATTAGGTTTTGATGGTTAGGGTTTCAGTGTTTGGAAGATAGAGATATGGGATTATTGGGTGCAGAATAAGTATGGTGGATCTAGATCCGGAAGAAGAGAACCATCGGGGAACAATTCGAACGACACGATTTTGGATATGTTGCAACAGGAAAACCAAGTTCTTTTGAAGGTTTGAAAATCGCGTCTTTGAAGAAATTCTTTTAATGTTTTGCTTTTATAATGGCAAAGTCACGAGCACGATTTTGAGATAGTCATAACAATTTGTTTTTGTTGCAGTGAGAGTTTGGGGAATCCTAGGTTATAGATTAGGGTTCACTATTCTTTGTGATTCCATGCAAAGAGCGATGTAGATGCAAACTTTACTCTAGTGATGAGAGGGTGTTTGATATTGCGAGTGTTGGGATGTGATTGTTAGAACTTAGTTGATACGAATTGAATTCTCAAAGATGTGAGGTTTTCTATATAGCTTAAGAGGAAGCTTTTCGTAGTTGTTTAGTTGGATAATAAACTGTGATGGTTGTAAAGGGAATTTGATTATCGCTCGCGGGTTGAAATAAGAGACTGTGTTATATTGTTTGGTATTTCAGATTTCAGATAACTAGACATGATGAATGTCACACACTTGGGGATATCGATTGTTATGCAGGAGAAGCCGAATAGAATGTGTTTGACAGAGCTCCGGTATTAGTTGATGAATTGTAGTTCAACGATCGAGCAAATCTTCTAGAGGTACTAATTGAGAATTTTCAGGTAGTGTTAGAGACATAAGTTCTAGTGAGCTTTTGGTATTGTTGATACTTGAGAGTTTCATGACCTTTTGGGTGTTTTTTTAATCAAAAGAAGTGTCGAAGCTAGGGAAGATTTGTAGTGATTGTTACAAATAATTGTAAGTGACAACTTATACATAGAAAAACCTAATTTAAGAAATATGTAATTGAGAAATGTTATGGTCACAAAAAATTTATAAATAAAAACTAAGATAGAAAGCGATATAAAATAGACACAAACCACAAGAACGTGTACAACATATGTTGGCCATTCACACTTTGCACGCTTCCTGTCTAATATGTGCAAATCTTGTCTCGAGTATATAGTGTGTTTCCATGCTAAACAACTCACAGTATTTTGCATTTGTACACCCAATCAAAAAGCTAAAGACATTCCTTTATAATTTATTAATCATATTTTGCATTTTAATATTTTAGTTTCATTTATGTGATCTCATGATGGTAGTATAGTGGTATGGGACATACATCATAAATGTGGAGGTCATATGTGACAACCGTCACCAAAATGCGATAGTATTTTAATCGTAGAGACTCGTTCCGTGTAATTACAATCTGGAATACATAAGACAAATCTATTGTTGGTTATCTCGCGTTAAATACCATACTCATTTTGAGAAATTCATAGTTCGTGTGGAATCAAATAATTTAGTTAAATTCGTAAGAAATTTACGTTAAGTAATAAGAATATTAGCACATACAATAATATTTATATAATAAGCTAAGTGAAAAACTATAAGATATGATTAACAAAGATATAATACGTTAAAAGGATAAAAACTGAGTTTCTACGAGGCTGCATTGTTTGGGCCATAACTCTCTCATCCGGACTCCGATTGAGACGATTCAACTGCTCAGACGACCGGAACTCAGAGGGCTATAACATATCCGTAATTATGAGAGTTTGGACTTTTTAAGCCCAACCGCCAGTTGGATAGGCGTGGGCCGAAATCGGATCAGCCCAACCATCGGTTGAGCTAATCCAACCGCCGGTTGGAGGTCTGCAGCTATAAAATCACAAGTTTTAAACCCTAATCGACGTTACAAACCCCTAAAGGAATTCCAATCGCACCTAACCCTATTCTTAGTCGATTTTGGCATCAAAACACTTCAATCTAAAGGGTTTTAATCCCCTAATCACTCCTAGGAATCGAGATCATTGTTATACGCATTCGTTGGTAAGTTTTCGACCTACGATTCGTCTTTTAAATCTTATCCATTGTTAATTCGATTTTGATGTGATCATATGAGGATTTGTAGGATAGAATTGATTATATAGTTTATATGTAATTATACGATTAAGTGTGATTTGTCAAATCTAAGACTAGCCATTCCAAGTAAATACGATTTCTGGACAGATTCATGACCAAACTTTAGGGAGTCATAACTTGATCAAAACACAATGCTTTTGGACGTTTCTTTGGTCTAAAGTTAAGTTTAAGAAGTGCACTATCTATTCCAGTTAGTTTCCAGTCAAAACAATGATTTTTGGTTAGTCAAAAGGTCGATTTAAGTCAACTGGTTAGGACTCAGTTTTCGGTTCACTATTTGGGTCAACTTTGTAAATTAATAACTCGTTCAATTCTTTGAATTAGGTAACAAAAACATTTTCTGAAATAACATTAGAGTTTGTTAAGTATGATAACTTTTATAAAACTTTAAATGGGTCAAAGCTGTAACCTTTTGTAAGGAGGCTATTTTGGGAAATTTCTAAAAATAGGATTTAAAGAAATAATTATCTTAAGTTCTTAACATCTTAAACTATATGTGGTTAAAGTATGGAAGTCTAATAAAATCATCTGAGCCTAATTCAAAGCAACACGAATGAACATGAAGTTTTGAGTAAAACAAGAATTATATTAAGACATGAATCAACTATTGAAACCAAGTGTTTTAGCGAAGTCGGAGGATTCGTAGACACTTAGATAGAGAGGGACTCTAGAATTCATAAATGATTCATCAAAATAGGAAACAATGGAAAAGCCTTAGCCTTGTCTAAATTGTAACCTACATATATGTTTGTAGATCATCTTACAGACTAATTTGGAAACGCTACTTGCTTTGCTTTTGAGGTGAGTTTCGTGGTCCCATTTTCTTTTACTTTTCACTTGGGGGAAAAGAATGCTCAACTTATTTTTAACTGTTTTCATGCTGTAAATTTACTGTTTTCATTTTTGGACATAATGAATGATTTGTGCACTGTGAATTAATGTGACATACAATGTGGGACAATGTGGGACAATATGCAATACTGGATCGGTCATCAATCATACTGCTGAGTCTTGCTCCTTTCTGGCAATGACAACAGGCAACATACATACGAGCTGAGTCTTGGGACTGCGGGACCAAGGACAATAGGCCTTCAATCAATCAATATATCAATAGTACTATTGGGCTGCGGTCTAGCTCACTTTTGGGTTATCCATCCGTGAGTGAATATAATCAATCAGTCAATCAAGCAAGCGTTGTGACGCAATGATGGTCATGAAAATCATACTGCATTAATTTCACTTAGGTGTACTATTTCATTTCATTTGTCCTACCAATACCTTATGTACTGCACAACAACTATCTATGTGAGTCAAAACTAAACTTCCGAAATTCACCAACCTTTGTGTTGACCTTTTCTGAGCATCTCTTTTCAGGAAATACTAGCAATACAGGAGTTGAGACTAGGAGGACTTAGCGAGACCGTTAAGTTGCATTTGAGACTTACTTTACATGAGACTTTTATCTATTTTATTGTGTTATTTGGTTGAGAAGGCATGTTTGCCTAGACTATTGAATTTTGTAAAACGATTATTTGATATTTGACTATGTTTATTGTGGAAGTGAAAGTTCACGGCACAAGTCGCAAGTTGTGTCGGGCGACGTCAACACATTGTTTGGTTTCATTTAGTGTTTCTCTTGTTGTATCGATGTGTTGTGATCTAGTCGTTCGTCGCACCTCGTTGTTTCCGCTTTAGACGGGGTGTAACATCATAGGTTCAATCATCATCATCATCATCACGTTTCTTTCACCACCATTATAAGTTTGATTATAAGTTTACTAACATCATAAACAATATTATCTTGTTCGTGCACTTCACAAACAAACAAGTACGAATAAGTCATAAAATTGAATATAGAGGTACGTTTTGGATAACGTATACCATGAAGAGAAAATAGTACAAATTATTAGATTTTTGATGATATTGAAGATAACAATACATAGGTGTTAGGATTTGGTCTGTGTAGATATAAATGTGGGTTTTTGTTGCGGCATGAAATTAACTAAAATAGAAAATATGGACCACATAATTGAAGAGGATAGCGAAGGTGTACTTTGAGCATAATACCTCATGTCAAGTACCTCATATCAACCCTAGCTTATACATACGGGATTAGTGTTTAGACTTACATCAAACTTGAACACGATCTTAATTGTATGTATCTAATTATTTTTTTCTATTCTGTGTATAATTTTTTAAAAATATTATTTTTTTTATGTATTTTACTGATGCATCACCTGTTTAAGGTGTCACATGACATCTGTAGAGATTAACACATCATTAAAAGTACTACATAATACATTAAAGTAGAGTTTTGAAAGTTGAGTACACACAACATAAAGAAAATAATTTGGTACACACAATTAAGACCGTGTTCAAGTTTGATGCATATTCAGACACTAATCCCTATACATATAGTCCAAGTAAATTTTCATTTTTCATTTTGTTATCAAAATAATTTCCAATAATTTTTTTATTATACATTTAAACATGAAAAAGAAAGAAAAATAGATCATATTATGTTGTAGAAAGAACATATCAATTAAATTTCCTTTTGATCGATACAAATCAGAGATGATCTAAAATAACATTTGATTGCAACGGTCGGAAGTAAATTATTTTATCTTAATCTTATCCTAAACCTTATAAAACATTTTCATCATAACCTTAAACTTTAATCTTTTACCTTTTCTATTGTAACCTTGATAATATCGTGACTCTATCAACTAATAATTCACTTACACTAAACAAAAGAGAGTACACATATAATTATTCTAGCCAAATAAGTTATTCACACACTCAAACCTATCATGGGTGTTTTTGGCGCAGAAAATTGTAAGGGATTAGAGAGGATTGAGATTATATTTTTAATAATCTTCAGCCCTTATAAATTAAAAGTTCTGTTTGGTAACATGAAAAGATGAGGATTGTTGAAAAGAGAATCTCTAAACTCTCATTTTATAGCTTTTTGAAGTGGTTTCTAAAAGAATTCCTAGTCACTAGAATCTTCAGCCACAATCTTCAACTCTAGTCACAGCATAATCTCTAGCTACAGCTAATTTGTTGTCAAACACAACCCATATCAACACACAATTTAAAAAAGATGAAAACTCAAGTTCCTTTAAATATGATTACTATACTATGTTAGATATTTGATACAATTCTACATTTCATACCGCACACACCACTTGAAAATAACGATTCCTTTTAAACAGACCGTATACTATGTTAGATATTTGATACGATTCTTTTTAAACAGACCGTACACTTGAAAATATGATTACTATACTATGTTAGATATGTTATACCTCATAACATTACGTCATATTTATTATTATCATCTGTTTCTTATTAGCTATATTATTCACATCAATTTTTTAGTGCCTTAAACGGGTGAGCTATTAATCCTTAAGAATGATATAACTAATTCTATCAAGGCTCATGCACAATCCCTTCACCAGGTCAGACTAATCCAAAATTTGCGTTGAGCTATAAATTATGTTAAAAATATTATGACTAAACGTCATGAAAACAATAATGGTGTCAATTAATATATATCGCTCAAATTGATTGATGTTTCTGAACTTGAATAAATTCATCACAAAAGTTAGTTTCACCATTACTTACACTACGATTTTGGTTATTAGTTATTACCATCCTGTTCGTTAGGAGGACATATGTCAGAAATAGTTCTTAGATAACTTGCATGATTTTTTACGCACCCGGAGACGATATTTATCTTAAATGTTTGTATGTCATCAATTAAGAATTCATGTAACAAACTAATACTAACCAGTAAGAAGTAAATATGATTTCCTAGTTGCAGGTAGAAAAAGAGAGAGAAAGATATCATAAGTGGTGATTCGATTAGAAAATTTCTCCTTCGGAATAGAGTGCTTAAAGGATATTGGATGTTATATATATATAGGGTTAGGTTCAAACGAGAACCATAAAAGGTACAGAACTGCGAGAACTTTTAAATTACATTGTTTTTATACATGTAAACGCGACAAATTAAATATAAATGTTATTTAATGTTCATATTATTGACAAACAAAAGTAAAAAACAACAAAATACATGTTAAACTACAAAATATATGAAGTGTTCATATGTGTACATATCAAATGTGGACATGTGAACGAAAAATATAAATTTGATTTTAAAGGTTATTTTGATGTTTTCTCAAACTATTTTGCTTTTAACCTTAATCTAAATCAATGTTCACATGTGATTGAATCATTAAACATGTTAAAATCGCTATAATTTAAAAGTTCTCACAGTTCTGTATCTTTTTGTGGTTGTCATTTGAACATTTGGCTACACACACATATATATATACATACATAGATACTAGTTCTAAAACCCGTATATACATACGGCCCAATGGATTTGTATTTATTTTTTATAAAAGTTGATAGAATCCTTGTATAATACGTGATAAATTTGAACATTTTTAGTAGTACAAGTTTTCATAGATCAAATTTTCTAGTTGTAGTTTAATTTATTTAATGTTATTTGCTTTCGTTTAAATCTTAATGTGATGTGATTGTGTTCAAATTGTAAGTAGTAAATGATATTTTTAAAATTATATGGGAAAGTAATAGTTAAATATTATTATTATAGTAACTAAAAGAAGAAATAAAACAATTCAAAACGTTAATTTAGTATGCTTGTTAAATTTCTATCAACTACTTTTTATTTTTATGTTTACTTTTTGCTTGTTTTAATTTATTTGATATAATAATAACAATTATTGTTATTTTAATTTAAAAATAAAAATTTTAAAGAGTTTTATTTTTGAAATTTTACAAAATTGAGGGACCTAATTGACTATTTGAAAATTATTAATTGATGACATAATCAACGAGCTCTCTACATATAATTTAAGATCACTTCCAACTTCTCCAATCAAGTAATTAAACTGGGAGTTACTATTTCCTCATAGTTATGTGATTGCTTCATGCATTCAATTAAATCAGTTAATAACATGTATTACATTTTCTTATCACATGTACAGGAAGAAGAAACGATGCTCATGACAAGTGGAATCTTCTTTACTTATATGTAAGCAAAAGAAGACATGCACATAGGTAGAGAGAATGATACATATGATTGAGGTAGCTTGAGAAGCCTCCACCTAATGTTTTGAGAGATAACCAATTAGTATTAATATTTAATATATAATAATAATAATAATAATAATAATAATAATAATAATAATAATAATAATATATACATGTAAGATTCTAAAATCCTATGAAGAAAAGGATTTACAAATCCTTTCAGCTTGAAAATTCAAATCCTTTTAAGAAAAAATAATTTTCAGGTGAAGAGCTAAACAAACATGTAATTCTTTTATCATTCATTTCGTCACTAAAACAAACGTTAAGCTCTGGTCCTCCATTGCCGATCATGTGTTCTCTCCATTCTCAGCCCCAGTTCACTGGTCCTCCAATAGTCCTTCGTTAGTTCTCCATCCCCGATCTCCCATTATCTATGTCCTTAAGCAACGACCTTTATTCGCAGCTCCTTCATCGTCAGTCTCGTAATGCTGATGTATTTAGATCCGTTACCTGCCATCCCTCCATGACGTCTCTACAACGACTTTCTTATTATGAATAAGACTTTGATTGTTTGATTTACATTTTTATTATTGTTAATAGTTGAAGCTCTTAATTCTATGTGACATAATTGTTATTGCCACTTTAACAATAATTATTTCTAAAGCCAATTTCATAATTTTCTTTTAAATAATCTATATATTTTTGTTTGAATTTCATTCATTTTAATTGTTACATATAAGATTGAGGATTAAAAAAATTTGCTTATCTATCTCAATATTATGGTACCTGATGCTCTATTACTTACATGTGTTTAAAATCTCTCTCTTAAATTTTTAAGACGAACAAGAAAAACCGATATAAAATAATTTTGTGATATACAATGATTTTAATTTTGAAACCCCATTCTAAGTGTATTTGGCACAAGAATTTTAGGGGATTCTATAGGATTGAGTTTCTAGTTTTTAACCATCCCAATCTCTATCCCTGTTTGACAACAAAAATACAGTAGAGATTATTGAAAAAAGAATCTTCAAAATTCTTTTTTTAAGAAGCTATTTTAAGTAGCTTTAAAAAATAATTACAGCTCCAACTTCAGCTACAATCTCTAGCTCCAGTTACAATCTCTAACTCCAATGCTAGTAACAATCTTCAGCTCTAACTCCAGCTACAAATTATTACCAGACATACCTAATTCATATTTGAAACCCCATATACCATATATTCCATTTAGAAATTTAAAGTAACTTTGAAATCCCAAAATTTCAACACGAATTAAATGTCACCTTTATTAAGCGAATAAGAGTTCACTTGTGCAGAGAATCATCTAAACAAATTAATCCATTTTGATTAAATTTTGTAAAATATTATATACAGAGTATTATTTAAGATTGCTTATTAACGCTTATTATTTATTCATTTATTTTGACAATATACAAGCTAATAAAAATATTTTTATAAAATTTGTTATATGCAAATTTTTTAAAAATATGAATGATGACAAATAATTTTAATTTGCAAGTCGATGATGATAAGTATAAATAAACACAACCATTTATGTAATTATTAAATGCTACCGGTTTTTTTTTTTTTTTTTAAAAAAAAACATTTTCCTTTAACTGTGCAACTGCGGAACAAATCATAGAGTGACATGCGGTTGTTTCCGGTAACTATAAGCCCAATACCAAACAACGTGTGAGAATGGGCCTCGTTGAGCTCCCGCTTATTGGGGTTTGAAGTTGACAATTAGTCAATCATCAATCAATTATAATCTTTCTTAATTTCTAATTTATTCTTAACGTTAATTAATTAACACCATTATAATTACTCCAATTCTTAGTTTCTGTGTTCCCAAAACCCTCAGATCGTTCTTGTTCTCTACTTCCTCAACACAATTGCAATTGCAATTGCGATTGCGATACTACATTATATTCAACTGCATTGCAGCAGGTTTATGTTTTTCTTTTTCCTTTCTTAATGTAATGTAATTGCCATTTGTTTATTTAATTGATCTTGTTATTTTTACTATTTTTTACTCAAAATTGTGATCTTGACTCGCCTTTATATGTAGTATTTCCCCATGCATGATTCACAGTACGAAAGTTTCAACATTGATGATAATGTTGTTGTTGTTTTGTGTACTCAGAGATAAAAACCCTTGCTTTTTTTTTTTCTTTTTTTTTTTGGGGGGGGGGGGGGGGGGGGGGGATGGGATTTTATATTGATAATGCTGTGTTTTTGTTTTTGATTTTGGGATCTCTTGTGAAAACCCTAGGTGAGAAAATTCTTGTTACCTTTAATATGGGGCCTGATAATTCTATGCGGCCTGACGTTTCGGTGACGAAAACCATCGGATACCACCGAGTACAAAAATTGGTAGCTGACGAAAACAAGAAACGATGCAGTCCTCGTTTGAAAAAAATCCCTGCGAGTAAACGGCCTTATTATGGGCCCTCTCGCAATCAACAGCAATCGACTGATGATACAAAGATCAGGAAAGATTCACCAACATCTTGTGCATTTCCTCTGGTAGCTACTGAGTTGCAACAATCGTTCGATATGAGCAGTGGCGGTGGCAGTGATGGTATCAGTGGTATTGGCGGTGGCACTGATGGTGTTGGTGGCGGTGTTACTTCATATGTGGCTCATAGCAAAGTTGATAAAGCAAAAGTCAAGAATACGCTTAGAATATACAACAAGTATTACTTTCAGTTTTCCAAGGTGATTGATTACCATCAAATACATATATTATTATCTTGTCTTGTATGTATATGTTTAATACTTATAGCTTTACTTTCTCAGTATAGTTATACGTTTAACATAACTTATTTTTCTGATTAATATGAACTACTTAATGTCTTATATTTTGTGTAATATTCATCTGCGGTCGTACTTTGTCTTATTTTGATTCGTTGAAACATTATGTTGAGCGACAAGAGCCTTCTTTTGCATAAATTGGTTCGGTAAAACATTATGGTTGTTGTTGCTATTTTGATTCATTCGTTCTTGTTCACCTTTTCTATATTGTAAACTGTAATTCATCCTTAGGTACACACACTTTAGAAAATTTGTCGGTTTCAGAAAAATAGCATAAAGGTAATTTGGTTCCTTTTCACATTATATATGCTGTTGTTGTTTGTGGTTAAATTTATGTCATGTGAACGTGTATTACAACCGTATTTCTTACATGTTAAGTCTATTTCTCATTAGCAACACTTGTGTGTCAATTATCTTTTCTACTTTGTTGTCTTTGGTTGCAACGGAAATCAATTATTTATTGCTTGATATGTTTCGTAAGTTCCTACTTCATGCGTACTAGATTTGCTTTCTTCATTTTCCGCACTACGGATTCTTCTTATTAACTTGCATACTTCATTGCACTGACATCAGTCACATCACTAACAATTGCAGGAAAAAGATGCAAGTAAAAATGATGGTAAACAACTTGCAAAATATCCTAATTCGAAGGTAATATATAGGGGTTTGTTTCACATTAGCTCTTGTGTGCTTGGTAGTAATTCATTTTATCACTACAATTACGATCTTACTTTGTGTGCTGATTCACCATCGACCTCATAAACGTATGCAGAAAGAAAGTGTAGGTGAAGCTGGTAGTAAGCAGTCTTTAATTCGTCCTGATTTGAGGGCCATCTCTAAGGTATGATTTCTTTGCTTTACTTTGTTTAGGATAATCATTTATGGAAAGTAATTGAAATTACATGAACCTTAAAGACATACATCGGTAATAAGACGCGGGAAGTGTTCCAAACACAATCTATGTGCTCAGCGGGTAAATGTATTTTGTCCACGATGATCATTTATTCCTTATCTTTCACTTGGCCAAGCGTAACCCTTAAATGTGTCTTGTACATAATTATGGTGGTAGAGATACCTATAAAGACCGGGCCCTAACCGGTGAGACGGGTGGTGTTGGTTTTATATCTGATCTCTTATTGTTAGAGATTGTCGACATTACAGTTGTGGTTAGGGGTGTAAATAAGTCGAGCCCGAGCTCGGCTAGGGATGTTTCTGCTTGCGACTCTGTTCGAGTTCGATATAAAAAGCTGAGAGCTCTTTTTTTGAACGAGCTTTAAATATGCTCAAGCTTGGCTCGAGTTCGTTTAAGTTCGACTCGAATTAGTTTGGCTTATTTACACTCCTAATTGTAGTTTTTACTTTTTTTTCTTCACTATTGTGAGCTTTTTATATGATCTGCATTCTCACGGCCCATGCGGATATGTTAGTCCACTTCTTCACTTATACTTGTAAAATTTACTTTTTTTGGTTATTAGGATCAACTTTTTAATGCCTTGATTAACGTAGGTCATTTCTCGAACTAACAACATAAACTCTTATGCTCTCTTTTTTGTGCATGCTTTACTTTTTTGGTTGTTGTGTTTGGTGAGACTGTGGTAAGTTCATATGCCTACAAGCTTTGAGAGTTTCTTGCAATTATATTTGTGGTTGGTTGGAGAGTCTTCCTGGTGGGAGGGAAACACCTTTCATTGCCCCCCCTCGTATATGTTGTGCACCTACTTTAGATTTGAATTTCTTCACTGATCGTACTTCTTTGGTTGACTTATCTATGATGCAGATGTTAAAATGTGAAGAAGTTTTGTACCACAAGAAAAGATTTGGTCACTTGCCTGGTAGGTGAATTATTGTTTCCCTTCTAAAGTGCAAATTAATGACATCCTAGGTATGATGGTTTTTTGTAGTAGGTTTTGTCTGTTGCTTGATCTATATGGCATCATCTCTTTGAATGTAATATTTGCCATCACCTTGAAAAAGGTATACTCATTTGAGATGTGATTTGGCTTTGATAGACCCTAGAAAACAAAGAAATGCTGGAGAACACTAATGAGAGTAAAAGCCTTTTGGTTCATGTACCTACTAGAAGCTTCTTTGCTTATGCGTCATCAATGTTTGACGTGTATGTACAACGTGTTTTCTCTTATTGAGATCTAAATTGATTGTCTTTGATTTAAGATAGCATTTGGTTGAAACTTACTCCTATGATTCTAGCAAGTGGGAAAGTTAAAATCTTTTAATAGGGCATTCACTCATTGAGTATTTGGTAGATAAGAAACTCTAGTTTAACCATCCCTAAGTTTATTCTTGATGAATTATTTGTCAACCTTGACGCCATAGGTGTATAATCTCATCTAAATTACAGGCACTCGGAATGACAATCTTTTCTTAGATCTTATAAGAACCTCTTCATCATATCGCCTCACAAATCCTATGCTTGTGGATCTACGTTGAGCTTTAGTGCTGCTTCTTAGTGTAACCTTTTGTTTTCTGCTCCTCGACAGGATAAGATTTCATCCAACAAATGTGCAGTATCCTCGTGATATTTGATTTGCCCCTAGACATGTTTTCACCTCTAGTAGTATCCATATGCTTTGACATCCCATGCTATTTCTTCTTATAAACATCAGAACTTTTCCATTTCCCATTTTCCAATTTTCTCTTAGGTACCATAGTTTTGTATAGGTAGCTTCATAGCGTTCTTTCCTTGGTGAAATTATGAACCAACTCACCAAAAGTCCGCTCCTTGAAGAATTAGAAGATGTTTTTCCTGTAATTTATGAAAATACTTTAAGTTCCATGCCTAGAAAGTTGCATTAATTCATTTTTGGAAGGTTTCAAGACTTGGTGTTGGACACATAAACACTTCTTCCATTGGTCTATGTTCCGGCGCCTTCTACTTTTATTATTTTTTCCAACCTTAGAATTATAATATCTAACAAGGAAATTTTTGGCACATAGCAATCTTTCTATCGATTGGTTTATAATTCTTATGTTGTGCTTTGTTTAAACGATGTTAGATTAAATTTCTGTTCTTAATTTGCAGGTATTGATGTTAATTATGAATTTGGTTCACGAGCTGAAATGGTTGCCTTAGGTCTTCATAGTCATTGGCTTAATGGCATTGATTATATGGGAAAATCTTATGGTAAAAAGGTACGACTTATGTTGGTGGAAGTGTGTTCTTTTTAAAGATATATAATATAATGTATCATCCAGAAGATATACCCGAGCATGACTGTGACCTCTTGAAGTTACCTTATTGTCAGAATAAGAAGCTACATTTGTAGTACATCATCATATCATTAACTCTCCTTGTACTCAAACTTGTATCAAGCATGGTGTATTTGATATTGCAGGAGGAGTTCAAAGGATACACATTTCCAATAGCTGTAGCAATTGTATTATCTGGTCAATACGAAGATGATCAGGATAACTCGGATAGTATTGTTTATACTGGTCAAGGTGGAAATGATCTTAATGGTAGTAAACATCAAATCGAACATCAAAAGATGTCTGGTGGAAATCTGGCTCTAAAGGTCAGTGCTACTGCTTTCCGATATGCCTTTATATAATGGTGAAAGAAAATACATATAATGTGATCTTTTCGTTTATTCTCTCTCAATTTCTTCTTGTCAACAATCTATATTTTTCCATGTATACAGAACAGCATGGAACAATCTATACCTGTAAGGGTTATTCGAGGACACACAGATCGTCGCCACAAAACGTACACATATGATGGCTTGTACAAGGTAAATACATTATTTTGTTTAGAAATAACATTATCTTACAGTGACAAGTTATAAGCGTCTTGATTTGTTATTTACCATGTAATCTTGATCATGATATATCAGTCTTGTCAACTAAATGTTCAAATTTCAGTTTGTGTTGATACTAATGTCTGTTTACAAATAAATACATAGACAAGTTAGCAGTTTCTATGAAGACAATTATTACTTTATAATTAATATATCTCAGAAAGGTTAAGGATATGATGAAGATGATTCCTATCAGCACATGTTCTATAAGAATTTCCGTAGAAATTGTGTAGTGATATACTTATAGGTGGAAGTCTCCAGAGAAGTTACAGTTGGTCTATTTGGATGGCCAAACCAAATTCAAGAATGTGGATTCCCTAGGGCAATCATATTATATTTTTAAATGATGAACACTTTCTTCATGGTGAATTCTATGAAGGGACTATATCACTTAAGAAATGTTTAGTCATTCTAGTGTACATAGTGCTTCCTCATTGAGCTTTGCTAGTATGAACTATTTCTTTTAGCTTTATTCACAAATTCTGAATTCTAAACCAAAGTTGTCAAAGGCAAAAGGCGATAAGGGTCCCTGGCGCCTTAGGCACGAGGCGCACTTCAAGGCGCACGCCTCATGAATATGAGGCGCACTATTCTTAGAAAAATTTATAAAAAAATATAGAACATTATAACCATGCATATAAATATCAGATAGCACTTAGAGCACTTATTTATTCATGTTATAGGGCACTAATAATGCAAAAGAGTAATAGTATCATGCATAACATAGAGATAGTAGCAAATAGCTAAAATAGTTTTTGGTCACTAGTTAACTACTAGTTTTTAGCCGAAATAAAACATTCAACAATGTCATTGTGAATGTGTCCTCAAAATTCAAATGATCAGTCCATCACTCATCATCATCTTCTTCATCTATGAGGCTTAGTGTAGCACTAGAACCTGAACCTCTTCGCACTTTCTGTCTCCTTGAACTTCTAAGATCATGCTCCGGCTCATTAGCATCAGAAAATAGGGTTTAAATGATGTTATAAACTTATACTAGCTAATTTTAGGGCCTTTTAAAAGGCCCATATAATAAAGATATTACCCCAACGGTAATAAAGCCCAAAACAGATTAGTCAACTTTAAAAAAAAAAGTCAAATAAACCTGATTTATTCAAAAGGCGCGCCTTTTTAAGAATCAGGGCTCACGCCTTAAGCGCGCCTCAGTGCGCTTCTATATCGTGCCTCGCCTCAACCTTAAAAAGGCGATAACCACATCGCTCCTGCTCCTTACTTTGTTCTAAACTAGGGTTACAATAATGTCTACTGGGAAATCTTTATTGTTTTTTGCACCTTACAGTTGTCCTTCCATTCTCAATTATTCGTTTTGGATCCATCAAATTTCTTATTGTTGATAGCTCACGAAAGGTTGTTTTGACGGACAACCCTTCCCTAAGTACCGCATCTCAGGCAATGTTCAGCTGTTCCTTGTGAACCAGGGGAAGTTGGGATTGAACCCATGACCATTCACAAAACCCCTCTGTTCACGAGGACGTTTGCCCTTGGGAAATGATACCACTGGGCTAAAACGACAATGGTCTTTTTTTGATACTTATATTTCTTTACCTGCACTATTTTGAAGCAATAAACTAAAGTGTAACCTATGTTTAATGATCCTCTTGAATAATATCATATTAAATGTTTTTTGGTATTAGTTGGTTTATCATGATGATGATAGTCACTTCAGTTTTCATTTAGTAAGACAGATGTTTCTGCAACATCAATTGTGTATTATTTCGTTTTCAGGTATCTGAATGCTGGCTTGCAGATGGCGTCTCTGGTTTTGGCATTTATAAATACCGCCTGAAGCGTCTTGAAGGACAGCCTAAATTGACAAGCAATCAGGTAACCTGATTTGTGTTCCCCCTTCCTGAGTTTCAATTGTTTATATCTAGCATCAATTTTATTGTACATCTAACATAGATATCAAAGACTGAAGAGTAGTTGTATAAAATAGATTTGAAGGGGGGTAATTCTTTCTATCCTTTGCTCCCATTATAGATTATAGATATTGAAGCCGTGAAGATTAATCTTCACATGCTCTTTAATTGTATTATCTCAATAAATCTGTTCATGAGTCATGACTTAATTTACAATTGATCAATACTAGTTTTATGGGTTCAACAAAACAAAATAAGGATATACAAAAAAAACACTCAGTTTGTCTAATGTTTTCAACAAATAAGACACGATAAGTTAACCAAAACAGTGCTTTTTGGATTGGTTTTTAAGTGCTGAGAACCTGGCAGCTTCACTAAAATGAGTTTGATATAAAGCATTGAACGTTTTTAAACTCTCTCAACTCTTAGCTCTGTGTACATTGTACAAAACTTGAATAAAGTCCAACAGTTTTCATCTTTGCATGGAAGAATGTGTCGTGTATACAGTTTGATTTATTATATTATAGATAGATTTCTTATATCATTATTTACTTACCATGTGTATTATAATACAGGTCCATTATAACAACGGGCGTTCCTCACGGGCTCCTATTAAATCACCCCAGTATGACTCCGTACATAGCAGTGTAAATATACTTTTTATTAAACCAAAACTGATAAACTTATTCGCATGATTACCTATTCAAGGTTGAAGCACCTGGATATAGCTGAAGGTCAAGAAGAAGTGCATATACCTGTTAGGAATGCAGTCGATGATACCACTATTACAGGTAAGTAATTTAACTAATTCTATGGAGATTTATATCTGTTTGTTAGTACTGCCTACTCATGTATGGGGTCAAGTGTGCCTCACTCTCACTCTTTGTATATACGCGTATACTCATGCATGCATGACCTAGTTTATAAGACATTACTCTACAAATATTTTAACATTCCTAGTTACCTCAAAAAAATTATATTTGGAATTTATTGAAAATATAGCATACATATATTTTAGTTTATTTGTAATTCTCTGCTGTGTATATGATTTTCAATCTGGATTAGTATGATGAATGAGGGTAGCTCTTTTCTTCGAGCAAGCCAACTAATTAATTAATTCTTGTATGTTGGCTGACCCTTTTTGGACACTGCTCCTCCCACTTTCTTTATTATGATTCTCAGAACCATATATTCATTTATTCTCTTTTCTTTCCCTGTATAAAAGAAAAAGGTAAAATAATAGGATCATACTTGAGCTCTAATAAAAACAAAGGTGCCAATGGAAAAATGATAAATTCCATGAAATATTAGTTAACTTTGTCATGCCTTTGTTTTCTTTTCTTTTTCCTTTCTTTAGGTCATTTTCTCAAACACTATTCATTAGCTAATTTGTCCAAATACATCAATGTATATTTATGGTTGTGTTTTAGAATACCAAACATCTCAAGTTGTATGAAATTTGATAGGGTTTACCTATACCAAACATAATCAAGTTCTCAGCAATCTTACACTCCCTCCAAATGCGAGTGGGTGTGACTGCAGTGGGTACTGCTCAAACTCAAAATATTGTGCCTGCGCTCAACGGAATGGCGGTGATTTTCCATATGTGCGAAGCCAAGGGGGCAGGTTACTCTCTAACCCTATACCTAACCTTATTATATAACGCATGGCCTTTTGATAGACATATACCATTTTCAAAACTTGAATACATATAATAGGAATTTTCAAAGTTCTCTCCATACAGTAGTAAAAGGTGTAAAGTTCCATACACTTTGAAACAATTACGGTTGTTCCTCATGTTTAGGTTGATTGAACCGAAGGATGTTGTGTTTGAATGTGGACCAGAGTGTCGATGTGGACCTGGTTGCATCAACCGCACATCTCAGCGAGGGCTAAAATATCACCTTGAGGTTTTACCACATCCACAGTTGAATATTAGTTTTGTATTCACTATTGCAGCATATAAAATTTAGTTAAATTATTTATTGAACAGATTTTCCGTACCTCTGATAGAGGGTGGGCTGTGAAGACCAGAGATTTTATCCCTTCTGGTGCACCTGTATGTGAGTATATTGGAGAGCTTAGGAGGAACAATGAGCTGGATAATGTTGCTGAAAATGATTATATATTTGAAATTGATTGTTGTCATACAATGAAGGGGATTGGTGGAAGGGAGGTCAGTTTATAGATAAATCATCCATTTATTCTAATCTAGTGTCACATTTTTGTTTAGATAATTACTTGTTTGTTATTTGATAATGTTCAGAGGAGGTTGGGAGATGTATCTGCGTCTGTAAGTAAAGAATTGGAAAACGCAGATGAAAATGAGCCTGAGTTTTGTGTAGATGCTGGTCGTATTGGTAATGTTGCAAGGTTTATTAACCACAGTTGTGAGCCAAACCTATTTGTTCAGTGTGTTTTAAGCTCTCATCGCGATCCAAGATTTGCACGGATAGTCCTCTTTGCTTCTGACAACATACTCCCCATGCAGGTAACGTAAAGTTTATTTATTTATTATTTTTTTATATATTTCGGATCCCATATTTATGGCTAATTTTAATGGTGGGCTAACTACAACAATTGTTTGTTTGTTTGAATCAGGAACTTACATATGACTATGGGTATGCCCTTGATAGCGTTGTAGATAACAATGGCAATGTAAGGACGCTACCATGCCATTGCGGGACATCAGAATGTCGCAAGAGATTGTATTAGTCTAAGTCTCTACGACTCTACTATGCATAGTTCAGTACCTTCTTTTTCTGTCCGTCGGAAAAGAGGAAAAAGAAAAACGATATGATGATGTTAATGTGAAGCACTTTCATCACTTTGGGTGTGAAGATTAGACATTATCTAATATTATTTCTTGGAATTTAACTTTACCCCTTTGGGACCAATAATTTTAGACTTTTAGTTAAAACTCAAATATGATTCTTCTTTTTTTTCCCCCTTTATCATGTATGTGGTGAATTTTTTTTATATTTAAAGGTGTTTTAGCAGCATCATAATAATCATAATAATAATAATAATACACGGGAGGGTGAGGGGCAGTGTCAACATATAATACAAGAACTAATTTATGGTGGGTAATTATTATTTAACTTAGTTTATTAGTAGAGTGAATTACATGGATCATCCTTATGGTTTGTAAGAAATAAAACCTTCTACGATCATCCTTCTACTTTCGAAATTACAATCATGATCCGTATAAAAATCGATCATCCTTCTACTTTCGAAATTACAATGATGATCCGTATAATTTCGAAAGTAAAAGGTCGATTGGTGTTATTTCTTGCAAATTATAACAAATTATAAGGATGATCCATGTAATTCACTCTTATTAAAAAGAAATTTTTTGCAAGTATTTTTATTTTTATTATTACATCATGCATACGTGTTTGTTGGTTCGTGAATGAAGTAGGCGGTATGTAATTGTGGACATGAGTAGTCCTAAAGTAGTGGTGTTAATCATGTTTATCAATAAATGTTGTTAGTTGGGTATAGAATAGTAACATGATGTGTTAGGGGTAAAAGTAAATATAGTTTTCTTTTAAAGTGGTCTTTCTTTTGCGTTTCTGGACCAATTTGTCAATTTGGCTCTTAGAAAATAAAAATACAAATAAACAATAAGAAAGTGACATTAATATTAATATATAAATAAAATATAAAAAAAAAAACAAAAATATATATAGAAAGAGAGTTGTGGGGACATTGAGTGGCGGGGTGCCCTATTGGAGATAAGGCTAATACACCCTCTTTCTTGTTTTTTAATTGTTTTTATTATAGAAAAGAAAAGAAAAAGAAGGCATAATAGAGATTAGATAATGGATTAGAAATATAAGAGGTGGGATTAATTGAGTAATGAAGGGTGGGTGGGTAGTAGAAGAAAGTCATTAGCAACCACTAAACCACCCCTTCCATTCAAAGCACATAATTAATCAATCCCTAAATTACACATAAACACAAACACCTCTTTTCTATGTTTGTCTCAAATTTTTATAAACAAACATCCATCCATCCATGGTGAGATGGTAAATAGAAGGATGGTCTTATAACAGACCCATCCTTTCTTTCTTTATACCAATATATCGAAACTCCGTTGTTAACCGTCGTGAAGTAAGTTAGTTAGTTAGTTGGTTGATTCTCGTATGGCGCTTGAGCGATTGACTCTAGCGCCGGTAGTTCTTGGGAGTAGTAGAGAAGACCAAGACCTCAACAATAACAATAATACTAGTAATAGAAATGATATTACTATTAATAGTAAGGCTCCCCGGTTGCCACGGTGGACGAGGCAGGAGCTCCTTGTGCTTATTCAGGGAAAGAGGGTGGCAGAGAATCGGGTTCGAAGGGGTAGGGCTGCAGTTATGGGATTTGGGTCGTCTGGTTCTCAGTCACAGGTGGAGCCCAAGTGGTCATCAGTATCGTCTTATTGTAAACGTCATGGAGTTAACCGTGGACCGGTTCAGTGTAGGAAAAGATGGAGTAATCTGGCAGGGGATTTCAAGAAAATTAAAGAGTGGGAATCGAGAAAACAACAAGAAGCAGAAGACTCTTTTTGGGTCATGAGAAATGATTTGAGGAGAGAAAGGAAATTGCCCGGGTTTTTTGATAGAGAAGTCTATGATATACTCAACGATGATGCCGTTAATAATACTACGACTAATGCTACTACTGATGATTTTTCAGCTGCAAACGATAAGTCGTTAGTCTTGTCATTAGCCCCTTCTGAGGTACAACCTGAAGCGAAGACAGTAAACGAGGAGGTTGTATTTGATAGTGGAAGGACAGCTGCAGCTGCTGATGATGGCTTGTTTTCTAACGATGATGACGACAATGATGACAATGATGATGATCATAACGATGATGATAATGATGATGATGCTACTCCTGAGGAAAAACATAAGGAAACTGCTGCTCTTCCTCCTCCTACTCCAATATCAGGTAGGTGGACCCAAAATACTCTTTTATATATGTATGTATTGTTATGGGTTTAGTTCCTTGATGAATTGCTATAAATTGATGTGATGATGATCGTGCTTGAATTGTTAATTTGCAGCCACACAGTATAATGAGCCTTACTCTCAAGGGGTTCCACCTCCACCTCCACCTGCAGCTGGTAATCTTTTTGACATTTCTAGCAAAGGAGTATATATTGCATTTTTATCAATTGTTTTCTTTATCATACTTGTGTTATATCTCATCTTTGATTTACTACATGTTATTGTGTGTTGGCTGTATCATATTATCAAAATCATTATCATCATCAACTTGTCCTTCCTTCTTTTTTTTTTCTGTTAAAATATATTCTGTGGATCAAAGATTCTTGATCACATGTTGCTGTTGTTTAGGTTCATCATCTTAATTGGACCACATTTCATTTTGGGTAAATAGACAAAAAAAAAAAGAATCTCATATGTCTATCTATACGCGCTAACTAACTGATTAACTGCATGTCACGTATAATCTCTCAAGTGGTTGCCACATCCATTTTAGCACCAGTGCCTTACTGATACTTTTTGAGATTCATTAGTAAAAATTCAATCAGCAGTTAATTCAACTGCTTTCTAATGCAGCAACAACAAAAGATAAAGAAGCTACCCAAAGTCCGGAAACTTATCAAGGAAGGAAGAGGAAGCGTCCAGCCACAAATGCTGACGAGACGTCTTTACAGACCCAATTGATTGAAGCTATGGAAAGGAATGGTAGATTGCTTAGCTCCCAACTTGAAATTCAAAACACCAACTCACAATTAGACAGGGAACAACGTAAAGATCATGCAAATAGCTTATTTGCAGTTCTTAATAAGCTTGCAGATGCCATGGTCAGAATTGCAGAAAAGTTGTAGTCGAATCACATCCCCTCGTATTTGTGTGCATATCAAGATTCACCCCACAAATTGTGGTAGAGGCTGATTAAGTATGTGGATATATCAAACACATTGGCTTTTATGTTCCCCTTTTCTCGTATAGCTTATAGCGGTATAGGTTTTACATACATAATAAAATGATTTATGTGACTTTGCTTTTGCAAAAACAATTATATATAGTTGAGGCTTTTATACCGTAACAAAAAGTGATTCCTTTGGTTTCCATAAATATTTGCATATCACCTCGGTTGTTTTGCATTGCTGCAGATAATAAATTTGCTGCTGCTAATACCTTTCTTTGTGCAGCAAAGAAACCGGAGCTGAGAGCCATATATTCACAACGATGCAATATTTTCTAAAGTACAACAGAATATGAGAAAATAGTTAACTTAGTGAATCATAAAGCAACTTCTTGTGGTAGGTGTTCTTATATTCTACATTAACAAAAAAAGATGTCTAAACATTGATACTAATAATACCCATAAAATCAACAAACATTGTCATCTTCCTCCATTTTAGACCTATATCGACGACCCGGCTTCTGGAACCTAGCTTTAGTACAAACATCATCTACAGCTGACTCGTCTTCTTGCATCTCGCTTGCTTCACTTTCACCTTGTTGTACATCTACAACAGCAATGCCAATGCTGGATCCTGCTTGAGTGGACGACTGCTTAACCTGTCCCTCATTGTTCGATTCTGCATCAGCTTTCTTTTTCCTTGGAATAAAAACTATTGATGTGGGCAAAACAACAGACAATTCGCCAGAGTTCTGCTCCAACCCAACATCTTTTGATTTCTTAACTTGCTCTAAAAACTCCAAATAAGCTTCACTATTAGAAGCCTCGTGAGAAGAATCATCAAACTCATATCGTGTGTACTTTGAAGGATTCATAATGTAATCCGGAATGCGACGCCCGTATTCCGATACTTCGGGTACTGGGATCCCCTGCAGCTGGGTAGTAGCATTTGTCACATGATCATTCTTACAATTTGGGTCAAACCTGACACGTTTTCGCGGTTGTACCACCTCATCACTTTTCCTTTTTAGTATTGACTTGATTCGTATACCATCATCGGGTACTGAAGCAGACACACAAGGTTCTTCTGCATTTAACATGGGTTCATCATTCACTTGCACCTCATCATCATTTTCGTTCAGCCTCGTTTTTGCAGCATCATGATTTGCACGGGGATCCTTTTTCACATCATACAGTGAGGTAGGGAGAACATTATGAGAGTTCAAATAAGGCCCGTGATCAGTAACATCCTTCATATATAGACGATCGCCTGCATTTTCCCTTCCTTCTGCCATCTTATCATATGCATCCTCCTCTTCCTATAATCGTATGGAATTCATTAGATTACATACTTACCAGTTAAGCGTTCTGCGTATAATCAAAAGAGTGTTTAGAAAAAAAAAAATCGATTACTATCCTATTGGCATTGGGCGGGTGGGTAATGGAAATAACAAATAAACAAGTAGAAATAATACTCCGTAATAAATAAGTAAAGCATTGAGAATTAATGCTAACCTAACCCTATATGATGCAGTTGATGTCTGAGAGTATACATATGTTTGGCATCAGGCTTATTGAAGCTTACAGAAGCTTAAACTTTTTCTTGTTTCTAAAAAGCTCAAACTTCTAGCACTGTTTGGTCGACAATGATTTTATGGGTTTATTAATTTTCCTATTTGTACTACTCCCTTTTTATGTTATTTAGCTAATTTTATTAAACATAACCCTATACATTCTTTGCGCTAGACTACTATAGAGATGTTTTTAAGTTTTAACTACTAATACTCATACTAATAATCTATAACAGAAAGCAACCATTTTTCTTAAAAAATAAAGGATCGGTAAAAGTAGAAAATTGAAACCTAACCTCGTAATCAAGAGTTGGATCCATTCCGATTGAAGATCGAATGCTTTCGCAATCATCATCATCACCATCACCATCTGTTTGGCGGTTATTAAACAAATTATTTTGGCAGAATGAAGAAGAAACAGGGGTTTCATCATCATCTCTTGTATCTATATCTTTATATCTATATCTATCGCTCCTTTCAATTTGGGCGTCTGTAAGAGACCACGGGGTATTGGCTGTTGTTGATGATGATGTAATTGACCCAAACACTTTATCCACTCGATCGTTGAAACCATTATTACTGTTATCGTTATGATCCATTTGTTTTGTTATTTTATTTCAATTCGATTCGGTTTGGTTTTGATTTGAAGACGAAAGAAGAGAGGTTCATTATTTATTTTAATTTAATATAAATATATAAACCGAGTAAATATATAAACCGACTTATTATTTGTTTTTATTATTATTATTTTTGGGCCCGTAAAGTTAAAAGTTTGGACTATGGACTAAGCCCACTTTCAATTAAGTGAGCCCAAAACCAACATAAGCCTGCCATTTTCTACTTCTTTACTTTGACACCACAAAAGTGTGATAAAATAAAACCTTTGAAATAAAGTGAAACTGACCAAGGTATTTGAAATATGAAATATGAAATATGAAACAAGAAATATAACGTTTTCTACTCACAGAGTTAGTAAGTTTGGACTTCATAATTAGTGTATAGTTTATTGGACAAAAGTATGGAGAAAGGATAATAATGATAATTAATGATTTAATTTAATGATAAAGTATATAATAAACAGTAAATTATATGAATGAAATGAATAACATCTTGGGCTTTGGGTAAGATGGGCTACTAAACATTTGGCACCTTATATGGGTTTAAACACCCAACCTCATTATTTAGATACTCATGTTGGTCATATGTTGTGATTATGAGAAAAGGGTATTTATTACGATGTCTAAATGAGTTCGTAATGTACAAAAAATTTCATCCCTTTGAATTTTTTTTTACGGTCGAGATTCACTGCATTATAAGTATATTGCATTATAAACATACCCTGCATCGTAAATTTTTCATTGAATCATAAATTTTGACTTCATTCTACCTGCACTTGATTGAACTTATTTTTCTATCCCTCTGTAACCAGTTTAATATAAGTATTATAAAAATAAAAATAGGAAAAGGAAAGGTTAAAAAAAAAAGGTGTTTGTTTGGTGTACAATACTATGTTGTAGAGGAGAGATAGATTGGAAAACTTTGGCAACTCATTCCCATGAGGGGTCCTTATCTGTCTCCTTCTTTTTCACCTCTCTTTTGTCAATTCTCATCATTACTTTTTTTTCTTTTTCAAAAAAAACGAATAAATACATAAATAAATAAAAGAAAATAAAAACTAATAATAATTGGGTAATCAAGTAATGATGTTTCACACTCTGCCTTTGCAGCTTTAATCACCTCCCCCGCATTACCTTTCTATTTCAATATTCCATATTCCCCCGCATTACCTCTCCAGTCTCTACACATTTTTCTGTTTTGATTATCTTTATATCTTACACGTCTAAACATATGCCTAAGACCATTTTCAATTGTGACGCGTATATCAGTTTGTATCATGCCATACCAGTGTCAATCAATATTTCTCAAAAGTAACGTATAACTGACTGAACACTATCAACTATGAAACATCAATCAATTGTTTTGGACCTTACATTTACCATTAACATTTTTTTCTATACACTAAACAAAAAAACATTTTTTTTAATCACTTAACCTCACTTTTTCTTCACTTCTCCCGTCTGAAAACTGATGCATCAAGTGACTGATGCAAAAACTGATGTCATTGGCACCATCAGACAAGTATAAATAAATAAAAACCTATAGTATATATTTTTGACAAGTGTAAAGCTGTACATGTATAATTATATAGGCCTAAAATCTTATATTATTTGATGAGTAATAATATAACTTACTATTAACCTTTTTCATTTTATCACAATAAACGGATCATATTTTTAAATCTATTTTTAGGTCAACACTCGACTATAACCAATGTGCTTATATCGTTAATGTAGGCTCTATGGTCCACGACACTGTACATGCATATTGGTGTTTGCTAATTACATGTTAAACATGTCTTTTTAGTTTTTATATAAAAAGAAAAATGCTACACTTTAACGATGTAACACTTTTAATTTTTAGATTGCATAAGGTTAGATTAGATGTATAAAAAAAATGGTCCATTTGGTGATCTAATTGGTCAACAAAGTGAAAAAGAATGGCCCTTCATATATAGTTCAATGTTCACCTTTGTCTTTTTTGTTTCAAATTTCACAATATTTTTTACTTTCCTTCAAATAACAACAAAAAACATAATGTTAGATCTAATGATTTCAAAAGATCTCAACGATAAAACCTTTTCAAAATATCTAACATTAATTTTCATTTTTAAAATAATAAGAGATCTGATATGAAGCTTAACCCACAACCTTTTAATTGATGGGCTACTCTTATACCACAAGGCCAAAAGCCCTTTGGTCAAGTTACTTTATTTACGTATCATTTTAAGATTCATATTATGTGATTTTGTGTGAGCCTTAAACCCACAACCTCTTTGTTGATGGCCTACTCTCTTACCGTTAGGTCACATATCATTTGATCAAGTTAATTTACTTATGAATCAATATTTTAAGTTTCATATTATGCGATTTTGTATTTTCATTGTATTTCGCAGAATTTGGCACAAATGATCAATGTTTTGAAAACCACTTCAATTGGTTCAGTCCGACCAGTTGAACGAAAAAATCAACGTTACCGGTTCATTATAAACCTGTTTTGGGTCATTTTTGACAATTGACCAAACCTCTCGGTTCATTAGTTAAACCGAAAATCGGACTGGATTTGAAACGGTTTACACTTTTCTTTTCTTTCTTTCTTATTGTTTATTATTTATTTATTAAAATAGTCTAACAATAATACACACCATAAATTATATATACAACCAAAAAAGTCAAAATCGAACTAAAAACTAAATTTTTTGTATTTAATACACTAAATCGGTTGAACCGGTGGTCCGACCGGAACCGGATCCCATCCGATTCAACTAAAAAAATCAGTTTTTAAAACATTGCAAATGATAAAACTAGTTGATGGACAATTTCTCCCAAGATCAACTTCGCATAAATTAATTATCAGAATATTCCAAAAATGTTTCCTTATTCGCAAATGGTTATCAGGTTATGAGAATAATCCGGAGGAAGAATTGCATATATGTTTGCTAATAAGCTTCAAAATACCAAATTTGCCTCAACTAACTTTCAAAATTTCATATATGTCATTCTTAAATCTAAAATATATCATATATACCCAAAAAACTATTTAATCATTTTAAAAGCATTAATAAAATCAATAATAGTTTATAAACTCATTATTGACTATTATACTCCTCTTCTGCTAACAATTTAATCTTTCAAACATTTATAAACTCATTATTGACTATAAATCAATGACTTAACTATCATAATTTGTTTAAAAATTATATTCATTTTTTAATCATCTTATTATTTAACGTAGAGTATAATGAACTTCAACGAATAATGCAAATAATAAGTTTTTTCAAGTTTTGTACTTCAATGATAAAGATATATAAAACATAGGGGTTATAATAAAACATTAAAATTTAGTGTAATGTTTGGTGTTGCACCAAATTTAATGCAAAATCTTTCAAAATTTAATATACACCAAATTTAAATTTAATTAGAGATGATTTTTTACATCAAACTGCCAAATTTAGTACAAAATTGCATGCATTAGAGATGGCTTTAATTACACGAAATTTGGGGGCAGGGTGAGAGTTATGAGGGTGGACCAGGACGTTTTAATCAGCAATTGTCATGTTAGTCCTCTATCATGGTCTACTTTTAATAACTTCAGTTTTATTTTCAATCCATCAATAATTGATAATAATAATAACAATAATAATAATAATAATTAAATATAATAGTAATAGTATAGTAATAATTAATAATAATAAAAACTCAAGTATTTTCATTCAGCTCCAAACACTTGAATAAATTATTTTTGTTACTAGAATTGAATTTGACAGCTGACTATAATTCAATAACACATGACATGATGACACAGTAAATATACATACTAATTAGATAATTCAATAACACATGATGATACAATAAATATATATAGATACACGATATTTAAATTTTTGACTAATTAAATATGTGGTGGTCACCTTTCTGTATAAGTTGTATTTAAAGTTATTGAGGTTTTAGATATTATTTGGTTTGATAAGATTCATTATCTGCTATTTATCATTTTTTAGTATAAGTTGTATTTAAAGTTGCAGTTGAATTTACTTACATTTTCTATATTTTCAATTTATAAAGCTTTTTGCCCTTACACAATCTGTACTTATATCAATCTACAAAGTAAAATGTCAAATTATCATGATAATTTAATGGGCTTTAAGTAATTTCACCCATTAAATCATGATATTTTAAACATCTCATAATATTAAATTTCTCATGATATACTTTAGGGTAATTAATGTAGCCTTTTGCATGGATTCCTTATTCAATTTCTCTAATAGTTATAGTTTATTATTAATCTAGGTCATGTTTAACATTTTTTCACTATTATTTGTTTAATTTAATTTATCACTAAGTAAGTTTATTTTTTAGAATCTTACAATAATGTTAGATTGTGTGGACATAAACATCACATCTTTTTTATATATATAATTATAAACAAACAAATAATTTAAATTATTAATTATATAAAACATTTTGCAAAGTTTATCCCGATAGTATTGTATTTTCAAAATGCGCAGGCAATTTAAACACTCGTTTAAATAATTCCTTGTATCTCTTGTTTAAAAAAAAATATAAGAAAACTTACATTACAAATTATTTTTTTTAGAATTTAACTATAATTAAGGCTCTATTAGCAATATAATATAAGAACTTTTAAATAAGAAATGAAGAACAAGATGGAGAGAATTAGGATATCACTTATGAAAGTGTATCTTGAGGTGCATTTTATTCATTCAACTAATATATTACTTATATTACTTGCATACACTATACATTTTACACTTTGGGATAATTAGGGGACACGTTACTTGACACATTATTAATCGACAAAAGTGACAAACAATTATAGGCATGTGTATATATCTTAAATGATAGATCATAATACTCCCTCTTGGATGACACTTTTACAATGTAAAGTCAACTTTGAAATACTGACTTGTTAAAAACCTTGCTAACGAAAACCCTGTAAAAAAAGAACTTTAGTTAAGGGAAAAAGAGTGTAGTGTATAGTTGACTCCCCCTCATCTTGACAACCATAATGTATTACATGTTTCGAACATGCCGCATTTCAATACTATGAACGTGTTTTCTGAAAATTGCAGTTGAAAGTGCCTTTGTGAAAAGATCTGTTGAGTTATTACTGGATTGAACATATTGCATCTCAATCTGATTATTCTTTATAAGGTCTTGAGTGTATGAAAAATATCTTGGAGGTATATGTTTAGTTCTGTCACTCTTGATATACCATTATTTCATTTGTGCAATACAAGTTGCATTGTTTTCATAAATCATTGTTGACATCTTTTCTTTCTCTTGTCCGCAAGAAGTCAAAATGAGTTGCATCATAAACCTTAACCATACACACTCTCTACTAGCTTCATGCAATGCAATAATCCCAGTATGATTTGAAGATGTTGCAATAAGTGTTTGCTTTTGAGAATGCCAAGAAATTGCAGTGCCTCTATTCATGAATATGTATCCAGTTTGAGATCTAGCTTTATGATGATCAGACAAATAACATTCATCTGCATAACCAACCAATCCTTGTTTTGAATTGTTGGAATAAAACAGACCTAAGTCAATACTTCCACGTAGGTATCAAAATATACGTGTGATCCCATTCCAATGTCTTTTTGTTGGCGCTGAACTAAACCTTGCAAGCATGTTAACTACAAAAGAAATGTCAGGTCTAGTACAATTTGTAAGATAAATTAGAGTTGCAATAGCACTAAGGTTTGGCACTTCTTGTCCAAGGACCTCTTCATTTCCTTCGCGAGAACGAAATGGATCATTGTCAACATTGAGTGATCTAACAACCATTGGAGTGATTAAAGGGTTGGCCTTGTCCATATTAAAACGTTTTAAGAGCTTTTTTGTATAATTTGACTGATGAATAAGTATTCCATTATGTATGTGCTCAATCTGTAAACCAAGATAATATTTAGTTTTTAAGATCTTTCATTTCAAATTCTTTCTTTAAACACAATGACTTTAATGATTTCTTTATTCGTCCCGATGATGTTTAGATCATCAACATATACATCTATGATCACAAATCCAGATGTTATTTTCTTAATAAAGACATATGGACAAATAACATTATTTGTATATCCTTTACTTATCAAGTAATCGCTTAAACGTTTATACCACATGCGTCCCGATTGTTTCAACCCATATAAAGATCTTTGTAGTTTGATGAAATAAATTTCTTTGGGTTTTGCACTTAAGGATTTAGGCATTGTAGATATCACTGTAATGATCCATATAGATAAGCTGTAACAACATCCATAAGACACATTTCAAGATTCTCAGATACTGCTAGACTAAGTAAATATCTAAACGTAATTGCATCCATAAAAGGAGAATATGTTTCTTCATAATCAATTCCAGGTCTTTGAGAAAAACCTTGAGCTACAAGTCTAGCTTTGTACCTTAAACTTCCTTATATGTACCAAAAACACTTCGTTTATTGAGCGAGATTAATTTCGTTTGTATTGTTTCTTTCCATATATCCCAGTCTTGTCTACTTTGACAATCCATGACGGATGTGGGTTCAGGATCACCATTTCCACTAATGATGTAACATGCAACAACTTAAGAAAATGTCTCATCAACATTTTCCATTTCAACTTCATTCCATAATATTTTTGTGTGACCGTAATTGATAGCAATCTCTTTATTAATGTCGTTGACTTCCTCCTTTTGAAAGTGTCCACATTTTGTGTCTTTTCAAACACATCATCCGTATGGTCAATTGCATGTTCTAATCATTTTCCTTTTTTAGGATTTTTATCCTTTGAACCAATTGGTCTCCCACGTTTCAAACGTGCTTTAGATTCTTGAGTGACTTTATCATTAGATTGTTCATTTGGCATTCGCAGCTGGTATGTATGATTTAGTCACTCTCTTTGTATCAGTAAAATCATCAGGTATCTGAATTGCAAGTTTTTGCAAGTGCATGATCCTTTGAACTTCCGTTTCACTTTGTTTAATGCGAGGATCTAGATATAACAAAGAATGTTCACACCATAAAACATCCTTTTCTTGAGTTTTCTTTTATCCTCCCAGAGCTGGAAAATTTTCCTCATGGAAATGACAACCAGCAAAACGTGCTGTAAAAAGATTACCTGTTGATGGTTCAAGATACCTTATGATGGATGATGTTTCATAAACAACATTTATTCACAGTCTCCTTTGAGGATCCATTTTTGTACGTTGTGGTAGTGCAAGTGGCACATATACTGCACAACCAAATATTTTCAGGTGGGAAATATTTGGTACTTGCCCAAAGGAAAGTTGTAGAGGAGAATACTTATGATATACACTTGGTCTAATATGAACTAATGATGCACCATGTAAAATTGCATGTCCCCAAATACACTGGCATTTCGGTTCTCATTATCAAAGGTCTAGCAATTAGTTGGAGACGTTTAATCAATGATTCAGCTAAACCATTTTGTGTGTGAACATGTGCGACTGGATGTTCAACAACAATTCCTATAGACATGCAATATTCATTGAATTCTTGAGAAGTAAATTCACCCGCATTATCAAGTCTTACTTTCTTAGTTGATGATCAGGAAAATGTGCTCGTAATTTTATAATTTGTGCAAGAAACTTTCCCAATGCCATATTACGAGTTGATAATAAACGCACATGAGACCATTTGCTTGATGGATCTATTAAAACCATAAAGTATCTGAATGGTCCAGATGGTGGATGAATAGGTCCACATATATCACCATGAATTCTTTCAAGAAACTGTGGTGATTCGTTTTCAACTTTAAGAAGTGAAGGTCTCACAATCAGTTTTCCAACATATCCTCATCGGTTACATGATCTCCACAAAATTCAAATGTGGCAACTATACGGAACATAGCGTAGCTATAATAATTTACGTTGTTAAAATCTTGGAACTTTAAGTTCCTCCATTGATCTCAAGCAGTTGGAAGTAAAATTTCCTTTTGAATGTTAAATCTCCTTTTGAGAATTCCCCAAAATACACTTGGGTCTCTAACATTTGGATATTCAAGTCTTAGCATACTATCAATATGCTTACGAAGAACAACATATGTCACTGATTTGTCTTTTGATGAACTAACAGTGTTCTCATTTATGGTATCCAAAATACCCATGGATTCAAGCTTTGATTGCATATGCAGAGTCCAAGACGTATAATTCATTCCATTTGCATCGAGTTGCTCAAACTTAGTACGCTTGACATATTGTAGCTATCAATAATTTAAGCAAACAACAATTAGAATCCATTTATTTCAAAAGATAGAGCAATATAAAGGAGTGAAAAAATCACAAACAAAAACAAACCTAAAAAAAATACAGTTCTCCTCGTGGGAGAATTATAAGTGGATAATGAGTAGTATTAGCATTACAAAGATAAGAACTAAAACTAAATAAACCATCTTGAAAAATTATTCGAACAAAAATGACCGTGAAAGAGTATATGTTTTGAAGATCGATTATACTCAATTTATAGTGATAATATAGCCATTGTAACACCGTCGGCTAACCTTTTATAACGATTTCTTGATTATTAGGGACAAATTACTTGATACATTATTGATCGACAAAAGTGACAACAATGATAGACATGTATATATATCTTATATGATGTATCATAACATTTTTCATCTTTTACAAAAAAAGGCATAACACGTATGTTGTTGATAGCGTAATTAATACACGTTTCTAACCTATCAATACATCTTTAAGTTTTATGATTAAACCTTCATCTCTCTAAATGTACACAAACCCTCTCTTATTATTTAAAGATAACAACAAAGATGAATATGTACGGTGGACGCGTAGCACAAATTAATTTTCTTTAATAAAGTTAACAAAAATAGCAAGTGATGTGTTACGTGGAAACCCAAAAATTGTGAAATAAAACACTGAAAAATTCAAAAATCTATAGCAAAAAACTATTTATATTATCACCGCTTTATATACGTATGTATGTCATTTTATGTGATGAAAAAAGTAAAACAAATATTATTAAGTTAATAAATAAAATAGTAGATAAAATGTATATAAAAAAAAAGAAGTAGGAAAAAAGAAAAAGAGAGACAGGGAAGAATACTGTCGAAAAAGGTAGTGTGACTGTGTGTATGTTGTGACTTACTTTGTGACTTGTGAGTTTTACTTTTCTTTTTTGTTTTGTTTCATTTTATTTATTAAAATAACATAAAAAAAGAAGTAAAAAGCAAAAAAATTAATGATAATAATTAATTTAAGCATAGCGCACAATGTGTGTATCTATGTCTGTCTGTGTCTTTGGTTGCACCCAACATAACATGATTCAACAACAAAACAAGTGATGAGATGAATTCTTCTTAAAAATCTGATTTTATTCTGCTTCTTTCTGGTTAATACTCCAATTAAAAACATCCCCCCTAATTTAACTCCATTATTATTCGATTCAAACCCTGTTTTTTGTTTTTTTTAGGGTTTTTCTTCTTCTTTACTTCACTCTTTCTTTCATTCATTCATCTGCTTTTTAGGGTTCTTCTTCTTCATCTACTGTTAAACAAACTTAGGCTTATATTCCGGTCAGGTCCGGTCAGCTCAGGTCAACTAAATTGTGATCCATCCATCCATCTATACATAAAAACTTACACAAATGGAACATCTTTATTTCTTGGGTTTTACATAATTTTCAAAGATCAATCTCTGTATCATTCTACTACTTCTAATACTACTACTACTGTAAATCAAGATTTCATTTTTTCTTTATTTTAGCTTATACCCAATTATTATTATTATTAATTGATTAATAATTAGGGAGTAAGAACCAGAAATTTGTCTCTCAATTTCTAAACCTGAGTGTCTGTAATCATGCATTTTGCAAAGCTAGATGACTCTCCCATGTTTCGGAAACAGGTTTGTTCTTTCATCTCTTTTCCTGTATTTTGTTCCTATTAAAAACAAATAATGCTGTTGTTTGTATGTGTATTTTGTGCAAGGGTGAATAAACATATGAAAGCCATTTGATTGTGAGATATGATATTATTTGTAATCTTTGTGAATTATGGAGTCCTGTTGGCTTCAATTTAATTGGTTGATCATCTTTTAAACAAAAATCCCCAATTTACGAACACATAAAGTCCAATGTTTGATTACTAAGCGTAAACTCAAGAAGAAGAAATTCAATGTGCAATTTAATGATTACCCACCTGGATTTAACTAACCAACTGCAAATGATCCTTTATTTACCCCTATATGTAACATATTATATGTATGCATCTTGATTTTTATTTTTTTATCTTGGAGCATTATGCCTTGCTCAAAAGACTGTCTTATGATGCTTTTTGGCAAATTTCTTCCAACAGATGCAGTCTTTAGAGGAAAGTGCTGAATTGCTAAGGGAAAGAAGCTTAAAGTTCTACAAAGGATGTAGAAAATATACGTGAGTTTGAAATCTTTTCTTATAATGTTCTTCTTCAATCTTACTTGGTTGGTATTTAGCTTTGCAAGAAAACTTGGTAGCAGTGTTAATTGCAATGTGAGTTGCCTATCAACCTTGGATGCTTTTACACTTGAGGGATGTTATGCTACAATGTTGCGTAGATGTATATTTTTTTTTCTGGAAATGGGGTTCAAGTCGAGAGATGCCTTTGCTGATGTAATCAACAATTGCCTAAACAAAGATTTTATGTCCAATTAGTTGCAATTGAGGTTGGCTAGACTCTTCTAGTGAGAATGGGACTTGGTGGTGTGATAATTGCATATCTAAGAGATGAACCACGTACATGCAACTATGCTAGATAAATCTGTATGCAGCTAAAAACATGTGTATTTGTTGGGACATCTGAATTACTCGTGCATTTCAAACTGTTTTAACCAAATCATGAATACTAAGTTAGTAGGTTGCTTTTAGCTTGGGCTGGTGATTTGGTATAAGTGTAAATCCATGATGTATGATCTATCTGATGCATAATGAAATACTCTTAACAAAGTCTTTATCCAAAGTTACTTGGATGGTTAGAGTAAGCTGTTATGGTTTCATAGAAGTCTTATCGTCTTTCATTATGTGTATATCTTGATATATATGCAGTGAAGGGCTTGGTGAGGGATATGATGGGGACATTGCTTTTGCCAGTACCCTTGAAACTTTTGGCGGAGGACATAATGATCCCATTAGTGTCGCTTTTGGAGGTATGTTTGAAAATATAATCAACCTTGTGCCTGATTTTTTTATGTAAACCATTTAGTTGGATTTGCAATTTTTGGTGTGAAGAAACTTGTAGTTTCAAGTGGTTAATACTAGTGCATAAAAATTTATTTAGCTTTTAATTTTGGAATTTATTTTTGTTTTCAAGATTTAAGTTAATGACACCAGAATAGTATGTTGTTCATAAGTCCAAGAAATATACTAGAATAGTTTTGTAGCTAGTATTAGTTTCTATGCTGAATGACATCCTATTTCTATTTACATATGTACCTACATCTGTGTTGCTATCTGTAGAGTTTCTTTTCCACATGGTTGTGTTACATTAAATTCTACAGAATTCGACAATTCTTTTACTTCAAAATCATCACATCACCATTGATTTTATTTACATAAAGAAGATACCAACATGATAGAATTTGTGATGATCTCTTTAATGGGTGGCAATGTTAAGTTTATGCTTATACTTTTTATTTATGGAATGGCAGTTACAGATGTTTAACTTTTATGTCTTGATTACATGATAGCCATAGTGCTCTCATCGATGCTAATCATTGCGATGTCATCTCATACTCTCATGTCCCTGATGCTATATCCTTGTAGGTCCTGTTATGACAAAATTTACAATTGCATTACGGGAGATTGGTACATATAAGGAAGTTCTTCGATCTCAGGTCATTTTCTATCCTCCTAAGCATAGTATATGGTCTAAATATATCAAATATCCAATAAATATTTTTCTGAAATGTGTCGTGTATGAAAGTTCTATATGCTTCTGTTATTTTTGTTAGTGGATTTGTTAATGTTTTTTAAATTATTGTTGGACTTCTACTTGACTTCATTGTTTCTCTTTAAGAATACTCACTAGTAGTAGGGGTTAAGAAAATTGTTGTCATGATGTCTTGACTGATAATGGATTTTTCTATCCTATCAAAATTTTGGGATGAAGCCTTATATGTGTTGTATCTTTTAGTTTTCTCATTAGCGAACTATGACTGAGTAAAAGTGATAGTCTCATTTCCTTATATGTTTTACCTGAAATTTATATGTATGCCTATTGTTCTTACATTTTTTTATTGGACGTACAGGTTGAGCATATACTGAATGACCGATTACTGCAGTTTGTCAATATAGATTTGCATGATGTGAAGGTAAATTCTTGCTATACGTATGTTTCTCTTTTTTACTTGTAGTATTGAGTGCTATAAAGGTTATGTATCGAATCTAAACTCAAGTAAGTCTTTCATTGATTGTAATATACAGTACATAACATTTTAAGGCATCTTGAATCCACAACTTACTAGTCACTCTTGACTTCATACCATTTTGGTCTCTAGAGATCAGTTATATAGTCTAATATGAGGTATCTTACTGGACTATTACTTTTTGACTTTCCTGTTAGTAATTTATGATAAATGATTCATTGGTACAGGAGGCACGGAAGCGGTTTGATAAAGCTTGTCTTCTATATGACCAGGTTAGTGTTGCATACAAAAAGTAACATGAAATGTACATAAAAGAAAATGGCGCTATCATTGTGTTATGCATGCTTAATATTTTATTTCATTAAACTAAAGATATCTAATCATTGCCTTGTGACTGAAAAGCAGAAGTTATTGGCAATCACTAAATAGATGAGCTTTTTTACTTAAATCGCAAGGTTTCCCCTTTGCGACTAAAAGATCACATTTTTTGAGTCATGGAATTAACCTCTTCGCAAAATGCAAGGAAAAGACTGTTTATTTGGGATGAAGGGATTATTTAGCCCTCAACATTGTTACTGACTTATAAGTTAATGTCGACACATTTTCTGTAAAGCTAGCACTATTGTAAGTCATTAGCTGTTACATCTTTATTATTTTCCTTGATATTGCAGGCCCGAGAGAAGTTCCTATCCTTGAAGAAAGGTACCAAAAGTGATATAGCTACAGTTGTGGAGGAGGTATTGAGCAATTCTCGTTTGCGTAAAGTATATCCAAGTTTTTAGCAGATAATCCTAATATATATGTAAATAATTCAGGAGCTTCATAATGCAAGGGCTACTTTTGAGCAAGCTCGATTTAATCTGGTTAGAAACAATATTTCTAATACTTGTCAACTTTAGTGCTTATGCATTTCAACAATCACAGAATAATTGATATGTTATACTAGCAATATGAAGTTTTTTTTATAATTGAAACGTGTTGTCCACCCAGGTTACCGCGCTTTCCAATGTTGAAGCAAAAAAGAGATTTGAGTTTCTGGAAGCAGTTAGTGGTACGATGGATGCGCATCTTCGTTACTTTAAACAGGTAAATGAATATTGTTGCTCGTCTATTATGCTTCATGGTACTATTTGAGATTTCTGAACCACCCTTGTTTGCCCCAATCTACCCTGTAGGGATATGAACTTTTGCATCAAATGGAGCCATATATAAATCAGGTTTCTTATTTTTTTTACCTGCCATTGTTCCATATAGTAGTTAATTGACAGAATGGATGTTTAGTGGAATCGTTAGTTGAAGATAATAAAACATAGAAATTGTACGACACAGGTTTTGACATATGCTCAGCAGTCTCGAGAAAGATCAAATTATGAGCAAGCAGCCCTTAACGAAAGAATGCAAGAGTATAAAAGACAGATTGATCGGGAAAGCAGATGGTCTTCAAATGGTTCCAATGGATCTCCAAATGGAGATGGAATTCAAGCCATTGGTAGAAGTTCCCATAAAATGATAGAAGCAGTCATGCAATCAGCTTCGAAGGGGAAGGTAGCAATTTCATCATCTTGGCCATGTATTCTTTCATTTAGACCTTGCATTAAAACAAGTAATAAATTTATTATTATCAGGTTCAAACAATTCGGCAAGGATATCTTTCAAAACGCTCCTCAAATTTAAGGGGTGACTGGAAAAGAAGGTTTTTTGTTCTTGATAGCCGAGGAATGTTGTACTACTATCGCAAACAAAGCAGCAAACCATCTGTAAGTAGGATAGCTTTATTTCTGCCTTTGTTCAAGTATCATCATATATATATATATTTTTTAACTGTACTTAGTTTTTTTGGGGTAGGGGTCTGGCACTCAAATATCTGCTCAGAGGAATAGTTCTGAACTTGGTCATGGGCTGCTTAGTCGTTGGCTTTCTTCGCATCATCATAATCATCATCACCATGGTGGCGGTGGAGTACATGATGAGAAATCTGTTGCTCATCACACCGTTAATCTCTTGACATCAACTATAAAGGTTGACGCTGACCAATCTGACCTCAGATTTTGCTTTAGGATTATTTCACCGACAAAAAATTATACTTTACAGGTCAGTTTTCATCATTTTTCTTTCTAAAGTCGCACTTATTACTTTTTAGCTGTATGATAGATGTTGTAACATATTTGCAGGCCGAGAGCACCCTGGATCAAATGGACTGGATTGAGAAGATAACAGGAGTTATTGCTTCATTGCTAAGTTCTCAGGTTCCTGAGAGGGTAATCAAATTTGAGTTTGTAATATAAGATTATGTTATTTTTTATTCGTTAATGAAATGAAATTATATCTGATGTATAATGTTATTTTTCAGTGTCTGTCTGGTAGTCCTATGGGAAGTAGCCATCACCGATCTGCGAGTGATAGTAGTTCATTTGAAAGTTCTGATTTTGATCATCACACAGCTGTGGAGGAATACTCATCTGAGAGGCTTACCTACCCAAACCCTGGTCGCCTATCAAGAAATTCACACCAGCTACAACCTGGTCCAAAACCCATAGATGTGTTACGCAGAGTTTGTGGAAACGACAAGTGTGCCGACTGTGGTGCCTCTGACCCAGATTGGGCTTGCTTAAATCTAGGAGTTCTTGTTTGCATTGAATGTTCTGGTGTGCACCGTAACCTTGGTGTCCACATATCAAAGGTGAATCTGCTTCTTTGAGATTTAAGCCTGTTTCTGGACTTCTTTTTTTTTTTTTCCTTCTTTCTCTTTCTATATAGCTCTTGCTTGTAAACTTTTTTAGCTCAACAGAGATGACATGCATAACTTACAGCTACATTTGATCTATAAATTTTGAACTCCACTTTTCTCTTATGAGAAAGGCATCTCGATGCCTGTTACACTGTATATACATAGGGAAGGATCCACAGTGAAATGGATTTTTTTAGAGAAGTACAGATATAGTGGTTTTAGCCTATGTATCAATCGATGAATATTTCAGTAAATACTGTTTTGTACTTAATATGTGTTGAGGGGAGTTGAATTTTGTATGTATATTCAATCTTTTCTGGCACGTTGGTACTTAATAATTAGGGGTCCCATGTTTTTTGTTTGGTCCTGGATGTTTGTCTTCTGAGTTGTTTCATGTTATTGAGAGGTTTTGACCTTTTGTATCAAAGTTTATGGTCTCACAGAAATTGATTAGAACTACTAGTTGAAGTTCTATTGAGCGCATAATATTTTGTTAAGCGTCTTCACGAGGTTGCTAAATTTGAATCAAGATCCATCAATTGTCGAATTGGAAGACGGTAAATGATTTGCATACACAATATATTATTTCATTCTGTAATCAACTTAAGGATTTTCATTTTTGTAGTAATTTCAAGACAGGGTTAACGTAGGTCTCATTGTCTGAAGTATATGCATTAATTTTACTCATGATTGAAATAATGAGTTGATGCCCAACTTATTCCGATTGCAGGTACGGTCGTTGACACTTGATGTTAAAGTGTGGGAGCCATCTGTAATTACCTTGTTTCAGTCTTTGGGCAATGCATTTGCTAATTCAGTTTGGGAGGAACTATTGCAGTCAAAAGGTGCCTATAAGACTGAACTTGTTCCAACAGGGTAAACAGCTCGCTCTACCGTGTTTTCTTCTTCTCTCCTTATTCATGTTCAATTTATTCTGATCCTACCAAGATATACTAAGACGTCATTTTTGTTATATTATTGAAAGGTTTTGCAAGTCTGACAAGCCCCAACTTATTTATTTCTGCAAACCTAGTCATTCTGATTCTATACCTGTGAAGGAGAAGTTCATTCATGCAAAGGTTAATCTTACTTTAGCATGTTGTTGGTACCTTGGACTAATAAAAACTTTTATTCCCTTAAATATATGATTCTTAAAAATTCAGTTGTTTTTTTTGTTGGGTGCAGTATGCTTTAAAAGTTTTTGTTCGAAAGCCAAAGGATCATAGTTCAGTGGCGCAACATGTATGGGAGGCTGTTGCTGCTAATGACAAGAAAGCAGTATATCGTCTGATAGTAAACTTTGAGGCAGATGTGAATCGTGTTTATGAACAGCAAGGTTCTTGTAATTCTTCTCTAACGCTTGCTAAAGCAATGCTGTTGCAAGAGCAGGGGACCACGGCTAATGATCATAATAGCAGCTTGACGAGGGAATTGTCGTTAAACCCTTCAATTTCAGCAGCGGGCCCTAGTGAAGGACATAGACATAGTTTGGATGATGCATTTAATGGGTGCACCCTCCTTCATCTTGCTTGTGAAACTGCCGATGTTGGAATGATTGAGCTTCTTTTACAGTACGGTGCCACAATTAATGTTTTCGATTCCAGAGGCCAGACACCTCTCCATCGTTGCATCCTCAGAGGCAACTCGGCATGCGCAAAGCTCCTTCTTACAAGGTAGCCAACCTCAAGATATATGTTCACTTATCATTCATTGCATACTAACAGAAAAAAGCCCAACTAAACTATTTTTTATTTTATTTTGGTAGAGGGGCTGAGTCACAAGCGGTAAATGGTGTGGGTAAAACAGCGTTGGAACTTGCAGTTGAATTAAATTTTAGGGACAATGAGGTGCTGAATCTGTTATCTGACTCGAATGGCTAACACGTGTTGAAGGTATATATATAAATGGAAGTGTAATTAGCCAAGTGAAGAATGAGAAGCAGACGGGCTGCTTTGTGTGGACTGCTGAAACTAAAGGAGAACATGACATGCGTAATATCCTATCCATCTGTGTAATTTTATCATGTAATTAGCATGTGAATGTTAAGGTTAGGGGTGAGAGATAGGGGGTTGGTTTGGGAAGACTTATTTGTGTTGTGTTTGAGATGTGGTATTTTGGGGTGGGTCTTTTTATGTACATTGTTTTGGCTTAGTGTCTATTGACAACTCGAAATCAAGTAAAGTTTTGACTTAACTTCTTCACCCTTTCTTCTTCATGGTTTCGCTTTCTATGATTTACATCTAAGCTGAATTCCGTTTTACTAGAACGACACTTGTTCATCCTCATCTTTTTGGAGTCGACAACTTCCCAGTTCTCATACGAGGGCATGGGATTCAGTGTCCGTGGCATCGATTTTGTGTTAGTATTCAACTGAAATAGCTAAACCAGATTGTTATGGTTACAAATTTTCTACAAACTCTCGTTTGATGTGGCAAAAACATGATATTTCTCTTCTAGGAAAAAGATAAAGAACATGCTATTTAATTTATAAAGCTGAAACAAAAATGCCTTTATAAATTATAAAATCCTAAAGGAAGGGCCGATTGAGACCTTTGATCACAAAATCCAATGTTTCACTTTCGGCCACATGACAAGAACACAATAATACACTTTGCTTGTACATGAAAAATGCATACAAAAAAAAACTACGCATTTATGTTTTGTTGAAGATATTTTAAAGTTTATTTATTTATTTTTAATTTGTTGAAGATATTTACAAACTCCGTATATATTTTCTACGTAATTTTTATTATTTATTATTATTTAATCTAAAACCCTTCAAAAGCATTTGCAATATAGGCTTAAAACTTAGTGTTTGGTCTATCGGAAATGTCTATTCTACTTTGATATCCATTAATGATATGACAACTTTAGAAAATTGATTACTCAATTAATGTAAAATAGAAACTATATATAATATTTCTACACAAAGTATTTACTTTACCCACTAATTATAAGTCAAACACATTTATGTTAATTGTTAATTAGACAATTCAATAGTGTTCAAGAAAAAAAAAAATTAAAACAAATTAAATTAACTATTATTAATATGCGATAATAAAAATAAATGTGCTAGTTAAAACACTCTATTTAGATGTTAAGTTTTATAAATTAAAATTATAAATTCTTTTATCTTGAAAATATGAATATTAAAGTTTTTAATGTGTTGCTTCTCCTTTATCATAGTCGAACATCACTTTCTGACTCATGGGACCATCATCTATTTTTTGAGATCATTTACAAAATATTATCATCGTCCGCCGCATTGCGCAGATATTATTGAGATCGTTTATAAAAACTTATCATATTCCGTTGCATTACACGGACATTATGCTATTAATTAATAATAGAGGGATGAAGGTAGCAAGTCATGCTTTTTATAAAAAATTGAAGCTGTTATAAAATATATAGATAACATCACATGTCTATTATTTGGTTGCCACTTTTATCAACCTCCTAGCTCAATTATGTAAGGTTATTTGTTCCATAAATTAGGGGATATGTTTATATCCCAAGTAGTATAAATACTACACTATATTATGAAGCAAAAATGCACCAAGTTTACCTCTTGAAGTACTCTTTTTCTCATCTCCATTATGTCTCCCTAATTTATCACAGAAGTTCATATATTATATTGCTAATAGTCTTAATTATCGTTATATCACAACACGTTATCAGCACGACGGTTCTTTAATTAAGGAAGATCAAAGCACTCCATCTTAATCAAGATAACTAGTCAATGTAAGCATTTTCTTAATAAGAAGTTATAGTATATGCTAGAAAGATAACTATCATTATCAACTAAATGAAAGCATTTTCTTAATAATAAGTTATAATATATACTAGAAACATAACTATCATATTAACTAAGTGAAAACATGTTCTTAATAATAAGTTATAAGTTAGATACTCGAAAGATAACTATACATCATAATTAGTGAAAGTAAGTTAAGTTTAGTCATGGACATTTGGACTATGGACATTTGGACTACTAACATTTGGACTACTAACTCTTTATTATTATGCTAACTTTTATTTATGCATGCTAACCTTATATTCTTGTGCTACCTTTTGTTTTATGCAATCTAACATTTTTTTGTTGTACTAACATTTGCTTACGCACTCTAACATTTATTTATGCAAGCTAACATTTTATTATCGTACTAATCTTTACTTATGCACTCTAACCGTTATTTATGCAATCTAATATTTTATTATTATACTAATCTTTATTTACGCATTCTAACATTTATTCTATATATTTTCTTATATGTATACTAATCTTTATTTATTCGTCTTACCAACTTATATTTACAAACATTTCATCATGCTTCAAAATCTTTATAAAACTGAGCATACTGTTTTTACAAGTTTGAGATCGTTGTAAAAGTTAACTAACAGTTTTATAACGGCTAACTTTATCACTATAAATTGGTTACAATCAATCTTCAGTTTCTTACAGAACATACACTCTTCACAATCATCTCCGTTCAAAATAATTTTCCTTTCAAGATGTTTATCTATTTTTACTTCTTATCTTTACAATATTAGTACTACTCATTATCCCAATTGTAATTCTCCCTCGAGGAGAACTGTATTTTTTCTTAGACTTTTTTATATTTGTGGTTTTTTCACTCCTCTGTATATATCTAACTATTGATGTATTTATTTACTAATTTTGTTGTTGTTTAATCAAATTGTTGATAGGTACAATCTGTCAAACGTTGCAAAGATCGAGTTTGAACAACTCGATGCAAATTGAATGAATTACATGTCTTGGACTCTAGATATGCAATCAAAGCTTGAATCCATGGGTATCTTGGATACCATAAATGAGAACACTGATAGTTCATCAAAAGATAAATCAACGACATATGTTTTTCTTCGTAAGCATATTGATAGTATGCTAAGACTTGAATATCCAAATGTTAGAGACCCAAGTGTACTTTTGGGAATTCTCAAAAGGAGATTTAACATTCAAAAGGAAGTTTTACTTCCAACTGCTAGAAATCAGTGGAGAAACTTAAGTTTTCAAGATTTAAAAAAGTAAATGATTATAGCTCAGCTATGTTCCGTATAGTTGCCACACTTGAATTTTGTGAAGATCATGTAACCGATGAGTATATGTTGGAGAAAACTTACTTCACATTTCATTCATCAAACATTAATTTGATGCAACAATATCGGTTAATGAATTTCAAAAAATACTCCGATCTCAATGCATTTCTGCGTATTGCAAAACAGAATCAAGAACTCCAAATGAAAAATCAGGCTTGTCCAGCAGGTTCCCTAGCTTTTGCTTAGGCTAATACTACAAACAAAGATGATTCAAAAAATTATACACGGGGACGCGGACGAGGTCGTGGCACAAATAATCGTTATAATCATAACCATGATGGTGGTCATAACTCTAACAATAACATAGACCATTCCCGTGTGTAACACCCCGAAATTCGTTATATTAAAAATTGTTTATTGTTATGCGACACAGGGCTAGTGTCGCAGGTAGCGACACAAAGCCTAGTGCGACACAAGGCTTGTGTCGCAGTGTCGGCAGAAAGTCGGTTTTGAGGGGTTAAAAGTGTAAAATAGAGGGGTTAAACCCCACTTATTGATTCCAAAGTTTTCCAGAAGCTATAAAACACCTCCAGAACGATTTGTGTGGGAGTTTAGAGAGTTTTAGAGAGAGAAAGACAAGAAAAGTGAAGATTTTGCTAATCTTTGAAAGTGAAAGTATTCCTGTGTATTTCTGAAATCATTTCCAGGTAAGAGCTTGAGTTATTATGTGCTTTATCACCTTCAGAATTGTATTGGGGTTAAAAAGTGTGAATTTTACCCAGAAAACTTGTTAAAATCGGAATCTGCTGCTGTTCTGTTCGTTATTGCGACACAAGGCTAGTGTCGCAGCTTGTGTCGCAATGATGGTGTCGCGAGTTAATACTGTCGCTTTAGCGACACAATGATTTGTGTCGCTAGTTTCTACTGCTGATTAGTACTGTTGTTTTAGCGACACTAAGAGCTTGTGTCGCAGGTTGTGTCGCAATAATGCATTGAGCGACACTAATCTGGTGTCTCCAGGAGGTGTAGCGACACTAGAGGGTAGTGTCGCAGGAGTAATTAATATTTTAAAAAATATTAAGTATTATCAGAGTTAATTGAATTCGGTCGCCTCGACAGGTATTTCGGGTAGCAATCCATAAATATCTGATCGTCGTCCTCGAGGTAAGTAGTAGGAATGTAAAGTATATAATTGGCTGAATTTGTTAATACTGATTGTGTTACAATTGTGCCCAGCTGTATGAGTTGAACGGCCAATTGCTGAGTGATCAATTGTGCCCAACTGTATGAGTTGTACGGCCAATTGCTGAGTGATCAATTGTGCCTAGCTGTATGAGTTGTACGGCCAATTGCTGAGTGATCAATTGTGCCTAGCTGTATGAGTTGTACGGCCAATTGCTGAGTGATCAATTGTGCCTAGCTGTATGAGTTGAACGGCCAATTGCTGAGTGATCAATTGTGCCTAGCCGCATAAGTTGAATTACCAATTGCCGAGTGATCAATTGTGCTAAATTATTGTATGTGAATTGTACCTTTCCTGTGCTTACTAAGCAAAATGCTTACGTGCTGATTGTTGTATGTGATAGGTACATCGAGAGTTGTGAAGGGTGGGGATCCGGGCAAGCGACCCGAGGGCTGCTAGTGATGGACTTACTATGACGAGATAGTAAGAGGAGAAACTCGTAAATCATGCTCGATAATAACGTGTAATATTTTGTAATGATGAGAAACGGGTTTGTAATAAACAATGTGGTTGTCACTTTATATTAATATATAAAGTGTTTTGAGAAAAATAATTTGAATATAAAAAAAAAAAAATGGGACGTTTCACCGTGGTCGTGGACGTGAACGTGGTCGTGATCGTGATCGTGGACGTGGACGTGATCGTGATCGTGGACGTGGACGTGGTCGTGGACAAGGTTGTAAAACTCGCTAGGTGCTAGTCGAGCGGTGGGGGACCTTGTAGCTAGTAATCGGTCTAGGCGGGGACTAGTCGAGGACTAGTCGGTTTGGGATTTTTCATATATAACTAACATATTTTCAAAATCATATGTCTATAAACATAAATATAGTAATCTAGAAACATAAATATATAGTTTAGAAACATAAACATAAACATTCAAATACTTCACACATATATACAAGTGAATAAAAGTGATAGTCCATGTCTTATTTTCCAAAATCCCTAACTTATTTAACAAAACAAAAAAAAAACCGATTTTGACCGACTTTGACCGACTAGTCCACGATTTTTACCGATTTTGACCTTTGACCGACTAATTATTCCGACTACCTGCTAGGCGCATCAGACTACTCCTGACTACCGACTAGTTCCCGATTAGTCGGCCGCCTAGGCCGATTTTTACAACAGTGGTCGTGGATATAAAAGTAATTACCATAATGGTGCATATGATAACAAGTCCCAACCACAAAGAAGGAATTATGATGCTGGAGCAACCACTTCTAAGAACCCTGATAACATCTGTTATAGATGTGAAAGCACGGGGCATTGGTCTAGAATGTGTCGCACGCAAAAGCATCTATGTGAGCTTTAAAAGGCATCCATTACCTGGAAAAATAAAGAAGTGGACGTTGCTGATGACCTTGAGTTTACAAATGTTGAGATGAATGCTGCAGATTACTGCAATGACATTGACATGTGAATCAATGTGGCTATCAATAATTTATCATAACTATATTTCGCTTTTCATAGATATATTTCCCTTTAATTAGTTATGTCTGTGATAACATCAAATAAGTACATATTTAATTAACAATATTTCCCTATTTTTACTACATTTGTATTGCATTTATATGGTTTTAGATACTTATTTCGTTCATATTTGCAAATAGGTGTATTTATGGCTTGAATCTGAAAAAGAATGGAAAAAGGAATAAAAAGGAATAAAAACGAAGAAAAATCGAAGAAAAAGATAAAAGTGTAAAAGTTGAAACTGAATCGCGAAGAGAACATTCTGGAACCCGAGCCCAACCGGCCGGTTGGAAGGCCCAACCGCCGGTTGGAGGTTAACGGGCTTTGAGGCGGCGGAACGCATGGCCCAACCGCCGGTTGGAAGGCCCAACCGCCAGTTGGATGTCGGTTTGAAAATTTACAAATAGAGGCTTTGCCTCAGCCTTTAGGGATACGAAATACTTTGAAGCTAATTCGAATTTAGGGTTTAAAGGGCAGCTTTAGGCACGAATTTGGAGCAAGGAAGGTTAGAGTTTGAAGGTTTTCAACCCTCACGAAGATTGTTCGATTTTCGATTTTCGGTTTGAATTTCGATCTTCTTATTCTTTTTACAATGTTCTTTTGTTTGAATATAGGTCTGATTTTCTGTATTGTAGCTATGAGCTAATTTTCTATTGTGTTTACTTAGACAATAAAACCTAGATGAAGGTTTAAATGTTTGTTTACGTTGGGATATTAATTTTATGAAGTTTATTGTGTTTATCCGAAAAATCCATCTTATTTACTTGATCTTTAGTTGTTACTTAACGTGATTAATCAACCTTTTCTATAACGTAGACTTGTCTAGATTTATTAATTATTTGTAATTGTTTAACTTGTTAAATAGTTGTGGCTTGAAGCTTTAATCGGCGATTGATTAAGAGTAATAATGATTATTGAACTTTATTTAATGTGAAAGTTGTCAAACGACGATTATTAGACTCTTGTTGATTCAAGGTCGCTAGGGTAAATCGCAATAAACGGTTTAAGTGCTTATATAAATAAAGAATATGTAGACAACACATAGAAATGATTTCTTGTGTATTCATAACGAGTCTTGTGTCTTGTCTAGACTTTATAGGAATTGTTAACCGGATAAAGTGACTTCCCACAAAAGATTTATTCACAATAAAATTATCCAACGGTTTAAACATGCATGATAACTGGAATCTAGGGAATAAAAGTCTAAGTAAATACATTCCTTTATCCATACTTGTCTTAATCTACTTTAAATTACTTTGTTTAAATTAAGTTTATTAGTTTCTTATATACGTTCGTACGGAACTAAAACGCACCCATTCTTTGTTATTTTGGTTTTATTAATTTAAATAAAAAGTCCATTTTAATTAAATAAAACACCTTTCCCTGAGTTCGACACTCGGACTTACTTAAGCTATATTATTATACGATCGGGTATTCTTGCCTGTATTGTGTGATAATCATAACTTAGTTATTTCCCGTTTCATTATAAATATGAAACACGATTCGCACACATCAGTCTTCCCTATCAGTAACTATGTATTTCCCTTTCATGACTACGTCTTCATTTCGTGTAATATATTTCCAAAGTAACATAAATCTTCTATTACATTTATTGTTATTACTTATATATACTCACTATATATAATTCATATTTGAAGTTTGATATGAATTTCAACGGACCAGAATATAAGGCAAATGGTGGAGATCTATGTATACCGGATAGTGGTACCACACACACTATCTTAAAAGCTAAGAAATACTTCTCTGAATTGAAACCAACAAAGGCAATAATACAAACAATATCTGATCCCCCGGACTTGATAGAAGGAGTTGAAAAAGCCAGATTTACATTCTCAAATGATACCAAGTTTTTAGTAGAGAATGCTTTATTCTCTCCAAAATCAACAAGAAATCTGTTGAGTTTTAATGACATATATCTTAATGGATATGATCATCAATATGTGATTACAAAAAATGAAAAATATTTGCACATTACTGATAAGAATCATGTGTTAGAAAAATTTCCGATGCTTAATTCTGGCTTACATTATACACATATAAATGTAGAAGAATCTCATATGGTAATCAAAGAAAATCATTGTGATCATAGTATAATGAGTTTATGGCATGACAGATTAGGCCATCTAGGATCTACAATGATGAAAAGAATAATTGAAAGTACACATGAACGTCCATTTAAGGATCATAAGATCACTCATGATAAAATGATTACATGTACATCTTGTTCTCTTGGAAAACTTATTGTGAAACCTTCACCACTTAAATTTGAAAACGAATCACCACAGTTTCTTGAAAGAATTCATGGTGATATATGTGGACCTGTTCATCCACCATCTAGACCATTCAGATACTTTATGGTCTTAATAGACACATCAAGCAAATGGTCTCATGTGTGTTTATTATCAACTCGTAATATGGCATTTGCAAAGTTTCTTGCACAAATTATAAAATTACGAGTACACTTTCCTGATCATGCAATTAAGAAAGTAAGACTTGATAATGTGGGTGAATTTACATCTCAAGCATTCAATGACTATTGCATGTCTGTGGGAATTGTTGTTGAACATCTCGTAGCTCATGTTCACACACAAAATGGTTTACCTGAATCATTGATTAAACGTCTCCAATTGATTGCTAGACCTTTGATACGTCTCTAACTGATTGCTAGACCTTTGATAATGAGAACCAAATTGCCAGTGTCTATTTGGGGACATGCAATTTTACATGGTGCATCATTAGTTCGTATTAGACCAAATACATATCATAAGTATTCTCCTCTACAACTTGCCTTTGGACAAGAACCAAATATTTCTCACCTGAAAATATTTGGTTGTGTAGTATATGTTCCCATTGCACCACTACAATGTACAAAAATGGATCCTCAAAGGAGATTTGGAATATATGTTGGATATGAAACATCATCCATCATAATGTATCTTGAACCTTCAATATGTGATCTGTTTACAGCACGTTTTGCTGATTGCCATTTTAATGAGGCAAATTTTCCAGCACTAAGAGGAGAAAAGAGAACTCAAGAAAATGATGTTTCATGGTGTGGACCTTCTTTGTTATATCTTGATCCTCGCACTAAACAAAGTGAAACGGAAGTTCAAAGGATCATGCACTTGCAAGAAAATGATGTTTCATGGTGTGAACCTTCTTTGTTATATGTTGATGAGATATTTTCTTATGCTACTGCATGTGAGATCATTGGTGGAAATGATGATCCTGATTCCACATTCCTCATGGATTGACAAAGTAGACAAGACTGAGATATATGGAAAAGGCAATACAAACGGAATTAAATTCTCTTAATAAATGAAGTGTTTTTGGTTGTATTGTTTTCACTTCTAGAACCATAAAACCTGTAGGGTACAAATGAGTTTTCATAAGAAAACGAAATGAAAATGATGAAATCACAAAATGCAAAGCTAGACTTATAGCTCAAGGTTTTTCTCAAAGACCTGGAATTGATTATGAAGAAACGTATTCTCCTGTTATGGATGCAATGGCGTTGAGATATTTGCTCAGTCTAGCAATATGTGAAAATCTTGAAATGCGTCTTATAGATGTTGTTACGACTTATCTATATGGATCATTAGATAGTGATATCTATATGAAGATCCCAGATGGATTTACAATGCTGAAATCATTAAGTGCAAAACCTAAAGAAATGTATTCCATCAAACTACAAATCTCTTTAAATGGGTTGAAACAATCGAGACACATGTGGTATAAACGTTTAAGCGATTATTTGATGAGTAAAGGATATACAAAATAATCTCATTTGTCCATGCGTATTTATAAAGAAACGACATATGAATTTATTATCATAGCTGTCTATGTTATTGATCTAAACATTATTGGGACAAATAAAAAAATCAATGAAGTCATTGTGCATTTAAAGAAATAATTTGAAATGAAAGATTTTAGAAAAACCAAATATTGTCTTGGTTTACAGATTGAGCACATGTATAATGGAATACTTGTTCATCAGTCAAATTATACAGAAAAGCTCTTAAAACGTTTTAATATGGACAAGGCCAATCGTTTAAGCACTCCAATGGTTGTTAGGTCACTCAATGTTGACAATGATCCATTTCGTCCTCACGAAGAAAATGAAGAGGTCCTTGGACAAGAAGTACCATACCTTAGTGCTATTAGAGCGCTTATGTATCTTACAAATTATACTAGACCTAACATTTCTTTTGCAATTAACATGCTTGCAATGTTTAGTTCAGCACCAAGCAAAAGATATTGGAATGTGATCAAACACATATTTCGCTACCTACGTGGAAGTACTGACTTAGGACTATTTTATTCCAACAATTCAAAGTAAGGATTGGTTGGTTATGCAGATGCCTGTTATTTGTATGATCCTCATAAAGCTAGATCTCAAACTGGATACGTATTAATGAATGGAGGCACAGCAATTTTCTGGCGTTCTTAAAAGCAAACACTTGTTGCAACATCTTCAAATTATGCTGAGGTTATTGCATTGCATGAAGCTAGCAGAGAGTGTGTATGGTTAAGGTCTATGAAGAGAATGCCAGCGTTGATTTATGAAGAGAATGCAACTTGTATTGCACAAATGAAAGAAGGGTATATCAAGAGTGACAAAACTAAACATATACCTCCAAGATATTTTTCATAGACTCAAGACTGTATAAGAATAATCCGATTGAGATGCAATATGTTCAATTCAACAATAACTCAGCAGATCTTTTCACGAAGACACTTTCAACTGCAATTTTCAGAAATCACATTAATAATATTGGAATGCGACCATTTTCGAGTAAAACGTAAACTTATTGGACTGAAAAGGTGAAAAAATAAGTATATGGACGATTTTCATTAATCAATGTAAATTACATGGACCATTTATGAAATTTACCCAAATTCGAAAGTTGAAATAATATGGTACATTAATCTTATTAGAAATTAAAAATAAAATAGAAATAAAAGGCAGATATATTGGAAAGTTGGATGGCATGTGCTATTATTTCTCAAAAAAGTCAAGACCACTATTCTCTTCTTCCCCAAATAAACTACTCTCGGAAACGGAAAAATAAAATACGGCTCTGAATCTCCGATATCGATTTTTCTGGCGACTACCAACCGGCGACGGTGTATCATCGGCTATGTTTGGGTGACGGAAGTTGGTCGGATTTGATCGTTTTGTTAGTTGTCAGCGACTACAGTGGTGATTGTGTGGTGGTGTTCGAAGGTCGTTGAGGATGCCGTGATGAAATTTGATGCGGTTCAGGTTGGACCCGTTCTGACCCGTTGGACCCATTTCAGTTCTATCCTAACATCCTAAGTCGACCTCTTTGAACCTGCTCGTTGAATCGCATGCTTCCTTTTTAAACCCGCAAATCCTTTTATTCAAACTCAACCGACCCTTTTTTTATTATATACTTTTTTCAAAAAGATGGGGGGAAGCTACGCCTGCTGAGCAAGATGCATTGCAATTTCCTCTATTGCACTCCCTAAATAGGGTTCTTTTCACCTTTCCCTCACGATACTTGTACGCTATCGGTCATTGAGGAATACTTAGGTTGACTTTCTATTATATTAGTCAAGCGCTAGCACCCCTATAGAGTAAGGATGTCTCATATCATAGGGTTGTGTTCAGTACGATCTTTAGCATAAAAGCATGAACGCCACCTTGCTTGTATTGTTTTCGCCCATCAAGAATCATCCACAATACCATGTATATCTTATATATTTTAGCCTATCTGCCATAAAATGATGCTTAGAAAATGACTTGGCCCACCCAAATTTCTTGAGGATGCATTTATATTCCACTTGACTGTAATTTAGCATACGTGGCCCACACAAGTTTATACGCATTTACAGTTAACCAAATTTGATAACATTCGTTCTTTAAATAACTTGATCTAGTTATTAATCTACATATTTATTATTTAGACTGTATTACGATTCTAATTAGTCAATCAGATTAGTTACAATTCTTTGACATTAATTTTAGTTTTGCTTTATTTAATAATTAGTTGTGACAAAAAGGGGAAGAAAAAAAATACAGATTAGGAGGTGTATGGCTTAGTTTATTTTTAGAGCTTATTGGTTAATTTTGCTTAGAAAGCCACTTTTTAGTGTTTGGACGAACTTATTAGCTTATTTAAGCTACATCGTAAGGTTCGTATTTTGGCTTATATCAGCTTATCTTGCTTATCGACCATATTATCATATCTCATTCTTTATTTTTCTCCAATTAATTTTTTTTTTAATCATTTTCTCACTATAAGCTTATAGATAATCCAATCACTATTTCAACTTATAAAAACTTGCCAAAAGCTGCTTATTCTATATAAGCATTAGCTGCAAAATTAAGTTAAGCCAAACACCACCTTAATGCCCTAAATGAAAAGTTATACGTACAATCATTAGATACTTTAAGTCGAAAGAGTTTTTTGGTATCAGATATATTAAGTCGAAAGAGCTTTTTGGTATTACTTAGTAAAATATATTTTGGCCCACCCATATGGGCGGACGTAGACGGGGGCAGGGGACAGTTGCCCCCCTAAAACTTTTCAAATCATGAATTTTTTTTTAATGTATTTATGATATTTAATAAGTTTTGACCCTTCAAAATTGAAAAAATAATCAAATTTTTTTGCCCCCAAAATTATCAAATTCTAGCTCTGTCCCTGCCTACTCATAAATAATAAATAAAATTCTAGCTACGCTGCCGTTCAAAGTCAAGATAATACATTAAACAAGTAAAAGACAGCGTTGAAGATACATCATTGAAGATACATCTTGTCTCGCTGAGTGAAAAAAGGTAAACGATCTATGTGACATCTAGTCAAGATACTAGATAAATCTTGTTTAAACGTTGGTGCAAATAAAAACGGGTATTTTGCTAGTTTGTGAAAATGTGTTTTTTATTCCGTGAATATTTAAATTAATGTCAGTTCTCTATCAGAATAAAATGGGAATGAATCTATACCAAGTTTCACATTCAAGTTTGTATATATTATCTTTGTTTTAAATCAATTTTAAAGTTGCTTTATTCCGTAAAAAGAAAATCTCAAAGTCTTTAAACACAAAGATTCCATATCCCTTTCCCTGTCTTTGATTTCTTTCTTGAGAGCTGCAGCTGCCACCTGCTCCTAAACCCATCCCAACCCATGAACCCAACCCTTAGATTTATGGCATTTTCTTGGAATCTTTACAACTAAAGCCCCTCTTTGTTTCTTTCTTCTTTTTCCAACTCTCTTTTTAAAAAAATGGAATCTTTGAGTTGGGATTTCATCTTCCTTTAAAGATTTTTCTTTTTTGGGTAGGTTCAAGTTCAACTAACTGACTAAGAGCTCCAAGTGAGTCTTGTATCATGATTATGTGGGTGGTTTCTGTTTCTTGCTACAACAAAAACAGCAAAAGTGGTTGCTTGTTTGTGCTCTTGTTATTGTACTGTCTTTACAGCTCTTGTTTATTGCAATGCCATGGAGCGGACTCTCCATCACCCGACCCGGATGGACCCACAACAAGAACCACAACAACAACAAGAACTAAAGTTATCATCTTGAGCATCTTGTTTGGATGCATAACAGGATTAGGTTGTGCACTGGTTTGTGCTTGTTTACTTAGATGCATCTTTACTTACATTAAAAGAGTTCCTATTCTCAAAGGTCCTGTTGTCTTTTCACCACATATCTCCCCCAAGTCTTTACAATCAGCTCTTGTATCAAATAATCAAACCTTAACACTGCTTCCTAATGGCAACTATTACAAGACTTTACTTGACAATGGGTTGACATTTGCAGTCAAGAAACTTGAGCATCCTCCTTTTCAAAATGAATCCAAAAACAAAAAGAGAAAAATACAAAAGGAGCTTGAGATACTTGCTAGTTTGAGTCATAGGCATTTGATGAGTTTAAGAGCATATGTTGTTAGTGATAGTAGGTTTTGTTTGGTTTATGATCATGTTCCAACTGGTAGTCTTGAAGATGCTATTAGAAAAAGGAGGGATAATGAACTGCAAATCGGGTGGGACGCAAGGTTGCGAATTGCTGTTGGGATAATTAAAGGCCTCCAATATCTTCATTTCACCTGTACTCCATCAATTTGCCATTATAACTTGAAGCCTTCTAATGTGATGTTAGATGCTGACTTTGAACCCAGGTTAACTGATTGTGGGTTGGCTAAGATTATGCACAGTTTTAACTCATCATCATCACCCTATTATTTTGCTCCTGAATGTTTCCCTAATTTCAGGTATGATATTTTCATATTGTAAGATTTTCACACCCTAGTAATGTAGGGGTTGTTCAGGATTGCTTAGTTAAGTGCTAATCTACTTATTGATTATCTTAACAACGTATAAGCAGATACAAACAGTCTTTTAGAAACTTAATTTAGAAGGAATATGGGTTTAAATATAAGTAGGTAGATACACACTTAGTTTTAATCAGATTAGCATTTGAAAATAAGTATGAGACACGGTTATCTTTTAATCAGATAAGCACTCTATAGTAAGCAATCACAATCACCCATTAATTATGTATATATATAATTGATTAATAGTTTATGTGCTGCTATTGGTTATCATTATCAATATAATTATGGCACTTTTGATTAAAGCTTGCTTTGGTTTTTGACTCAGTATATACACGGAAAAGAGTGATATCTTCAGCTTTGGGGTGATACTGGGGATCCTGTTAACGGGTAGAGATCCAAGCGATCCGTTATTTGGGGAAGCAACAAGTGGAAGCAGGGGTGATATGGGTATGTGGTTTAGACATCTCGTGGAAACAGGGGACGCTCGAGAGGCACTTGATAAGAGTCTACTGGGCCAAGAAATGGAGGAAGATGAGATGTTGATGGCGGTTAGAATAGCTGCAGTTTGTTTGTCTGATATCCCTGCTGATCGCCCTTCTAGCGATGAACTTGTCCCGATGCTCTCCCAACTCCACAGTTTTTGAACGTAACTTAGTGTTGCAATTATGGATCCATCCTACTCGACTTAGAGTCAGAAGTGTAGTGTGTATCTTTTCTTGCTTAGTTTCTTGACTTAGTCAATAATAAAGCGTAACCAAGCCATTCTACTTAGCTTGCAATTTTTTTTCCATATATGATATGATTATTATGATTACTATTAGACCATGAATCCGGCCCCTTTTAGTTTCTTTTCAGATGGTATCAAGTTGTTAAGTACTTGATATATATATATATGTGCTTCACACTTGTGTTATTACTGTGAGGCCAGGATTTAAAACCTTGCAGTGGGTGCAGAAGTTTGAACTTTGGTTTATATCTTGTGTGTTCCACACCAATCGCGTGTTCTGACGCTGGACTCAGATCCAATCTGGTTTGTCGATTGTCAGAATCCTGTTATTATGTTTAATCTTATATCTACTTATTGTGTTGCAGTACAATGGGTAAGATCAATATTTTGTGACCAAAACCAAAAGGCCGTAGGTTTGAATTTGCATTTCTTGTTATAGTGCAACAGCATGTTTACCAATGTCAAGGCAGTGTGTTTGACATTTATTGGGAGATTAGTGTTAGGAATGGTATGTTATGATGTAAATGAAAGAATATGATGCATGCAGCAAGGCAAGTGTTGGAGTAGGACCTGCACATGGATTTTGTGAAGAAATAAAGAAAAGTGGTTCATTCATGACTTATCAACATGCCTCTCAAATGAAGATGAAGATGATTAATTTCTTTTGCACCTGTACGGTACTACTGGTAGTCGTGTTATCATTATTATCATTACTATTATTTATTTATTTTTTTGCATTAATTTGAATAAGTCTTTATTTGTTGTTGATTGAGTGATAATCTCGTGACATTTAATATCTAAACATGGTTGAGATGGGGACCATTCAAAACAAAAATCTTCCACAAGAAACCAAACCAAACCTCATCCTTATCCCCCACACCTTATCTCTTGCAGCATTGCATTGCATATTGCATATATATTAGTATAGCAAAGTAATAGTAATAGCATAATATAGTATATACGCACATATTTGGAATACATCAACGATCGTATCGAAAATGCAGGCATCTATTCACTTATCTTCATCACCATTCCTGTCTGTGCCATCTACCAAAACCTCAAGTTTCTCAACCACATTACTTCCTACTAAACATCATCATCAAGGATCCCTTACATCGTCAACTTGTATCTCCATCAAAGCAACCTCTGACGTTTCTCAAGTCGATTATAGCTCCATGGCCGCCTCGTAAGCTCCGCCTCCAAATTTTATATCAAATAAATATACTACTTGATACGAAAATATCATATTTTGTTTTTGATTGAATGCAGAGTGTTTCCAGCAGAAGCATGTGATACAGTTGGTGGTGACGCCTGTAATGTCGAAATGTTCCCTGAGACCAAATTCACTCAACAACCCGACCCAAATATTAAGGTTCCTCCTACTGCTTCACAAACAGTTGACAGAGAGTATCTTCAATACGATAGTCCCAAAACGTAAGATCTATGATTCAAATCTTTGTGGTATTTGCATTTCATGTTCATGTTATTGGTATGATGTGATGTTTTCTACAGGGTGTTCATTGCAGAGGCATGCGATGATCTTGGAGGAGAATTCTGCGAGCCATCGTACCAGAGTGGAGTTAATTGAAGTATTATTAGTTATGTTATTATGGTCTTGAATTCAACCTTATATATTGTATGTAAATTAAATATTCGACTTTGAGGTTTGTGAGCTCTAATCAGTATATGGATGTGATCTTGTTATACCTTTAGTGACATCTTCATTTACAAATTGTTATAACAATAACTGATCAAACCAACATACAGTAAAATAAAAAATTGTGTAAAAAGAAAAATCATGGAATATAGAAGTTACTGGTTGCTTTGCGAACCAAGCTCAATACGTTTAAACACACTTCGGATGGAGATCATCTGTAAAGTGTTGCATCCATATTACTTGCAGCTATTCCGCTTAAAATTATAATGAAACCTCTCTAGTAACCTACAGCTGAGCCACAAACCCCCCGGACTAAACCGATCGCAATAACAGTTATAACCACGTTAATTCCCTGTGTTGTTAGTTCCTTTATTTATGATTGCTTATTTGCTTATTGTCTGGGGGTGTAATTTGGTTGCATTGTTTGGTGGCCCTAAATTCCTAACAAGAATCTTGTCAAGATTATTAAGAATAAAAGGGAAAAAACAAACTTATAAATACAAGTTGTTACCCTGGCTGATTCTGGGTTCATAAACACAACATGATGGGTGATCTGTCATCTCTGGTGTCGTAAAGAATACCGTGAGTATTCGCATGAATAAAAATTAAAAATGAAAATGGGAGTCAGCATTTGATAATTGATGCTGTTGGACTAAAATTTGATTGGGGTTATCTTCTGGGTCGAAAATGTATGGGCCACGTTAGGGGCCAAGCGTGTTGGACCCACTCTCTTTACCAGCCTTTATTTCCTCTCTTATAGTCTTATCCATTGGTGATTTCTAGTGGTGCTTGCTATTGAATATCAATCCAACCCATCCAAGGCCTGCTATTGGAATATTGATCCAACAAATTAAGCCTAATCAGCTCTCACTCGAGCCCATGAAGCTTGCTTGCTTTGAAATTTATATTTTCCGATATACTATTTAGTTTGCATCCGAACACAAAATAATTTGTTATTGTTGGAAATAAAGGATTCGGTACGTACCCGAATACACATAGCGGGGGCGGAATCGATGAACCATCGTTTAAATCACAGGTCGGGAAAGCAATCACAAACGGAAAAGCTTTCAATAGTTCACAACCTAACACTCTCTTGTTCGTTTGTATCGAAAATGTACACACAAATCAACGAGTGCTAACCCATCTCTTTGTTGTCTCTCATGTGTGTTTTTGGTAGTATTGTTCATGTGTTCAACCTTGAAATAGAACCACAAGTACCACTTATATAGTATAACGATATAACCAGAAGGGAACTTTGATGATCTCCATTAACTACTAAGTTAATGGATATTCATGACCTTATTCATATTCGAGTAAGCCAAGATGTTGTAACTACTAACACAATTAATACTTACTTATTGGGGGGTTGGATCCGAGTCGAACCGGGTCCATGTTCCAACATCTCCCACTTGCACACAAATTAACTTGATATACTCATTATATCTTCAGATAACAATTGTGTAATTTGCAAACAGTTCATACTGGAAAAATAGGTCGTGCGACCGGCATACTATGAGAGCTCAATTGCTATATATCTGTTAGGAGTATATAGCAGCTCAATAACATTTGACAAGAGTAGATTTAGTATGCTATATCCTAGATCATTAATCACATTATTATTTCTCATGATCTCAGTTTTACTTATAAAAACCCTTTGTATTCACAATTATCTTTTATCGCTAAGATATGTCACTGAGACGAGATAACTGCCCTACCAGGTTGAATCATTCATAACCCTTAAGCAACGCCTTAAGATAGCAAACATCAAGCTAATTCTTAAGAGACAAGAAAAGGACATAAGGATACTATCATTGAGGTTACTCATACCTCAAGGGACTCACATAGCATAGAAGTAGAGATCGTATCTTCTATTTTCCTCGTTGGTTATCTTATACACATGTGGTATGAATCACATGTTGCAACGTTTCTCATTTCCCATGGAGGTATGTCTTTCAATCAATGTTACACAGATGATAATTTAAACATACTCAATGTTCGAATCCGAGTTCACTCATCTACTCGTAAAACTCAACTATCTCATAAGAACTTGCATATGGTATCATAGACAGATTAGGTGAAACTAAATATTTCACCGATTGTTGTAAACCATACAATTGTAGCATCAAAGATTTTAAGTTTGTGCTCTTAATTGTCACTTAGACAATATATTTAAAATACGCTATTGCTCCACTTATTACTAAAATAATAGACTCGATCATTCCCCTCATTTGAGGCATTCTCCTCTGATCTTTAATCGAATACTTTTGCTAAATTTTATATAAATTAAACTAGGTTGGCTTTGTTAATTATTGGCATGTAAAGTGCATCTTTTTGGTTATTTTGATAAATAGACTTATCGACAATGGCGGATTTAGGATCTAAGGTGACCCGTAACAATGGTATCTCAATTTTTGTGAAACCGTAGCACAAACAAAGAATGTAATTAAAAATGTAATTTTTATAAGAAATTTACACACATATAACAAATGGACCCGTAGCGATAACTACCCATACCTTTTACATGGCTCCGCCCCTGCTTATCTGCGAGGTGCATGGAAGGAATATTGGGGTTAAATAAACAAATGGAGATAAAAATAAAAAATAAAAAATAAATAAAATATGATGGCCATGCAGTAAAAAGTTGCACTGTCACCAAAGACCACGCCTCTCATGCCTAATCAGATTTGAATAAATAATTTTTTTCTGATCAGTAAAAAGTAAGTAATTAACTACAAGTAATTGGTGAATGGTGAGCAAAGCATGAAGCATCTCCACAGTAGAGTATAAATAATTCTGGAATTCAGAGGAATCAAACTAATAACCGCTTTTTGGTCAAGTGACAATTTGCAACAGCTAGCATGCTCTGACTCCACGGTTCTTCCGTATATCTGTACCTTCAATTCTTCACATATTAATGCACTTGTGTATATATATCATATCAAGCAAATGAAACTTTAAAACACAAAGGCATTTTTTAGTGAAACTTCACAAAATGTACATATTGATTTTTTCGGCTCTAACCGGTTAGACCAGACTGATTGAACGGTTTTCAAAACATTGGCGGTATTGTGCATATGTTTTAGTTGTATTTTAATGGTTGTGATCTATTACTTTGCATTATGTTGGGTGTAAACACAAGTCCCACGTTGAAAAGTTAAGGAAATCAAATCTTGTATATTAGTTCATGAGTTATTCCCTCTTTCACCAATTGATTTTATAGTAGAACCTATCTGGACATATATACTGGTCTCGTGAGACATAATTCAAATATGTATAAACCAATTCATTAATATTGTTAATGAAATTGTGACGAACACTATCATATTTTATGTCGACAAGATCCGTTTTCATTTTGTTGACTAAAAAGTGTCATTTTTGAAGGTAAATTGTTGATAGGACATTCATAATCAATAGTTTAAATAGCACCGATCATCCATGTGTTTTATCAAATATGTGTGAATCGTCTTTCAAAAATTTAAATAGCAGTGGACATCTCTATATTGTGTATACTTGATCAATTGACATCCTTTTGCACTCTAAAGGATATATATGCCTCTATCCTCAATTTTTCTACTTGTTTTATTTAACATTTTTCTTATTCAACTTTTAATTTAAAAAGTCAAACAATTACAACAAATCATAATTATCCACTTTGGGGTTCACTAAATGTGTATAACGTTTGCTAGCAACAAATTACAATTACATTACATTATAATTTACTCATTTACATAACCCATGATTAGTTAACATGAGCGAATTAATTACCATAAAGAAAATTCTGACAAAATTCGATCAATCAACGTATATGTAGGAAAAATCATGTCAAAAGTAAGAGTAAAACAGTTGATGTTAAAAAGCAGCAAATGATAAGGAAACTCATTTTTCTAAACCTAAGAACAATCTAATTATGACCAAAATGGAGCCGACCAATTTGTGGTTAGAGTAGGGTCATAAATTAGAAAGGAAAAAAAATAAATTAGAAAAGAAAAAATAATACTAATAATATAATAGGAAATATTTTTTTATTAAGAGAAATAACAATGAGGGTATATTTGTCATTTCATGTGAATAAGAATGTCAACTGATCAAATATACATAACATAAGGATTTCTATTACTATTTAAATTTTTAAAAAAATAATTCGTGCATTTTCTGACAAAATACAAAAATGATACGTACAATTTAACGTTGGTTTCTATTAGAAAAAACTGTGAGGCCCTCTTGTTATAATCAATTCTCGAGATCTTTCTTTCTTGAAGTGTATTGATATTTTCTCAACTTGGAAACTATAATAAAAACGAATGTCATTGAAAATTGAGGGCCCACAAAAATCGATAACCTTGTATATCGACATATATATATGTGATGCACTTGTCGATATTCTTTACTGTTAAACATGCTAGTTAACGACCAATTATCGATGAATTAAATATTTGTGACTCTCCATGTGCATGAGAATACCGTACAGGACGTAATGAGAAGTAACGGGGTGGCTGGCACATGTCTTTAGTGAATGTTCCCTTAATTTACACTCTTCCAATAATAAAACACTCAATTTTCTGTCAAATATTTAACTAACTAAATTTGTTTATAAAAAGGTTAAAAGGTTTCAACTAAATTATACAATCAAGGGAAAATGAGTGTTTAATTTGCTAGCAACTCGTAAAGGTGCCAATGAGGCATATTTTGATCTAGATTCGACCCGACATGATCAATTTATGTAACCTGATGGGTAGAAAAACTAGACTCATGAACCCAATAAGCGATTTAATGGGTCGACTCATATAGATAGATCTCTATTTGGGGCGATCTATGATCCTTCCGGATCGACCCATTAAAAAAGAAATTTTTAAAATTCTACAATTTCACCGTTTATTTCAGATACAATAATTTTTTGATGACTATTTTTTCTTTGAAAGATATAAATTATCCGTTAACTTTTACGTACACAAATAGCAGATGAAAATAAAATAGTCAAACTTTTTTCACCCGAAATGGGTTGACCCAGACTCAGATACATTTAAAAGTTAGACCTTGGATCGGATCACGACATATTAACTAATGGGTTAGATCCAAATCCATTTAATTGGATCTTAGATCTTATTGGATCAGGTCGAGATCTGCTCCGCTCCGCCCTATTGACACCCCTGTATCATGAGACGATTATTTGTTAATTAGAAAGTTCTAAGTGTTAGAAATGTAAATTGTTTTATAAACTTCATCATTAGTGGTCATTCAATCCACAATAAATATTTTATGTAACCAAACCTGACGAAGTGAAAGTTGCTCCTACGAGAAAAACTTGAAACATGGTACTTAAAAGATCCAAATAAACAAGCGGAAACCAAAGCCTATAAAACCAATAATAATTTTTTTTGTCATTCTTAAAGAAAATCATGAAACATACTTGACTGAAATTACGAATTTATATTTGATTCTTGCTAGAAAAGTATAAATGTTAATTGCAATAAGAAATATACATGGGAGCTACTTGTATATTATATTACAAATATTTATTATAAGTTTTACTTGCTACTAAGGGTGTAAATGAGACGAGTCGAGTCGAGCCCGATCTTGACTCGTTTAAAATTCACTGAGCTCGAGCTTAATATATAAAGTTTGAGCTCGGCTCGTTTGGTATTATAAGAATTCGAGCTCGGCTAGAAACTTGACTCGTTTATTTCACAATATTAATAATTTATTACTATTTTATATATTAATCAATAACATTTATTTATTTTTAATATAATAAGATTTACAATTATTACATATATAATAATTACTACCATGTAATCATATACTATGGGTGTGTTTGTTCGGCAACAACGAGTTGGAAATGGGGCTGAAACTGAAGTTTGTGGTTGGAGTTTGTGGCTTGAGCTGGGGTTTGGGCTTCTATTCAAAAGCCACTTCAAAAAGCTTTTTGTTTAAGGGCTTTTGGGGGCTTATTTTTTGAAGAAGCCCATTTTTGTTTTGCTTTCAAACAAGGCTTATGGGTCGGAGTTTATAAAAAGTAGAAGCTCAAGCCCCTAAAAGCCCTTAAAAGTTTTGTGCCAAACACACCCTATATTATTAGAGTGAGGTTCAACCAGTATAACAACTTTTCGTGAAAATGAAGGACTAGTAAGAACGCGTCACGTTTCACAAAACCCACTTTTTCACGTTTTTAATAAATTAAATATCTCTCAAGCGGCAAGTCGAAAAAACATAAGAATTGCACCATAAAAATCGACATTTTTTTCTCTTCGATTAGAGATCTCATAAGGTATACTTTCGACGAACTTTTTTTTTTCATTTTTTTAATGGGTTTTGAAAACAACTACCACATGTGATACCAGCGAGTAACACACGTGATACTAATATTGTACAACTTGTTTAATCAAAAAAAAAAGTCGTCGAAAGTATACCTTGTGAGATCTCTAATCGAAGAGAAAAAAATGCTGATTTTTATGGTGCAATTTTTATAATTTTTCAATGAGTCATTCTTGAGATATTTACTTTTTAAAAACGTGAGGGAATATGAGTTATGTGACACGTGGCGCATTCCTATTGGTTCTTCCATTCTCATCAAAATTTTAATTTTCATTTAAACATCTTTCTATATTATTATATAAAATAATAATAATTATATATATATATATATATATTTATATATATATATATATGAGAAGCTTGTTTAGACTCACGAATTTTTTCGAACTCGATACAAGAAACTCGAGTTCGAGCTCATTTATTAAACAACTTCCAAACTATATATGTTAATGCTCGAGCTCAAACTCGTTTAAGCTTGACTTGAATCAAGTTTCAACGAGTCAAACTCGAATAGTTCACGAGTAAATCGAATAGTTCACGAGTAAATCGGCTCAATTACACCCCTAATATATTAGAAAAGGTCCCTACTGGTTCTTGTTCCAGCTTATTCTTCAGGGCTTCAGGGAAACACCATCATTCCTTCTTTAATATTATTTAATTTATTTATATATTGGGGTTAACATTCTATGCAAACAACAACCTCCACGATGTGCTGCCAACCACGTACTAATAATCTAATTATTTACTCATTAATAATCATAATCATATTGTATATACGAGCCGTAAATTTGTAATTAATATTCCCATGTTGATATAAAAATAAACAGGACAGGTAATGTATATAGTCGTCATCATTTTCTGCCAACAATATATTTCAGCACTACCATGCATCCTGCTTAATTTCCATATAATTTCAGCACTAAATTTGCTTTGTTAATCCCTAAAGTAATTATAGTTAAGTAACTTTTTATGGAAATGATTCAGAATTAAATGATTGGCATTTTAGATTAATTACATTATTTTTCGTGTGCGTAATTTGCTTTAGTTATAGGCATTTTTGTTAGTTTAATGTTTTCGAAAATACATCAAAATATTAGGCTGATAAAACGTCGAAAACAAGTATCTACTTTGATTGTGGACGTATTGTTAGGACCAAAATATATTTAGCCCAACAATATGTCTAGCATATAATTTCAATTGAGGGTTAATCTAAAATCAATTGTTGATAGAAGAAGTAACACATGAGAATATACGCAGATATTATTTTAGTTTCCGATGTAAAATGAGTTTGTACCCAACACACATATCATTTCCCGTTTGCTTGCTGACAGACTATTCTGATATACAAATTAAATTATTGTTAAGTCAATGATATATAAGTGACATTGATGGAAAAGTTGTACACATGAAACGTATCGAAGGGTGAGTGCTTATATAGAAGAAATTAAACGTATCGAAGGGTGGGAGACATAAAGAGCCTGCTACGTTTTCAAGTGAAGTTATCAAAGTCAAAGATTGTTTTCGAGCTTATATATGGTTCTATCACTGTGACTTTCATTATAATACACAATACTTACGTGCAGCTCTGCATCTTTCTTGTTCAGACCACTTGCAATGGGGCATGGTCAAGCTCCATTTAGCCACCACGGTCGCAATGTGAGTCGTGGTGGTGGGGCGTTGAGCTTGGAAGCACGAGACGGAGAACGCCATTTGGTGGGACGCAATACTTTATTTTTTTTCTTTTCCTTTTTCATTTTATATTCTTCATTTTTTAGCCTAAACAAATTAATTAGTGGGGCTACCTTCACAACTTGTTTTTACCATTACAAAAGTTGTGGGGCACTACTCTTCCACAAACTTAGTTACCATTATACAAATAAAGTAATTAATATGATCATCGTCGTTTTTATGTATATTTAGAAAACATATTGGATATAATAATAATATATGTTAATCTTGGAGCAATGTCAAAATGGGAGGGAAATCATTGCAAATAGTAATTTGTGGGAGAAAAAAAAATTAAAGTCTATTTACATGGCTGGGACCAAAAAGGGTTAAAAAAAGATTAATATATAATAGTTGTTTATATATGTGTATCCTTATGTTAATTAAGATAAAAAAATATATTATAATATAATAATAATAAATTAATAATTAAGTTATTAGTTAATGGGATAGAAAGTAACACCCATCCATTTTCTATTTCTACGCAAAGTTCAATACCAACAAAAAGTCTCTCTATTTCATTTCTCCTCTTCCACAGAAAACAAAGAAAAAGAACAAAAGGAAATGAAGCAACTGAGATTTTGATACAACTGAGATCTTAGTTTTATTCTCTGTTGATAGATTAATTAAATTAAATTATTTATGTGCCAACCAAGATCATCTAAATTAAATTATTTTAATTTAATTTCTTCTTGGTCAATGGGTATGATCTCCCAAATATGCTTGTAATTTTAAGCTTCTTCACCTCTCAAATTCATCATCATCGTCATCATCTCCTTTACTCCCTGATCATATTGATCTTATATAAATACACAACGATTTCAAGTTCGTGTTATGGATATCTTTGGTGTCCTGAAGCTTCAAGTCAATGCTATTGTTAATAGTAATAGTATGCATGTATTCAACTTTTTGGTTGGGTTATTTTTGAGTTTTTCAATATGATCATGTTTCCATCTCAGCATCAACAAAATCTCATCAAGAATAATAGTTTAGGTGGTTATGGTGTGTCTTCTTGTGGTGATAATTATGACTGTTTGATCAACAACTTAAGCGAAGGAGAAGTTATAGGATCGGATATAATGGTTGATGATGAATCTAGAACCGAGATTAGTAATAGCAATATTGATCAAGAAGACGTAACAGGGACGTCTAGCTCCAAAGATATAATTATTCATCAGGAAACGATTAATAAAAAAGACGAGGACGAGGACAATGATAGAGGGTGGCTTCAATTGAGTTTAGGAAGTGGTCATGATGTGCACTTCAATAGACCCTCATCCGACCATGACCAAATTTCATCGGTTCCAAGACTAATCGAGCTTGATCTATTAACAACTACAGGTAGCGCTAGTTCAAGTAGCGGTGGTGGTGGTGGTGATGAGACTTGGTCGTTAACTTTAACAGCGCCAAGTCAGCAACAACCTAATTTTCAAGTTCCAGATTTTGGAGCAGAAGCGCGTACTTTGTTTTTGCAACCACGCCTTGATTCATATCCTGCCATAGCTTTTACTCATCATCAACAATACCAAAAGAGTTATATGCCATTTAGTCCTTACCCACTAACAACGCTTTCTTCACCATCAACGTTTTCGCCTTCTTTAGAGAAACTTCCTGCAGCCTCAGGCCGACCCCTTTATTTTCACAACGTACCACAAATCAGGATGGATTTGAGAGTGGTGGATCCACCTCGAAGACCTCATTCCGGTGTTTGGTTTATTCTTCAAGCATCTCAAAACCAGTAAGTCACTCAAACCCTATTTTTACATGTAACCTTTTGTTAATTAATTAAATTCGTTAGAAACTGCAATCCTTAACACATCCTTGTTTATTAGTTAACTCGTCGTCGTGAGGAATTATATTGTATATATGCTAGTTACCAGTTATGGACTTAAACGTTCTTTTGTTTTGTTTCTGTGTGATGAATTATTGCAGAATAAAAGAACCATATTTGCCTCAAGTACAAAAGAGCTATCTGAGAATCAAGTAAGTAGCATGGACTTTTATTATCGAAACAAGTCCAAAACATATATGCATCCGATTCAAATTAGGGGTTTCATTGATATATTGACGAAATGATTTAATTTGTTTAAACGCACAGGGATGGAAGGACGACCGTACGATTGTTAATCAAGTATTTGGTTAAAAAACTCAAACTACATAGCGAATACGAGGTAATAACTCGACTATCTAGCTACGTACACATCTTAATTCTATGAATATATGTCATATATGAAACATACATGCTAACTTATAATGATGATTAGTGCTACCGTAAATATTCTGAATGCCCATTGTAAAATAAAAAATCAAAAATCAAAAAGATTATATTGCTGGAATTAAAGTAATCCAGAAGAGGAAATCATCCATTTAATCCTGTAAGAATAATGTGGTTGGTGAAAGGAACATGAGAACAAATTGGAATGGATTGAAAGTGTCACTTGTATAGTTTTTAAATTCAGGTAACATCACAATTAGGTATCAAGTATATTTCTTGGTAGCCTTCATGGTATGGCAATACTATAATTAATTAATTAATTAATTATTAGTTCTAAAAATAGTTAAATTAGATGGAATAATACCCAAGTTAAATAAAATTAAATATATGTTAATTAGTGTATTGGCTACCAATTAATTAATTAAATAATATATAAATTAATGGTCCTTTGGGAAAACCTAAAGGGATATATCATCAATCATATATGATCGTGTGTATGGCTCAAGTTAATGGAATGTTGAAAACTACGTGCCACCGTCATCAATTTGCCTGCCTGAGTAAACAGCTAGCTTGCTTAATGTCTTACGTGTATATGAATATTCATACATATATACTATCCGTAAATAGCGTAAAAGAATGATAAAATTGATAGATAAAAAATGTTACCGGCAAGAACGAGTCTTTAAACACGTATCTACGCGAACTAATCAAGATATTTCTCTGATCGTTTTCGACTTTTCCCTCGCCACTTACAACATGTTTACCTAGGAATATGATATTACCACCAAGCCACCTTGATTATTGTTTTAACCAAATACTTTACATATTAATTAATATTAATATATATGTTGAAGGTTGAGATTGAAATTCCTAACATTTTTTTTACATACTAAAATATGAGACCTTGTTACATTAACTTACAATGTGCAAAGAGACATGTACTTAGGAGTTAGCTTCGCATGGTCATTTCAGCAACAAATTAGAATTAAAATTGAAGAATGATTAAAAATATCACTTAACTAAAAGAAAACTTTCTAAGTTACGTTACTTAGTAATGTGTCAAAGGAATACGTTAAAAGTTACTCATTGATTATTACTACACACATTTCTTGTTGGCGCGAGACATCAATACCGGTTCAAAGATTGTCCACATTTCTCTTCTTTAGAGTTAGCACGATTTAGTACCTACAAAATTTCATGGGACATATATACGAATTCCTAATGCAATTGCGCGGGTTTGGTGGAGGAGTGTCAACCCCAACACCAAACCCATTAATCCAAACAATCTCCAAATTCGCCTCAAATTCTAACGGAAATCTTATCGGGTATCCCATTGAGGACATGACTTCCCCAAACCCAATCCAAACCCTAATGGGATATTATCGGGGCACCTCGTTAAGGAAACCCGAAATCTGGACGGCTTAGCTTGCTGATTTTCCTCGCAATCATTGATGCTATTTTTAAAGAAAAAAAAAACAAATCACTAATATAATGAAGATAACATTTAGTGTTTAGTCTCGTACACTATAAACATTAGAAGGATTTCACATGTATACCACAAATTAATAAATAATTGAACCATCGGTATTTGTAGGAGTCAAATTCCTCAAGTTTACACCTAATAACCTTATAGATATATTAATTAGATATATATAAACATGCATATATCTTATAGATATAATATAAAAAACTAATATTAACACAAAAACTTATACATAAAACTATTTATTGATACTATTATTATATATATTGGGGCGGAGGGAGCAGAGATGATAGTCCTCATTCCTCAAACCGAACCGGATAAGATTTTCGCCCCATACCCCGCCCCATCTCCGATAATTATCCGTATTTTCTTAACTTTGTTTGAGAGGTGTCACTAACATATTAGGATGTTGTATGCTAGAATCATGCAAGTGTACTCTAGCGTAATGGTACTACATATTGGACCACTAGTCATCATGAAAATGAAGATATATAATAATTGGATAGGAATTTAGAGTACGTTGGTAGCTATGAAGAAATTGAAATATGTAGATATGGCAACATAAAAGTATAGGACCACTTCTCATGAAATATAGACGCCCACTTCTACATGCCTACAAGTAACAAAGACAGTCAATGATTATTGCTGGACGTAAATTAAGTAACGACTTTTGTGCTAAATCATTGGTAAATACTGTATAATTTTTGGTTTCGTTGTAGAATTAAGGTACCATCTTATAAGTCCAATTATATATCTCTCTCTCACACACGTATAGATCGATATAGATGAAATATTCAAATAATAAAGAAAGGACCAACAAAATCATGATTAGAAACTAGCTCAAGTGTTAATTCACACATGATTTGGTTCATTTTGAGAGCCGACAAAAAAGTTGTAAACTGTAAATAAAGTTTAAAACACATTAATATTTGTTCGTTCATATATGCATGTGCATGATCTGTCCATTCTGTCCATTAAATTTGATATCCGTTCACGAGTGAACGAATGTGTTTACATGTGTAAGTTTGAATAAGAACCTTCGCCAATATTTACATGTGAAATGAATCAAGATGAACCCCTATCTAACAGTAATTGTTGAGTGTTAATATTAATATCGGTGTAGTTTAGGATTATATATTTAGTATTTAAAATTATATTAAATTTCACTCAAAATTTGATTACGTACATCCAACACTAAAAGTTTATATGAATGTATCAAACATTCAATTATTTGTAAGTAGCGAGATCTGATTATACGAATGTGTCAGATTATGTCAGATTACGTGACAACTTAGGAAAATTACTAATTATTACCCTAAATCATTAAGTTACAAAACATACAATAAAAAAAGATTGAAAGTTTGATACATACTACAGAATATTAGCTTTTTACCTCTAAACTAACGCAACTATTAGGTAAGATTCAAGGAAGACAACTTCCGATTCCCATGGCATGCATTTACCTTCAAACTTTATATATAACTCATTCGCTAGGAACTTATCACATAGTTATATGAATCTACTCTTGCAGTAATATTACGTACGTTGATATGCATGTGTCTAAATGGGTGGCTCAATATTTAAATTTTTTGAGAAATAATCCACGATAAAATTACACTTGTTCCGAAAGTATTAGATCATGTGTGCGACCGAAAATACGAAAACCAATGATTTTGTGGTTCGTTGGTAACGTACGGTGGTACCCCTGCGCGATGGTCTAAAAAGCCTTTGGCATACCGAACGTATATATGTAAAATCTATCAACCAATATTTTGTGCATTCAACTTTTATTAGATTATGTATGAACGTATATGTGAGATAAATGATGAATTTATCATTTAAAAAAGATAATGATAGTAATCTTTGATATCTGACTTTAAGATTGATGGAGAAACAATGAGCTGATCAGAATGATAGGTTGAAAAAGATAGGGTACGCACGCACGCACGCACTCATCCAAATCCAAGTTAACGTATAACCCATGTTGAATATTAATTCAACATTCTTTGTAGGGCCCTACAAATCACATAGTGGACCCCCTTCTAAATTCTCATTTACTCCTGCAATTAATCATAGGGCTAGAAAATTAAGGTTTTAATTGTTGCATGGTGGTTTAATTCGTCATGCTTTCGCATCATGCAAATCAGCAATAACAAATAAGAAAAAGAGACCATTTGTGATCATCCCTAGCTCAATGGATGTGAATGAGGTCCCACCTAGCTGTATCTTTGTGCAGGGATTGTGGTTCAAAGTACTTCAATCATAACATCTTATTAAGTGCTACATGCACTTCCATAAAAAGACGGATAATAAATTACTCAGTCTGTCCAAAATTATAGTGTACGTTTTTTTTTTGTTTTTGTCCCGATTTAATTGGTCACTTTAGTAAATAAATAGAAAATTTAATCGAGATTATCATATTACTCTTACTTGAAATTATTACAAACTTTGAAGAAATCAGTAACTAATTAGTTAAAAATAAAACTGTCATTCTGCAACAAGTAAGAAAGAGAAAGCAGTTATGATTATGTATTTTTAAACTGTGTCTTTTTTATCGAGTGAAAATTATATTGGGACGGAGGGAGTAATAATATTGAATCCGACCCATTAAAAGTGTTCATATTTATAATTTCTGATGGTTCTAAAACAACTGTCAAATTTTTATTGCAACCAATCAAAAAGAATGTAGTGGTTGAAGATATTTGATAACGAAGAGTGTAGTTAGTAAAGTTTTCAGAAATCATGTGCATTTTTATAGTGCACACTTTGACTGGGACGGATGGAGTATTATATGGCAGAACATGACATAACATATTTCTTTTTGAAGATAAAGTTATAAAACTCCCCGTCCCAATACAAGTGTGTCCATATTTCTATTTTAGGTTGTCCCAAATAAACGTCTACTTTCATGCTACAATCAATTAAAAGAGACTTTATTAGGCAGATATGTTATTTAATTGGTAAAAAGTGTAGTTAATAGATATTTCTAAAACTGTATGCAAAGTGAAAATGACCTCACTTTAACTATGAGTATGAGGGACAACTATGACGGACGGATCAATATAAAGCAAAATAATAATATTGTAATTTACGTTGGGCATAAGCAATGCATGCCGCAAAATTCTGAAACAAGAATCATTGTACTTGTTTAAAACATAAAATTTGCATGCATAATCATCAAATCAAATAGAAAAATATGGAGTAATACTTTGTCTTTAATTGAACCTAAATTAAAGGAACATGAATTGTAAGAACTAACAATTAAACTATAATTTAAATGTAACGTAATTCCTTTGTATTATTCGAAGTAATATATTAATGCTAATCATCATCATTATTATATATGTATCAGAATTATATTATTGAAGTAAGAATATTTGAGATTCTGCATATTACACAGAGACGTGCATGAGGATATGAGGTTGATAGATGATGTGTAATTGTGTATATATATATTTTTCTACCAAAAAACAATGACACTGAAAAGTGTTAATAAAGATGGTGGGCCCGATTCTCGGCGAGGTTGCTGGATCATATCGGTCACCGTTTTAAAGAATATTTCATTCGTCCCGGTTTATTCGTTTATCTTACCTTTTTTGTTTTTACGATGTCTCAAAATAATTGTTCATTTTCACTTTCAACTAATCAGAAAATATTTAAGTGAAAAAATATGTAATCTTTATTGGTTGACTGTATAATTATTGCATCTTTTTTTAAATTGTGTGCATATTTGAAGTGGACAATTAAATTGGAACGGAAGGAGTTAATTATTTAAAAAATAAAAAAAGTCTAAGGGTATAATGATTGTAAATGATTAAAGTGTTTGGTTATTTCAGTCGTGCAAGGATGGTGAAGCAATAGCCCATTCGACGTTGTTTGTCTTCATTTTCAATTAATTGATTACAAACTATAACTTAACCCTTGCTCACGAAGGAAATTTTTTCTATTTAGGTTACTTGATTAAGTACTTAAATAAGATAACTATCATACTCATACTCAAATGTATGATCCCATAATCGTTTCCGTCCCACCCGAATAATATTCGGGTTTAATGTTCACCTCAAGTAAAATATGTCTAGCTATTTAATTACTGTCATATATATATTCACCTCCTAATTCTAATATACATCTAGCTGGAGTTGAAGATTGTAGTTGGAGCTGGAGATGGAGTGGAGCTGGAGCTGCAGATTCTTTTTCAAGCTATTTAGAAAAGTTTCTCTACAAAAGGATTACGAAGGATTCTTTTTTCAATAATCTCTACCCTAATTTTGTTGCCAAATAAAAATGAAAAGATTGAGATTGTAAAAATTAAAAACTCAATTTCCTAAAATCCCTTAAAATGCTTTTGCCAAACACACCCTTATTCACATAATCAAGTCAAGTCCCATATATATCGTAATAAGTTTAATTAAATTTATATAAATATAAAAGTCAAACTTATAAATTAATAATTTAATGTCCAATAGGTGAATGGCTAGTGACAAAAGATTAAATTAGTTGGGCCGTTGAAATGAAAAGACAAAAATCCTTTCGATCCCCTTTTTGGGTGGAGAGATGGGCCTAACATGCAAACTATGGGACCCCCCACCCATTATCACATGACAAACCCTTACCTCATGCTGTCATGCATGCGTTTATAATCGTACACTTTTATTCGTATTGACTCCCGGCCCTAAGGCTGAACACAAATTAACGCGTTAATTTATATCAAATCATTAATACGTCAGTACTTTTTAAAACTGACACTACACTACCAACATTTATATTATTTACTTTAATTATTTAAACAACAAAATTAAATAATTAAAATAAAAGTACATTTATTGAAAGTCGTATGTTTATTTGAGTGAATGTGTATGTGTATTTATAGTGTGTTTGTGTTACAAAAAAATAATTAAAAAAAATATTTTTTTTCAAACGGTAATATGACCGTTTTTAAAAAATAATTTTTTTTAACGGTAATATGACCGTTTTAAAAAAAATTATTTTTAACGGAAAAAAGGAAGAAAAAAAATTAAATAATGATTTTGGACCCATTCGCTCCTGTCCGTTTCTGTCGAAAAACTGAAGTGAAAAACCGACGTGTCCGACCGACGGGGCCGTGCCAACGACGTCGATTTCGTCGGCTAAAACCGTGCCACGGACCGATGTCCGTTGGCACGAGTCTTATAGCTAGATTTTAGCCATGCATTCATACGTACTATTCACTACTTGCTTCATTTACACAATCAAATAAAGTTACTAACATTACACTTTTTGCTTTTTATGAAAACAGATAGAAATAACATGTAAAGGACAACAACTTTTGCCGTTTTTGACCTTACAACATGTACGAGATCATATATGGAATCGGCCCAGAAATGATGTCGTCTTTCCTCATTGTTCGGTTACTGTTGACCATCTTATGGTGCTAAACTATGGTAGGATTGCATGACCCACATACTCGATCCAACTTCTTTACTCGCGTATTAATTTGTAGCTTTTGATAAATTATGGGAATTTTTTATCCCTTTGATGATGATGCGGTGTGCGTATCATTATGTTTATTTGATTTTCAATTTTTTAATTAGTGTTTTGTAGTGGTATGATGAAAAAGAAATTGTTTGAAGTTACCCCTGACCTCGTGTGGTTTTGTTTTAAGGGGCCTTTTTTAATGAGTGTAAAAATCATAGAAATTTCCATATTTAATTTATTGTTATACACATGATTTAGTTTAGCACAAGATGGTCTATATCTTTCTTCATCAATCAAAAAACCAACATTGCTACACGTTTAAAGCTCTACCAAAATCATGTGGACAAGTCACATTGGCCCAAGTAGAGTTGCAAATGAGTCAAGTTGAAATCGAGCTCTACTCGGCCAATTTAGAAGAGCTTGAGCTTTGTTTTGATAGCTTAACGAGCCTTCAAGATGCAGACGCAAACTCTACTTAAGATGTATTCAAGATGGCTCAAGCTAGCAGGTTTCCTATAAGATTAATAATAATAAAGTCGAATCTCGAGTTTTCGATAAAATCTTGAACCATTTTGTGGCCCTAGCTAGGCTCAACTGCTAAAGTATCAGTCCTAGGCTCTTAGCATCTACTGTAATGACTACTATACAGATAAACTGCCTCCAGCCTAGTTGCTTTCAAAGCCCAAACAGGAGTAGCCAGTGGCCCAGGCAGCCAGTAGCCTTATAGTAAATGTTTTATTCTATATTTAGATTTAAATGAAAGCCAAAAACAAATTACAGTACGTGTTTAAATGTTTTATTCTATATCATTATTCGTATCTTAATTTAGTCAACAAATTTTTACATATGTTTTTTGTGTTTATTAAATGCTTCTAGAGACTATATGCTGGCATTTCTTTTACGTACGTTAATCTTTGGTTTCATTTGAAGTATTTTTCTATCATAGGTTTTAAATTCACTATTTTTTAATCTTTTAACATTTGGTAAATGTATTAAAAATAATGATGATATACGTGCTCGTTGATAGGCCTTAAAGTTACATTCGTTGATAATGTTTGAAATAGTATATACATTTTATGACACTAACATTAGGCGAAATTTTTAAGTTAATTTTTACAACTTTATTATTCTTCATTTGCATATATCGTATAGAAACCATTTCACCGTTTCTTGACACTAACAATGCGTTTGAATATGTCGACAGTTTAATTCACATATATACCCACTTTCTAATGAAATATACGAGAAAACATATGTGTTGTCAAGAGTCAAACAAATGTACTTTGACATATATTATTTTATAAAAAATTGAGGGTATAAATTTCTAAAACAAATGTGTACAAATTATTATCCGAATTTAGAAAATATATATCATGTTATTGACCCTTTAAAAAGTAAAACTAAAAATTGAACGTTAATACTCTTGGGCAGCGCTATGCATAGCCTTAATAACCACTTAGTTGTATTATATTAACCACCTACTTGGATTTTTCTAACGACAACCTTTCGATCTATATTTAAGATATTCTGACATGCATTATTTTGTTGTACTATGAAAATAACCACCTCACTAACTTTTTAATAACCACCCCCATTAACCTTAATGTTACATTATTTATGCACAAAATATTTTCTTAAACATAATCCCAAGGACAATCATTAATCATTGTATAAATACTATATTAAAAGAATGAAAAGTAAAGAAATTGGTTCCATATTTTAAGAAGACAGGCACACACTTCCGCCTATATCATTCTTCTTGGTTACTGCTAATTCTCGTTATATATAATATTCTAGTCACGTATATCTAGGATATCTGATTTGTTTCAATAAAGTAACGTTCACTATTCCTCCTCCAATAATAATAATAATATAATAATATAAAATAATAATACAAATAGCGGTAGATTGAGGGAAAGATCTCATTTGAGAGAAATGAGGAAAAAAAAGGTTTTACTGCATTTTAGAACAAACTTTTTATAATTTACGATAATTACTGCATTTTAACGATACTGCATTTTAACGATACTGCATTTTAATAGCTAGTAGTGTTTTTTACTTGATTATATATATGATTAACCTTTCTGACATCATCAATTAAAAAAATATAATTATTCAATTAAGTCCTTTAATTTTCTTAATTTAAACATTAACCCCCCTTACTCTAAATAATTTAATTTAAAATTAAGAATTAAACTCTTTACTCTAAATTAAATAAATTAAAATCCAAATAATCGTGCTAGAAGCTGATTTGTTACGGATATAAGTAACACAAGGATTCTTTAATAATTACGTTAGTTATTATCCCTTCATTCATTAATTATAATTAACTAAAAGTCAAAAAGTTATACAAAAATTTAAATACAACCATCCACATTATACTATGTATTTGAAGCCGTGTATTTTATTTTGATTTCATACCTCATATGAAATATTCATTATTCAAAAAGTAAATACGACATTATAACTCCATTATTGTAGATTGGATGATTAATAATTGAAAAGGTATATTAAAATTAAAGGTCATTTTTAAAATTGTGTGATAGTTTCAAATAAGAACTACCAAGTTATTTTATTGATATTTGAATCCTATAAACAGGTAAATCTTATTTGTGAGATCGAATTTTCTTAAAGATTAAATTAAACACATTTCCATCATTATGTTTGGCCTAATAATCTAATTATTCAATTTATATCTCAAAATCTTCTTCCTTCCTTCTTTTTTTGTTAGAACAAATATTTATTCATTTTCGAATATGCTATTTTATAGTTTATGTAAATTGATTGATTTAAGATTTTCTCTTTCTCTTCTTGATTATATAGTCAAATTCTTTTATCATTAAGTGACATTGTGAATAATGTATTAAAATCTTAAAACCAACTATGAATTTAAGGTACAAATCCTAATGAATTGTTTCACATTTATATTATCTTATTATTGAGGAGAAGATCGAACCAATATATGAAACTACCATTAGATAATTTCGCGTGTGAATTTGATTTGTTGTTTAGTTAATATTGCTAGATAAGTTGCTAAGATATTTGATTGATGTACAAAAAGGGTTGTTAAAGTGGTTTTCAACATTAGAATAATTGGGGAATTTAAGGTACAAGATTCAAACCTGACATTTACATGAAAATTGAGGATTATTGTTTGAAAATTATTAAATCATAATTCAAAGTCTATTGTATGTATACAAATTCAATTTGGTATATCATTATATTGTGTGTATTAAACTTTCAATAACGACTATTTTATGTATGCGATTAATTATGCATACGATAAGCGGTATTATTGATGATGTGACGATCGTATAAGTCACCAAGTCATAGACACGTTATCAAAAACGGGTGCCACTAATTGTATATTTATTTAAATTCAACTTTAATACCCATGTCATTCCTTTTTTTATATATCTTAATTAAGCACTTCAACTTAAAATTTATCAAGCATAGTACGAATTTAACTTACAATTATTTTCAAAACTATTCAAATACTCTTAAAATACGTTATTTCCACTAAATGATCCGTGTGTATACACGGGTTTAAGTGCTGGTAAATCTAAATATTAATAAAAGAAAACTCTCCTAAAAATCTAAATGCAAAATTGAACTCCTATTAGACAATCAAAACTCTCAATTTCACTTAAACTTTAATTAACCAATAAAATGTCTCCATTCCCCTAAAAAAATCTAATCTAAAATAAATAAATCAAACTACATAATAATAATAATAATAATAATAATAATAATAATAATAATAATAATAATAATAATAATAATAATACTAAAAAAATAAAAATAAAAAGAGACTAATTTTTTTTGTTCTCTATCTCTCACGAACGTTTTGTACATTGCAAATAAAGTCAATTTCATATTCTTTCATATCTTTATATATGAAATATTAATATTGATATTAATTTAATCAAATTGAAATTTGAAACATATATTTTATTTCACGTAATTAATTTTAAATACTGATTTAAACTTTAAACAATTCAAATTTTAATTATTTTTAATTTGACGGGTTTCTTAATTTTTACGAGCTTTACAAATGAATTCAAATCAAGATTATAGTTGTTTTTTCAAAGCATGTGACAATACTGACTTCATAAGAGGTTTGGATGGTTTAAACGTGTGAGTTTAATCACGGGTAATAAGCGAACCAATTCATGAGCTACTTGAGATCGACTCAAGAAACATTCGAAATCAACTCAGTACAAATCGAGTCTAGCTCGAGCTACTAGTGTAGAGTTTCAAATCAAGCTCTCTAAATATTTCTTAACAAAACTTTAACATTGCAAAAATAAAAAATTAACAACCTTATTCATCACAAAATCAAATAATATCAATAAATAATTACAGATTTTGTAATCCTATTTGAATTAGTAATACCAATGGATAAGAAGGCCTTTGCAAAAATAAACAAAATGAAATAACGGGTTTCTCTATTAATTATTCATAACACTTTTAAGTCTACTTAAGAGCTTATAATGAGACAAATTACGTAATACAAATAACAATAGTTAGTTATAACTATGCTTCTCCATGTAAAGAAAAAAGGTAAAAATAAAAATAATCATATCATAATACTTATTATTAGTAAGTAGTAACAAAGAATAGAAGGTATCTACGAAAAATTAAAAAATACTAATAATAAAAAAGGATAAGTGAACGAATGGATTTTGTCAAACTCCGTAATACGTAATATCAATATTTTTGCATTAAAATTCCGTGTGTATACACGGGTCTATAAACTAGTAAATATTAATAAACGAAAACTTCTCCTAAGACATTTCTATACAAAATTGAACCCTATTAACCAATCAAATTCCTTAATTTCATCAAACATCCAATTAACCAATCAAATCAATTAATTTCTCTAAATAATCTGATCAATTAATCTTCCTACAAAATCTAATTTTAAAAAAATCATGTCAAAAATAATTCCTCCATAAAAATAACAAGTTTATATATCTTATCAAACAATATAAATCTTATTATTCGCTATACATTAGTCGAAGCATGCAAATGAGTACTTATTTAATTAGGTATTTACATGTCGCACCCCAAATTCACTGTGCAGCGGAAGTTGGGTCGGGGCGCGACTAATCAGAAATCATTACGCAAGATTACATTGAACGACCACTATATGCATCGTTTGAAAACAATACAAAAATCGTACATTGATAATCCATGTGTTTACAATAATCTGTGAGTTACCGAATAATCCTAGAGATTTTAATACATAACTAAAGATACAAAATAGTAATGTATTGCGTGGTGACGTTTTGTAATAATAATCCCGTTGGTGACGTTTTGTAATAATAATCTCCGAAGACATTATTATTATGTTTGTTTCATTATATACTTATAAGAGTATATGTATTGCGTGTAACGTTGTATATCGATACTCGTTGTTATTTGTGGTTATGCGTGTTTAATACTTAGTGAAAACATAGATTTAATCAAACTGTTTTAAGCGATACAGAGGGTTAGTGTCGCAAGTGGCAAGTATTAAATTTTATTGCGACACTGAAGCTTGTGTCGCAGTCGAGAAAATCAATAAGTGTGCGACACTCAGGTTTGTGTCGCAGGTCGTGATTTCAAATAGATAGGCGACACAGGGGTAGTGTCGCATAATAGTACTGTCAGTTATAAATGTTGCGACACAGGGGTAGTGTCGCAGATTAGTACTGGTTTTAAAAGTAGCGACACACGGTTAGTGTCATACCCGATTTGGGCCTGGTGCGACACTAAGGGTCTGATGTGTTTTCGGGTTCGAGAACTTGGTCAAACGTGCTCGGTTTGACCCGAAACATTTACATGACTCTTAAATATGTTTTTGGGACTTATAAAAATTAGAGTTACATTTTATGGCTAACCCGAAAGTGTCGTTTTTAATTTCGTGCCAAAACAGTCCGTGAGTTAGTTTCTTCTAAATTTATAAGTTTTTCGTGGCTCGTTTTGACTAGTCAAAGTGTCGAGATAAAATCTGAGAAAAATATCAGTTGTTCCCCTATATCTTAGCTACTTAACATATTTTTTCCGTAATTTTTTGGTAGATCTAAGTATTTTTAATAATTCCATTTGTCCTCTGAGGTCCAATTTTGACCAATCTGGACACATGTTTAAAGATTGAATTACTGAGAAAAATCTACAAAACTTCAGAGGGTGTAATCATACTATTTTTAAAGCTAACAAGATTTTTAAGATTTTGGCAAAAACCTCATGTCGTTTGGAGTTGTGTAGCTCGAGTTATGGACCCGAGAAGTTGGCACAAAAATCTTTCACCCGAGTAAAATAAAGGGGGATGAAGTTCCTTACAAAGAAGATGATGAAAGCACGAAGAGATGGACGTCGAGAGCTCGTTTTCTTGCAAACCGAAGAGGTGGTGTTATGGTGGCTTGTGGTGGTGATTGTGGTAGTGTTTGGAGGGGTTTCTTGGGGCTAGAATCTACAGAGATCAAGAGATAGAGATGGGAGACTTGAGAGAAAAAGGTTGTGTGTTTGTGTGAGATTGTGTTTGAGTGTGGAAAGGAGGAGGGAAAAGATAGTATGGGGGTGATATGGTATGGTGATGATGTTGGGTATGGGGGCCGGCCAGGGGGGCCCACTAAGGGTGTGGGAGTGTTAAATTTTGTTCCCCAAATTTACGTTACGCGCGGTGCCTATTTACCCGTTCGTTTCGTCGTTCGTTTAAACATTAAACGTTTATTATTCAAGTTTTTCGTTAACGATTTATTCGCGTAAGTTTTGATTTAAGTTTAAATTAATACATTTTATTTTAAGTTATTGAAATATAAATCGAGTTTTGTTCGGCTGTTGGGCGCGATTCGCGCGTTTTCGTTGTGTACGGTGCGTTTTATACGAAACGCATAACGTTTGCCATATTATCGAAATAATATAAGTTAAATAACGATTATTAAATATAATTACGTTATTTAAGAAAATGTTTTTCATCAACGTCCGTATTATTGTGTCGGATACCCTCCGATCGAATTTGCGTAATTAAAATTAATTACGTACGTGTGTATATAACAATATACAAGGTGTTACTGTACTTAGTCCTATTTCACACTAAATACCAGTAATAATAATCTATGATTAAACACAAATGACGGCCTAATTTGCCGGGTGTCACATTACAATAGACAAAATACATTATTACAATAATCATGTGCATACATGGGTTTTTACAATAATCGTGTGCATACATGGGTTTAAAACTCTATATTGATAATAATTAAAAAAAATGCTTAAGTTTTTTACATTAGCTGTGTCATGTGTATACACGTGTTTAAACTTATATATTAATCACGATGAACGGATGAAGTATTCATTTAACTGTTTCTGTATGCATACACGGGTTTAAAGTTTAAACACTATATTGATAAAAGAAAAATTATATTTAGTTTTATTTTACGTTAACCGTATGTATACCTGGGTTTAAAACTCTATATTGATCAAAGAAAAACTATGCTTACTACAATCAAAAACAGGAATATGTATTCATTTTTACATTAATCCGTGTTTACACACGGGTCTATACACTAATAATAATATATAATAATATTAAAAATAGTGGTAGATTCGAGGGGAATACCTCATTTGAGAGGAACTAAGAAAAAACTTTTTTTTACTGCATTTTAGAACAAATTTTTTATAATTTACGACAACTATTGCATTTTAACAATAATACATTTTAATAGCTAGTAGTGTTTTCTACTTGATTATATGCATAATAAAGTGTTATTAATGCAGTGTTATTACTATTATATATGTTAAAATTTATAAGTATAAAGTGCATTTTATGGACGGCTTGTGATTTACGATAAATACTGCATTTTAACAACACTGTATATTAATAATACTGTATTTTATATCTATAAATTTTACTGCATTTTAATATCACTACATTTTAATCGTTACAATTTTGTCCTAAATTGCACTAAAAAATATTTTTTTCCACATTCATATCAAATTAAACTTTCTTCTCAAAACCTTATCTTAAAATGGTGAAAGATCCGATGGGAAGACCTCGAGTATATATAATATCATTTTTATCTAAAGTTTTCATTTTTTATTCTGAAGAAAATAACCTCGAGTATATTAAATGATTAGGTCGTTCCAAACCCGATTGTAAATTTAGAATATATTAGAATTAGGATTTGTGTTTCTTATTTCATAAGTTGGGTTCTATTAAAATAGGCATGCGATTGAATATAATTTTTTATTTATTTAGACCGTGCATATCACGTGAGTTAAGTTATGTCAGCCAGTGAACCAGGTTAAAGTAAATAAGTTGAATTCGCATTTGGCAACCTGCATGTACGTGGTTCTATTGTAGATTCCCCCGAGCCAATAAGGTATTCCCCTCGGATCCATCCCTGTTCAGAATTTGCATTTGGCAACCTGAATGTACTAGAGCCCTGCCCTTTTTCTCTTCAATTATACGGAGCATAAGTAAGCATTAGTTAAAATGACACAGTCAAACATGTCGGCAATAGCTACTGAATCTCTTCAAACTTCTCTTCAGAACTTCTGGCTAGACCACCACGACATGAGCGTCGAAGGATCAGGGTTTGAGAATGAGACCTGTTATGAGTCGACATCCCAGGCCACATTGGAACAACTTACGGAACAATGTCTCGATCTCAAGGTTAATTCTTACATGTATATATTTATAACACTGTCTGGTTTGTTTATTTAGTTATTAATAATGCCGAACTTGACTAAAATAAATGACTATTAGAATATATTATTAAGATTTTATATGTTTCTAATTACTTTATAATCAATTATTAGTATTAGTTTTCTATTAGGTTACTTATTCATCAAGTTTAGTATAGTATATAAATATTTATAGGTCTTTTGCAATCATTTTGATCAACTGATTCAATTAATAATATTATAGTTTTACATGATATCAGAGCAGGAGGTTTAAAAACAAAGTGTTTTTTTTCACTTCACATACGTTTTTTTTATTGTGAACTCTTATATCTTTTTGTTTTTCATAAAGTTTTCATTGTGAACCTTTTTTTTTTTTTTTTGCTTCACAGAAATTTGGAAATTTTTTAAATGTAAAACTTAATTTTTTTGTCTTCATATAAATTTATGAATGTGTGAAGCTTAATTTTCAACCTTTACAATTCATAAATTTTTTGTGAAGGCAAAAAAAATAAGCTTCACATTTAAAAATTAAAGTGTGAAGCAAAAAAAATTAAACTTCACACTTTATAAAATTGTGAAGCTCAACTGTTTTCACCGTTTTTATTTTATTTCCACCCATTTATATATATATATATATATTTTGATCCAAGGGCTGAGATCAGTATTCCATCCCTATATATATATATATATATATATATATATATATATATACTAGCCTAATGCCCACACGATGCAGCGTGACAAAAAATCTACGTGCATTAATATGTTTATCTAACATAAATTCGTATAAATGAGAACATAGTAGTAAGTATCTCATTTTCTTACTATCACAATGACGATCTCGTCACGACTTTAAACTCGATACGAAAACCAGCAAGTAAATAAACTGGTTAGGGTGGCATTTCTAACATGTCAACCTGCTAAGTTAGAATAACCAATGCGTTTAACTTTTCTGGTCGTGTTAGGTTGAGGTTCGGGTTATTGGTCCAACCCGATATCTCGGGAAAAAAAATTAAGTTTGCTTTTGTAATAAAAATCTAACCCGACAATAATAACCCCCGCCATATTTTCACCCGTATTTATATCAATTAATCGTAACCGACATTTTAATATCCATAATTATATTACGTGGTTACAACATTTATAAAATAAATAAATAATTATGAGGTTATATCTTTTGTAACTGAAACTATTTTTGATGTATTAACTTTTAATTAATTGTATTTGACCTTAAACAATTTATAGTTGAATAATATAAGTTAAAAGGTATAATAGTAATTGACTATTTCTCTCTTTTAAGACTTTGTCTCAAATCAATTATATAGTAGTATAGATATATATAAAACAAAGATTTTTTTCTTGTTTTTTGGCCATGCCACATCATCTTTTTATATTTTTCTAAACTCACCTAATTATGCCACATCATCAAATTAATTTTTTTTAAAAATCTTCATAATTCCTAACACTTTCTTAAAGTTTTTAAAATTTTGAATTTCTAACAAATTACTTCATTCTATTTTGTGAAGGTTTCTAATTGAATTTTATTATAATTTATTATAATAGCTTTTTTAATTTATGCATTACATTTAATAAATAATAATTTTTTCCTACATAAAAAATAAATTCATGTTCTTACTGATATCTCATACCTTGCAATGATCTAATATTATCATCATCAATTACCAAGTTTAAGGAAATTTTTTAATAAAATATATAAAATTGATTATTTTCTTTACATTTTGGTATACATTACTGTTGAGTTTCAATACTAAATTTTCAACAATATTAATACAATTGAAAACTTAAAAAAACATGATTAATTTTAATTTTTTTAAATACCGTGCATCACAAGTGCTCAACAAATGTATCAAAACTTAACATCATTTTGCAATTAATGGTTGTTACTTTTGTTATTCACATGGTGACAAGATCGGTGTTATCGTGATAAATTGATAGAAATCCAAATTTCAACCGCTCGTAAGGAAATGAAGAGACTACATCATACTTGATGTATCAACTGATGAAAAATAAATTCAAGTTCATCCATTATAATTTAATTTATGTTACTAATCATTATCACAATGATAATTATATTTTTTAATTAACAACACTAAACTTACAAATTAATATAATTGTATTTTATAAATGGTCATGCATCGCATGGGCTCAAGGCCTATTAAGTATATATATATATGACATTTTTCACCGCTACTGTAGGCCAATTCTGTACTAGTGCTAGCTTTTTTTGACATAGATAGAAAACATTTTTCTTTAGGTACTCAATTAGTCGCGTACCTCGATCTTCTTAGCTCGGTAATCAATCGCTTTTGACCTCCATCATTATTTTAATCTAAGGTTTGTAAACTTTAGCATTACAAATCTCAACACATGAGATCTTGCGTCATTATATCCAGCAAGCCAGCCTAGCTACATTTTTTCTCTTAATAATAAAAATATGTACTAACAATAAATAACATGTATATATGAACAGACAAGAGAGGCCTATTACATAAATTGGAGAACAGGAATTAAAACCAAAGAGGACCCGAGGAGGATGACAACGATCGTCGATCATGACGGCTACTTTTACAGCAATATAGAAGAGGATGATGATATTGAAAGTTACTCATCGTCGTACGAATTAGGTGAAGGATCCTCGTCATCATCGGAATCATCTTCGGCCGTTTCATCATCAAGAAAGCCAAATAAAAACGAAAAGCTAGAGGAAGTAGTTAATGTGTTGGTGGTGGCAGGATGTAAAAGGTGTTTGATGTATTTGATGGTTGCTAAGCATGTGGTAGAATGTCCCAAATGTAATGCTCAACTCCTTCACTTTGACACCTCTCTAGCTTAATTATTAGATTAAGATATATATGATTAAATTATACTCTAATAATATATTACTAGCTACCTTAAAATTTTGTTAACTGTATTATCTGTATGGATTAATTATCAAGGGCAATATTTATTTATAGTCGATAATTACTTTTCTATTTGTTTGGATTACATTACATGGATCAAATAAATATATAACAGGCCAAGTTTGTTGAGGGCCTGAATAAATTTGGGCTGAAGGTATCTTTTTACACTATTTGGGCCAGTGTTGTTGAGGGCTGTAAGCTGTTCCCCTGTTTACCCTTAATTCCTTAAACACCCCATTTTAGTTCATATTGGTCAACTATATTTTTAAATCTCATTCCTAACATTTTCGCGAACCTACGTTTGTCACGTGACAACAGTCAATAAGCAGACTTAATATAAAATTGATTGAAAATTTATTGGTTCTTTAAGAGTGCTACCACTCATATTTAGACGGTGCACTTTATTGTTTAAATAAACTACCAAATGAAATGAACTTCAATTTTTTTTAAACCAGTGACTAAATTTTCTGACTACGCCACTAAATTCATTTCCATTCTCATTTCTACTTGATCTATATTCATCCTTTTATAAAGATCTAACCAAACATATTATATCATAATCTTAACAATTTGGCTACATTATAATTTATTCACATCTACATCTACATATAAATAAAGTAGAGTAACTATATTGAAGAAAATGGTTGGTTAGCAATTAATAGAATCAACAAGATACTCCACCCAACTGCTAATATCTCTTCATGTAATCACTTAATATCAACTTTTATTTTTGTTGCAAAACTCTTGTGAAACTTTATCTATTCATGTGATTGCTTTAATGTTATTACTATACCACCAATATACTTCAACACACCAAAATCCCACTGATTAATTTTCCAAATGAAAGACTTATCCTTCCTTCTCCTCAAGAACTACTTAGCTTTCAAGATGAAGAAAGGCTTCAAGAACTTATGCACTGGTGACACCTCAACTTCGATCCTTAATCAACAAAACTCGCCCGAATTGGTTAACTTTGTGGACCCCAGTCAGTACCACCACCAGCCCACTTTAGAGGAAATGATCATGCAGTTAGACATGGAAGAGAAAATGGCGTCAAGATCAAGAGAAGACCACTTACATCATCGAATGTCGTGTGTCAATAGTTCTGATATTTTACGTTCTGCAAGAAACGCACTTAATCAGTACCCAAGGTTTTCTCTTGATGGGAAAGATGCCATGTATCGCTCTTCATTTCGTAACTTTGATCATGTCACTGGTACAATAAGAAACAGGTCGTCAGTGGATGTTGGTCGTCGTAGGTGTTTGCCAGCGAAAGTTGCAGGGGAGAGAGTGATCTGGTGTAAACCAAGTGTCGTTGGTAAGCTAATGGGACTTGAGGCAATGCCTATTCCTGTAAGACTAAAGTACAAAATGGGCACTTCTCTTCTTAGGAAGCAGAATCTGAAAAGAAGTTCAGAAAGACATGAAATGGAAAGGCGAAAAGTTGATAACATTGGTTCTTGTTCAAGACCCACCACTGGATATTCTATGATGAAGCCGGTTTCAGTTGAGATAGAAGCGGCAACCAGTGAAGTCGGTTGGCCCGTACGTCGTTATTTGTAGGATTTTTTTTCTTTCTTTGAACTAGACTATATAGAAGTTACTATTGCACCAAATGTTGTTTCAATTTTTAAAGATATAGGTTGACTAATCATATGTAGGTGTGTTCTGTATAACTTTAGGTTTGCAAATGTTAATTTGTCTTCTTTTTTTTTTTTTTTTGTATTCTTTGTTGAGCTTAGAAAGTTTAAATCAATGCCAATGGATGCAAGTATGCAACATATGAAATGTATACAAACTTAAAATAAATTTATTAACACTCTGCCAAAAATAGTGGTGAGGTAGAAACCTTAATCCTCCCACACAGTTTTATCTACAGATTGGTGTGTCTACCTTATGAAATTAAAGAACTTTTTGTCTACCATAACTACTTTAATACATTATCTAAGCTAAAAGGAACATGAGGACAATATCCCTTAATTTAAAGAAAAGAAAGCCCAGTTAAAATCGCCGAGTTGGTGAAACCGCAGCTTTTAGATTCTGATATTCAATATGGGTGATGGGTTGAGCAGGCACTGGAAGTCTAGATGCTGCATCAGATCCTGCTGTTGGTGACTTTATTGTAACATCATAATCTTTGAACGTCACCAAAGGGGCGGAGAATCCAACTTTCGAATTTGGTTTGTTTAAAGAATAATTTGGAGGGGGCCTTGGGAGCTCATGGAGTTCACTAATTTTAGGAGATGATACAAAACTAGCACTCTGAACAGATCTTGAAGATTGGTAAAGATTTGGCGATGTTCCAACAGGACCAGAGAAAGCATATCTTTTGACGTTTTTCGCACTAAAAGACGACCATGGATCAGTTGCATGTGTTGGAGGAGATGGAAGTGGAGTGGGTTTACTTTTGTTGTTGGTCTCTTTGAGTGTGTTTGGTCCAGAGAATTTGCCTTTTTCGTCATATTTCATACGTTCCAAGGGGGACGAATGCCACATATTATTACTTGTTGCTGATGTTTGAGTGTGAAATCTTGGAGTTGTCTCAAGTGGCATTGGGAGAACATATGTATTCAGCTTTCGAACTGATGACTGTCTCAAGTGGTCCATTTTAGTTGCAGAAGAAAGTGGCGCTGATTTGCTACCTGCGTTCACTGATATATTATAAGTGGACGAGTTCCATAGAGGTTTCCTCTGCTGCTGCATGTTTGCCTGCAAAATCAAAGAATAATAAACACACATTTCTACAACAAAATAGTAGCAAAGTATATGCCGTCTATTAGATCTCAAATGTTTTACCTTTAGCGAATTTAATGGAGCTACTTGCGGAAATGTAATGTCTGCACTATTCAACTGTAAAAAAGAAAAAAAAAACAAACACTTTTTATCAAAAATCAAAAAACTAAAATATTTAATAAAACTATAAATGCATTAAGAGTTCACATTCACAAACAACAAGATTATTATTACCTCCATCGAGTTTTCTGAGCTAGAAACTTGATTCTTTGGATCATTCCTTTGATAGTCAAAACTCAATTCACCGTCTACACACTCATCATCGCTTTCATCTTCCCCGTCTTCATCATCAGTAAGAAAAACAGAATCCCTGTCATCGTCTTCGAGTCCACTGAACTGGTAATCAATATGGTGTTGTTGGGCTACTAATTGCACGTGTGGTTCGATCGTTTCCAGAGATTTAAGAGCCTTCCTGAAGAAACACATCTGTGTTTCCAATATTTTTAAGTAATAAGACACATTTCCTTATTAGTTAATCAAACAAAGCGAGATAATGATAATAAATCAAACCTGAGCAGCGTGGTGGCGAGCCACCTGTGTTAGAAGACTACGAGATTGTCCCCCTTTCAATGACTTCATTCGAAAAACAAATAAGGTAGCGTCGTCCTCAAATGCTTCATGAGCTGCTCGTACTTGATTGGAAGAAATGCGATCTCCTTTATTGCCTCCTAACCATTTTCTCTCTTTGTGTCTTATTTTCATTTCCTCATAAGACATCCTACAATCACCGGAAAAATACTCATTATACATCCCTTTTGACTAACCAAAGTTAAATAAATGCATTACAACCACATGAATAGTTTCATACCTCTTGTCATCGCATTGTTTCTTCATGTCCTCCACGATACGCAATTCATTAAGAAGGGACTCGGAAGGGACTGTGATTGTCCGAGATATATGTGAGCGCTGAAAAATGAGTGCAGAACCATTATATTTAAAAGAAGAAAAAAATGCACAAACACTTGGGAAAATAGAGAGGCAGCTACAAAATGTTTTTGTGCTAACTTACATAATTATCAACCAACTTCTGGATTTCGAACTGCACCTTTCCTAGCATTAACAAGGCTCTACCTGCAAGATGAATGGGTTAGAATTTAAAATAAAAAAAAATAATTAAGATGAAAGCTTGTGGTTTGACATTTAATATAAGAATATAAGAGCGAGTGAAATATACTTATTATCTCAAAAGAAACAAGATACGATATGGTATGATCGAAGGGAGTGGCTCACCGGTGTCTTCATCGTCGTTTAAGGATGTTTTCTCCAGAAGACAATCTCCCATTTCTCGTAATGATTCCGAGAACTCTGAAACAATTAATTAATCAATCAATTTTGGTAGCCGATTAAGTAAGTTATAGTCGGTCATGTAAATAAAAATGAATTAACTTATTATTACGAAACAATGAGCTAGTAAAATACAATACCGTATGCACTGTTAGTGGTCGCAGCTGCAGATGAAAGTAAACTGTCATAGCAATCTTTCATGTCTTGCAAGTCCTGCAAAACACAAACACAATCATACATGTACATATTAGTATACATATGAATATTCTATATTCTCATTTTAATTATTGGCAATTATGACCTGAAAATGGACCTAATCCAGTGTTATGAAATATGATCACCTTTTAGGTCCATGTTTAGGCTCGTATATTAGGCATGTCTATCATTTTTCAATATTTAGATCCGGTCTACTTTGTAAAAGGAAATTGGGAATCCTAAATAATTTCCAATTCAATTCAGTTAAAAAAATCATTGAAAACCAAGAAATCTAAAAATTCTATCTATTTCATAAATCAGACAAACAAAAAAAATTAATAAATAAATAAAAACAAGACCTGTGAAGCCCGAGAAAGCTCATCCATTTGATCAACAGCAGCAGCATGATCATGATGATGACGTATTCTTGTCATCATCTGTAAACCCCCACGTAGTTTTTTCAAAGGACTCTTCATTGTGTTCGTTGTTACTTGCTTAATTTACCACCTTTTGCTTGATATACTCAATTCTTGATGTTTTGATTATAAAGAATTAATGAATAGAATGAAAAAAAAAATGAAACAAGTTTGTTGAAATGAGGTTTTTCTGGAAGAGATGAAAGAAAGAAGAATATGATTCAAAGGTCAAAGTCAAAAGTCAAAAGTCAAAAGTCAAAAGGAACGGATGGAGAGGTGAAATCAAATTTAAGGCGGTGTTTATTTGTTTATTTCGTTCAAATTCGAATTGTCAATCCATTTTTTTAATTTCTATTTCTTTCATTGCGAGTCTCTTACGTCAGTATTTATTTAAATAATATTATTGTAATTTGTAATAATAATAATAATAAATAATAATACGAGTAAAAAAATTCTGCAAATTTCAGAACGAAAGCTTTAAAGAAGGTTGATGTTTGGTAATGTAAATAAAATTTTCACCAATAAAATTGTGTGAAACTTTAATTTTAACAACAAAGGATGTAGGATATAAGTTAAAAACGTAAATTTAATTACGGGTATAGTTTTGGAAAATGAGAACGTTAAGCGGTCTGTAAGTTCTGGTTTATAAGAGAATTTTTTTTGTTTTGACCGTTTAAAAATAAAATAAAATTTTAAACCGTTAGCAGCGCATATATAGTCTTTTTGTTTATTTATTTATTTATTTTACCCACCTTTTTCAATCCCTTCACTCCTATATATATACACACTTCAAACACTTAATTTTCACACATTTACAACTACAAATCATACAATTATATACACACTGCTCTTTTTCACACAACAGCTACTACAAACTACTCTTTTATCTCACAATATCTACTACAAAAATGCCTAAAAAAACATCACACACAAACACTTTCTCAATCCAACGATATGTGGCAAAAGTTATTCAACAATCCGAAGATTCGGATTATACTACTACTTATTTAAAAAAACGTAATGTTTTTTTAAATTATTGATGTATAAAATCTAGTTATAAAATAAACTTGAAACTACCGCAATTAACTATTATACAATCAGGTAAGTATACACTATCGTGTATAATATATCTACAGTAAGTCCGGGTCAATCCACATGGAATGTGTATTCAAAAGTTATGTGAAATTGCAATTAATCTAGCAAATAAGTAAATTGAGGGGTTTTGCAACTGGAAAATTATATTAAAAACAACACTTACTTGGACTAGCTCACTAATGACGTCGGGGTGTTTGTTAAAACCAGTTTATATACGTTGCATTTGCAAATCTAATTAAGCCATAATTTGCGTCCACTTTTCATACACCTAAAGTTTGATTTACTAACTTATGATTCAATCTAGTAAATTACTTCCGCAAACTTTACTATCTCACACGTTCAAGTTTAATTGATTATCCTATTTCAAGTTTTGTTTTCGCAATCAATTAACAATCATTCATAGACAAACAATTGTAATGAATTATCAATATGAAAAGGCTCCTGCTAAATTGATCATACGATAATTCACCAATACGATAAATCAATTGAATTAAACTTAAATACATAAGGTTCTCGATTAAACATAAATCGTTCAACAATAAACTCATAAGATTAACACCCTAATCACTAGTTTATATCATCCAAGCAAGTGTTTAAGGGAATTAGCTCATAACTACGCTAGAACGAACAAATCAATAATTAAAATCAAAGTAAACATTGTTTTGAATTAAAAGAATGTAAACTGAACGATTAAATCATGATGATGATCGATCTTCGTAACCGAATGATTGGATGGTTGAAAACCGTCTTCAAAAGCTCTAGAAATCGCTTCTTGAAACCCCAAATTCGTAGCTCTAGTCGGTGGTATGAAAAGATCTTGTTTTAGAGTTTTTATTTTCGTTTTTATACCTCCTTCCAAAAATCTAGAGTGATCAACCAAAGTACCCGGCGGGTACTCCTCTTTTTCTACCTGAATGACAATTGCTACCCGACTTGATATTACGCATATAAACAACATCTACCGACGAGTAGTTAAGTACCCGATGACTACTTTACTCACCAAAATCCCTAATCAAGTTTCTTCACAATCTATCCGTTTGAGAACTTCGTACCCGTTTGCGTGAAACAATCTACTCGGCGGGTAGTTAAGTATTCGGGATGTACTCTCAGTTTCTGCTCAAATCTTAAACGAATTCCGAAATCACTCCAAATCTTCATCGGTTGAGCTTCTTGTTTCTCCAACAATTGTACCTATATATCAATTCCAAACCAAATAAGTACCGAAAGTCCATGAAAATAACTACAAAATAAGTACAAAAGACAAGATATCGCATAAAATAGACATGTATCAAATGAGCGATATCAATTGTTGTAATGTTTTTTTAGTTAATGTAATATTTCTTAATTTAATGAAATTGTTTTATTTAATATTGTGTTTTAAATTTCTAAAGTAAATAATAAATAAGTGACCAGTCATTGTTGATAGTCGTTAGTTAATTGCTAGTCAGTTTCAGTCGGTTTTAGAAAAAAATGTGATGGTGAGGTCACATAAATTCATAAGATTAACACCCTCTCTCTTATTTGATGTAAGATACTTTAAGGAATTAAGGTACACCGGTATAGGCATAAGGAAAATGTTGGAAAACAGTTTTGTATATAGAGAGTTGGTGTAACTTTATACTTTTAGTGGGTAATTAATCTTATTGCAGTTTCTCAAGAACAACTTAGATTTTTCATTTTGTGCGATTTCTTGTATAATCAAAATTGTATTTTCACTCCTAAAATTCAAAATAAACTTACATTATTATGTTGAAAGTTTTTTTAACTTTCATCACATTTTTCTATAAATTTACATTTACCCGAGATAGTATTAGTGTACGAGTAGTGGTGATACTGATTTTTCGATGTTTTAAGGATAACACGGAAGTTGAGATAGAATTGGAGGTGTGGAGAATATTGAGTTTTTAAAATGTTCTTGATAAAAAAATATAAATAAATAAATAAAACAAGTGTATTTTTAAACTCCCGAGACCGATGAGAATGCAATCCGACGGCATTTTCAATCCAAAAATTTGACGAGAACGATGCCACTCTTCACTATTGAATTCTCTTGTCTTTGTAAGTTAGACAGTTATAGTCTAACTACCTCATTTATGCTTCAACATGTTGTAGTACACCCTACACTTTTGTTGTCTTGCTATTTTTACTTCTTAATTCTCATACTTTCATTTACATTATACGGAGTATATTTTACCTTTTTCAATCTCCTTGCAAATAATAAGTTAGATAAGTGTTTCAAGAGAAATGCTAGACTCACTCAAAATTCACAAATAAACATTAACAAAATGATGTGAACAAGTAAATGGACCAATCAAAATTGTTTTTTTTCTCTTATCAAATGATTGGTACACATCATTGTGTGAGATTTATTTTATAAAAGTTACGTGAACCTATCATTTCTCATGTTTTAAAGGTCATTTTTGTTTCCTAACTAATTTTAAAAGTGAAAGACTAATACGCTAACTCAATGAGTCAATGTGGAAACCTAGAAATGGAGACATAGAAATCTCTAAATGTGACTGAAGTTCAATGCTACTACTTGCAGGGGTGGGTAGGAGCGGGTCGAGTCCGTATCGCCTCGGAGCAACAGCCGCGTCCGGATTTGATCTATCTACTCGGCAATTCATCCGGTGACTTCACGGTCGCTAAAGAAGCCCCAAGAAGCCTATTCGTTATGGGGAATCAATGCTCCGGGCAGAATAGAGCTTACCTATGGTACCTGGCTTTCTCCGGCGCATATTAGCAACTTTGGAGTTGACCCTAATTCGCGTAACATAGTTGGTTCATGAAGAATTGATTTTGCAAGAAGATAGTTATGTTTTTATATTTCTCATTTTCTTAATATGAATCGACAATCGAACATTCGTCTTAGTTAGCAGGTTATTGAGTCAATGTGAAGCCTATGCTCAACGTTATATTTCACATAGTGTTTTTCATAATGAAAGCATGTAAATTGATTAGTGTTGTTAATATTAACGTTTTTTGCATGAGTACTATAAAGTACGTAAACATACGGGTCATGTACAAACAACAAATAAGTTGGTCAATTAATTCAGAATAAATTGGGAAAGTCAGAGTCAAAAGTGCAATTATTGATGTGGGAATTAAAGCATCTTATAATAAAAGTAAAGTAATAATTAATATTTTAATTTTAATATTAATAATATAATAATTAATTAATTAATAATAATATTAATAAGAGAGAGGAATTTGAACTTTTGACGTATGTAATTTTTGAAAATCGGTTCAACCGGTCCGGTCTGACCGGTTGAACCGGAAAAATTAAAATTTTCAGTCTATTTAAAACCGGTTTTGAACGGTCCGGTTTACCGGTTGAACCGGGTTAAACTGGTAATCGAACCGTTTATCGGTTCACACTTTTTTTCCTTTTTTTATGTTTTTCTTTTATTTATTATAATAGTCTAACAATAATAATAAACCATTTAAATCGCATGTATAACCAAAAATGTCAAATTCGAAAAAAAAAACATTTTATATAGAATTCATCAAATCGGTTGAATCGACGGTTCAACTGGAACCGAACTCCCTCCAGTTCAACTTAAAAACCGATTTTCAAAACATTCGAGATATGTAAATTGGACATTTTGACCATATATCGCATTAATGCGTGGTTAATTTCGTATGATATGATGTTGATGGTCAAATAATGACACAACGTGTTTAGTAGAGTATAAGCTTACCACGTTTCCTTCCTTAATAAATAAAATTCAAAACCAATCACTTTCATAACATCGAACGAGACTACACTTTTAATTAACGAATTGAAATTATTCAAGCAAGAAAACAAGAAAGTAGTAAAGTTGACCAGTTTGAGCCAATCAACATGAATTTTAGATGTATAAATTCTACGGACTTCCCAAAGAAAAAGGGTCGTCAAGTTTTGTGACCGACCTTTCAAGCTGCAAGCTTTTATATGAGACTGTAATTGATATTTGAAGGGGTGAATTAGACCCATTAAATTCGAAGGATACAACATATGGGGGCATTATTTCTAGAGTAAATTACCTGTTTGGTTTAATTTGCCCTCCAATATCTTGAAATGGTCAAAATCTACAACAATATCCATTTTAATCAAAGATTTCGCTCCATCACATCAATTTGGAGCGAATTGTAGTATAAAAAAATCCTTATAAGTTCGCATATCTTAAAAGGTACGCTTTCGCACAAATGCTTAGGAATTCGCTCAAATGCTTAGAAATTCGCTCCAATTGAAAAAAAAACACACTACATTTCGCTCCAATTTAAAAAAAACTACTACATTTCGCTCCAAGTTGATGTGATGGAGCGAGATTATTGACCAAAATAGATATTTTCAAGATTTTGTCCATATTTAGATATAGGAGGTCAAGTTTGACCATTTAGGTGATTTTCTCTTATTTCTATTTTAAGAAATTTTAGAGTTACAAATAAGTTTGTAAACTGATACATCATCCGTCCTAATTTAAATGTTCGCAATATTTCTAAAAAAATTGTTCAATTGCAAAAAATCGTTATAAAATATCATTAAACTCTCTAAAATACTTTCATTTATTACTCTTAATAACTCATTTATTAAATGTTTCATTCAAGCTTTTTTTGAATATAAGGGTAAAATTGACTTTTTATCAAATTATCATAAATCAAACGATTTTTATTGGAGGACACTCTTTTCTAGACGGATACAGTATAGTATTAGTGGATGAACTTGATTTTTCTCTTTCTTGTTAATCTTTCTATTTTTGAATGGAACCATGCAGTTTTTGTAAACTTTGTTTGTAACTTTATCATTGATCAAAAAACGATGCTTGAAAGCTAACAATAGCAAATGTTGTACTGTGATATGACAGCGTGCACTTATAAGAGCATCCTATCTAGTCGTCTTCCTCACATCGTTAGCATCAAAACGTCCACTATCCGTAGATCGACAGTGGAAGGTCGTTTCCGGCTCGTCCACGAGCACATCATGTTGTGGACGTTGAGTCTTTGTTTTATTTTCCTTTTGGGCATAAAAGAAATGAGTTAATAGTAAATGATGGTTCCAGTCAGTAAATTATGTGTCTATAAATATAGTGAAAATTGAGATTCGTAAGTCTTGACAGATATAGCAGGGATGAAATGGTTGTAAAACATATATTTTTTAAGTTATATGTCTATGTCTATAATGATAATGGTATGCATTCATGTAGTTAATTTGGTAATACAAATTAATATGGTAACACCACGAATATCTATATCTATCTAAAAACTGGTATAAAAGAAAGCTTCAGGATTTACTTATAAGCTCGAATGTCACGTGTCAATCTCTTGTAATTATTAAATAATAGATTAAATTAGGTTTGGATGAATAATTAATAACTTTTTAACATTAATATTTAATATATTCCTAACTAATATAATCTTTAAAATATTAGAAAACGTACAATTAGATATTCCTACTAAAACACCAATTCCACATAGATAAAAATAGCATTTGGCAAGCTACAAGAATTTCAATTATTAACTTAAACTTTAATACAAGGGAGTAGACAAATCTCTTGCTCCTTATCTACATCTACACACTTATATATGCAAAGAATATTAAACTAAATATAAAATTAATATTAACACAAACAATATAACGTATCTTAATCATTATTATGAACAAACAAGTAAATATATAGAATAATATAACCGATCGGTTAAAAACAAATAATCACAGTGGTCTATGTTTATAATTTGAATTGTTAAATAGTACACTTTGCTTAAAACCAAACTAAGAAATAAGATATATCATAAACCTCACTCATTCACACATTAACAATGAAGTATGCACAAAGCACACCAAATGGGTCAACCAATTTGAACTACACAAAAGAAATAAAAAATCAAAATCAAAATCAAAACCAAGCAAAACAAAATAAAATTAAGCAAGACATGTATGAAAAACATTCGAGACCTTTACTTATAGACCCATTGTATTATATCTTGCATTAATTTTTCAATTACACTATCATATTAATCAATTGATATGAGATTGTCGTGCATTATATAAGTTTTCATCTAGTATGTTAATAAAAGACGAAACTAGTTCAAAGGTGACCTAGTAAAACCTACTTGATAGACTTTAAATGTGATGTTAGTTAGCTAATCGCATTATATGAATAAAAAAAACATGATTCGATAAAAGGTGATTTAAAACTAACAAGAGATATGGTTTTAAAATGAGAATATTAATTGTGTAGTTAACAACATCTAAGTTAAGCGCTATAAGCCTAAAAGATATATTCTAAACGTGTATATTCGAAAATGTTAGAAATATAACAACCTTTATTAATTTTCTTTTTTATTGATCAGCTGTCAACAATATAGTTAACATTACCAATATTTGTAAACATGATTATAACATAGATGACTAAATGGTTATTTATTTATTTATTGTTACATTTCATGTTAGTAAATACAGTATTTATTATTTATTATTTATATATTTATCTCATCTCATCTCATCTTATTAATTATTTATATATTTATCATTTCATGTTAGTAAAACAAAGGCATTTTATCTATATCCTTTATAAAATTTAATTAACTGACCTAATATATATCAATTATTTGAACTACCAAATCGTATGTCTTGCAATCACAAAAGCAATCTCAAAATTTATCATTATCTTACTTAATGTAATACAAACATAATTTTATGATACATTATAGAATTATAAATACTTTTATATCACTTCATTATTGTCTTGATTATATACAAAAAATAACACATTCCCCTTAACTAAACAATCAATCAATAAAACATCTCTTTTCTCTTTTAATTATTAAAAGAAAATCAAAATTAAGTTGACGTACTAAAAATAACTCAATTTAAAGTAATCTTGGTCTTCTAATGGCAAATAATTAGAACTCTTGAGCTCTTCTCCTAATCATGTCTACCTAAATATCAAAGTCAACCCAAATCAAAAGACCATAATGCCCAAGGAGTTTAACATTAATTACCCTTGATTAGCCTTACTATGCTTATTTAATCACTTTAAATTTAACTATATTAACTTAAAATTCATTAATTTACCTATATCTATACTTTTACTATTAGTTTTAAAATGTTAAATGATAATCATCAAAACGTCGTCACATTTAAAAAGATACTAATGCTACAACTATAAATAACATTAACAATATAAATATTTAATTCAAACAATTCCTAACTTCTTAATTTACATGTATTAATTTCTTAATACCTTTTTAAGTAAAATTAAATAATTTTTTTTAAAACATAAAAATTATATACCATGAGTTAACTACATTATGAATCTAAAACGTGTTGCATATCAAAAAAGTCTTTTTTTTTTCATAATACATTAATAAAGCTTAACATAATTTGCGATTTTAAGGTTCGTGTTAAGGTGTTTCTTTTGTGGAAACGGAGCTATTTAAGCACCCGAACACAAGTTGCTTCAATAGAAATAATCCTTATGGGTCAGCAAGTATGTAGCAAACTTTTATTTTGAAAGAAATCTTTATGATAAAATTCATCTATCATATTTATTACAAACTGTGATGAAAGTGTAATATTTTAATATGCTGATGAAAATGTTAATTAGTAGTTATGGAGTTGAAATTATACACACTAATGATGATGACGATTGATATTAGTACATGCTCAATTTCTACGGTTGATGATAATTATTATAACTTTTTCATGATTATTTTATAATATCATAAATTTAAGTTGATATATATGCAATGGAAAAGGTGTTTTAAGTTTATGTAAAATATCCTTATATGCGCACATTAATAGTAGTGTATACTTATGTTAACGATGAATGCTTTATTTTAATCTCTTTTAATTATTTACTTCAGTATATAATTTAATTTCATTGTGAACTTTCATGTTTTATAATGAAAATCCCTTTCTATTTTTTATTTTCATTAGATGCATACAAAATGTGTGCAATCTCATTTTTTTGATAATGAATAATAACCACTAGAGATCTGATGTTAAATGTGTACTTTTATAATTTTCATAATAAGTAATAATGAATATCAGGTTTTTTCAGTAAATACATATAATAAAAGCTTTAAAATATGGAGGACATAAAAGACTTGGTTGAAATTTAGAATCACTTTATGTTGTTTATTTAAACTCATTTTATATTGTTGACAATACGTCTTGTTTATTCACTTCTAACAACTGAGCTTAAAAAATGTGTTGAACTTGTAACATTATTAGAACACGTGTATTACGCCATACTATGCATATGTATAGCACAGTAGCAGAAAGTGTGAATGAAGTTTTGACTTTTGAGTTTGTAAAATCCACCTGCTTCTTTCTTCATCGGTTACATGGCCTCCGAACTGAATAATCCAATGGTTATTTGGTTGGTTTGGTGCGGTTGTGTCTGACCTCGGTTTGATTTTTGGCTAGTTAAAAAATTTACTCAAAACCGATTAACTCAAACCGAATAAATCTGACAAACAGATAACCAACAGTTTGAGAAAAAAAAATCGATTCTACAATTAATGGTTGACAAATTTTAGACTATAATGTAGGAAACTTACTGACTATTTTAGGCAATAATGTAAGGACTTATTGACTTGCCCTCAAAATATCTAAATCATCGTCCTCTTGATTCTCCTAGATATTATCTTCATCTTCTTACAATATAACAAAAGATTGTGAGAGAACATCTCCAAATTTGAATCACCATCCTATCAATTTAAGAAATACGATTTGTAAATGCATACTTTATCACTACGTTACCAACCCACACAAGTTAAATGGTGTTTTAACTTTCATATATCAGGTTGAATTTAAGTTTTATTCGAGCCCTAAATCTCCTTAACAATCCATCGGTTGCTAGACTCCCGTTGGCAATAATATTATGAAATAGGATTTTGCATAGATTATTTTATTAGTACTTTATGCTTTATTTCTTATAACTTGCTTAAAGGGTGTATTGGTAATTTATGATGTAAGATGGTTAGGGTATAAATTAGTGTGTTAACCCTAACCATCATATGTTGTCTTTGGTTGTATTTCTCTCCTGCAAGAATATCAATATAACAACCGTATCAAGTTTTTCTTCCTTGTTCTTAATATGATTCATCAATAGCTCAATTAGATCGATTTCAATTGGTATCAGAGCCTCGTTATCGACTATTATGTGAATCTATCAAAATGTTTTTGAAAAACAACTACTGGTTGATCTATAATCTTTGTTTTTGAGTAATTAGGGTTTTTGAAAAAATTTCCACTTTTTGTTCGATTACTCTCAATCGAAGAACTGTTTGTAATCTTCCTCGGTACGAATTACTCTTCTCAATAGCGTGAATATTTTGATATCAATATCATACATTTTCGTTGAGATTGTTTTTTGATTCAAATTTTAATCGTATCCATGCTTTCAAAGTTTAAAGTGTACTGATCATATTTTGAGGGTTATATTTTTGGCGCATTACGCTAGTTGTTAGTACTCTAGTACGCCAAAAGTTAATCTATTACGCCAAAAATTTAATCTATTACGCCAAATTGAGGTTGAACACTTGAAGCTTATTTAGTAGCAAACTCGTAATGTAATACGCCATAGTTGTATTACAATTGAGCTTATTACGCTAGATCTTATACACAAAGTTTTTCTATTACGCCAAAAATTGAATTACGCCAAATATTCAATTTTAGTGGATCACTATTACGTCACTTTTTAAAGTCTATTACACCACTAATAAGCTACAATTTTTAGCGTAATAAGCTAATTTTTTTGTGGTTATCTATCGTAATATTGGATCCGGGTTGGCCAAAGGAATCAAATAGAATTTGGATTGTGATCGGGTCAAATAAAGGAATAAGGATATAGAGGTCACGTGTTGGTGGATCCGAATTTGCATGTGACCTAACAAGTTTGACCAGGAAATTGCATTGGGTTATTTGAAATAGGAATTCAAAGAATTCAAGTTTCGAATTGTTAAACTTGGCACAATTCGCAATTGTTGTTAACTTTTGGCGTAATATGCCTAGTTTCTGTTGGCGTAATACGTTAACAGTTGCAGATTGTGTTTGTGTTGTTCTGACGAAGAAGAAAAATCAATGGGATTATTCGGGTACAAAGCTATTGTGCAAGAGTTTTGAGAAGTACAATTCAATTGCGCCTGATCTTGTGACAAACAAGTCTATTGCACCAGATTTTGTGACAAACAAGTCTATTGTGCCAATTGTGCCAGATCTTGTTACAAACAATCCTATTACGCCAACTTTCTTTGAGAACAATTCTATTAAGCCATATTCAGTTTTGAGTGTACAAAGCTATTGTGCTAGATTCAGTTTTAAGAGTATAAAGCTATTATGCCAGATTTTGTATTATGCCAAGTTCTATTACGCTAGAGAGTATTACGCTAGAGTTGGAGTATTATACTACTTTTATGAAAAAATTTTGTAAGTGTCAAAGTGTATTACACCATCTAGTGCATTACACCATCTAGTGTATTAAAACAACTTTTCTTCAAAAAAATTCTAAGTGTCAAATTGTATTACATCATCTGGAGTACTGTGCTAGATTGTATTACACCGTCTGGAGTATTGTACTAGATTGTATTACACCATTTGTGAGCTATCGCACATTTTTGGGTTATTCTCTATTCTTGGATTATTACGCCATTGGAAGTTCCCGTTTTACCTGCTACACCATCAGATTTTGTGCAAAGAGTAAACCTTACAGTGACTTAATGATGTCTCGTGAATCGTTGTCAATTGGGTCTGAATCTGCGTCTGAACTTGAGGTACTTGCTTTAAATGAAAATCAGTTAATTCTTATAAAAGATAAAATGAACTCATATCGGGAAAAGATTGACTTTGAAAAATCAAAGGTTGCTAGACTCGAAAAAGAGGTTGCTAGTAACATTGGGGCTATAGAAACTGTGGTTAGGGAAAAGGCTATTCAAGAATACCAACTCTTATGGTATAAAAAAAAACATGAATCATTTATTTTCGAACAAGAAAAACTGACAACTCGAATTTCTGAATTAAAAAGGAACTTTGAAGAATCACAACGTTTGCAAAGAGTGTGTACTTTGAAAAACAGCTACGTTTTAACTGAAAATGTTAAGATTTATGCTCGAATCAAAGAACTTGAAGAAAAGTTTCTTAAAAGAGGTCAAACTGATCAAACAATTTTTCTTAACAGACCAAAGGAAATCAAGTATTATAATCCGAGGGAAGGTTTGGGTTTTGACAATCCTTGTTATTTACAGAAATCAATTTCTAACATAGCACCTGTGTATGCTCAAGAATACATGGGTTGGGGTGTACAAATGAATTTTATGAAACTCTCTAATGAGGGAGAAGAAATTGAGAGTTTCAATAGGGCAAGAGAAGACAAAACTCAATTTTCATTTAATTATGAAGAATTAAACAAGAGTTATGGTAATCGAAAAATCTCACTTTCCGATGACTATTTTCCGAGTTATTCAAAACCGGAACTTGAAACGAATGATAAAGTTTTTCAAATAAAGTTGTTCAACAAGTGGTAACCTCTAAGACTTACATTCCAAACTTGGTTTTGGAAGATAAAATTATTGAATTAGAAAAACAAATTACCACTCAACTAAATGATTTTGAAAAAGAACGAGCTACTCTCTTAAGTACTATTCAACAACTCAAGAGTACCTTTTCGTCTTCTCAATCACACCCGGTGTTAAAATCCCAAAAGGAATAAGGGTTTGATAATTTGCCAACCTCTAATAAATCTCAAGTGTCAAAAGCTGCAAAACCACATGTGAATGTTCCATGGAAGATTTACATGGATAAATCTTCTAAACCATTTTCGAAAAAGGTTTCTCAATTTACTAATTATTCTTTGCAAAAGAATAAGAAGTATTCAAATAAATCACAATCAAATGGATCATTCACATCTCAAAAGAATTTTGATCTTCCCGATGCATATGGTTCAAATGTTTCAAAGGACGCGGTTTCACGATTTCCAAAGCAAACAAAAGTTTGGAAACCGAAGCAAAGTTTTTTGAGAAATCTTCTCAAACAAAATCTTTCAAATATTCGAGATCGAAAATGTTTGAACTTGCACCACAAAATGCATCTTATCCGGTGCAAAGACGAAATGATTTTGTAATCCCAGTTCCCAAAAGATTTTACTCACCGTTGACTCCACGAAAATTAATTCCGAGTGAAACACCGGGTTTCAACTCAAATTGGAGTTCAATGTCTTTAAATCAAATAGACACAACTTACAAATGGTTTTCAAAGTTTTCAAAACCGTGCTTAAATGGGTTCTCAAAGTTATGGTCTAGTTTCAAAAAGGAGATGGCTTTTACTCACCTCAGAGTAAAACCCGCTCTTAAATGAAATGGATTTTACTCACCTCAGAGTAAAACCCGCTCTTAAATGAGATGGCTTTTACTCACATCAAAGTAAAACCCGTTCTGAAAAGAAATGGCTTCTGAACATTTCAGTTCAAACCCATTTTAATTGACTGTGCTCAAATGAAAGATTCAACTTTTTGAGGAAAAAGTTTCATGTTTTGGACAAAGTCTTCAATAATTTAAATCGAGCTCCTATTACAAATCTTTTTTGAAGAAGCAAATGCTACGTTTGAGGGGGAGCTCGTACATCTTTAAAAGATTGATAAACTCACCTTCATATGTAGTTTTTTCAAAACAGTTATATATATTTTAAGGGGGAGTGTTGTTCTAAATTAAAACTTCCAAGTGTTCAAATCTTTGATCTACTCATACACTTAAAATGTTTTTCGAATCATTTTTGGAACATGCTGAATATCTGCACAGTGTTATAGTATACAATCATCTCCTACAATCTACCAAAGCCGGTTGGATTTACCCCAGGAGCCACCTACCACAATTTAGGAGGCAAGGGTCATTTAGGTCTAGGTGAGAAAATAAATGAGAGGGGTGACGAAGATTGGGGTGCAGATCAGCATAAACTTCAAAAATGCCAATTGCGTGACAAGATCACCAATGATATGAGGGAAGTGTTGAAAAATATGTGTGGTTGAGTGAGAAGTGTGTGAACGGGTTAAAAGAAAATAAAATAAAATCCTTCCTAAATGACTAAATCGCCAGGTTGCCACATAATCTATCGGATTTCATACATTGATTTATGGTATTGAAAAATACATCATGGACCCAGTGATATAATACACATTACCCTCCTAACCACTCAAGTACTTCTTAAAAAGTCCTTGTTTCAATTCTCACGGAGACTTAGCACATACTCTATCGACATCTCATTTGGAGAATGTTGATATTGAAATAGGAGGAAAGTCAGCTCCAGTCACCGACTTCATTTCTTGCACTTATAGAGTCTAGATCCTAATGTGTTAAAAACATCCTTAGGACACAAGTGTACATTTACACTATATGTCTTTGTGACACCTTTGCTAGTCTATGTGACTTTGCCAGAACATTCATAGTGATATCTCAAATAGATATTCCACGATGATTGAATGAAAATCCTATCAATGCTATCATCAAAGCCAACATTGAAAGTAGGTCACTCAATTGATCCATTTCATGATTCAATTGATGTGTTAACTGGAAATCTATCTGATCCAGGAGTTAGTAATTTCAGGAATGCGTTTTCAGAAATTACAAACATCTTTTCCTTGTTTACTCAAATAATTTGTTGTATTACCCTGTTCTTAACAAAATTCAAGTTTTATTGAATTTTTATGATCATTTTCCGCATCATTATCACGAGATAATTGATTTTATCATTATATTCATCAAATACATGAATTTTGGTTCACATTACATGGCGCTTATTGAAGATTCAACATTCCACGAAATGTTTTTAAAAGTTTGGTTGGTAAGGATGATCATTGATTAAAGAGAGATTGTTAGGATCATTTATTTTTCAAACACCTAGGATTACACAAGATTCATGATGCTCATGATAAAATCATAAACATCATGAGGGGGAGAGAAAGGATATAATGTTTGAAGATAGTTGAGAAATGACAAGATCTAGTGTCTAAAGATAGAGGGAATGTTAGAAAGGACAAGAGGTCGGAGAAGGTTAAAAGAAGTATGCTGAAAGAGAAAAGCTTCCAAGTTTAATCATAATAAGGAGTTATTGAAAGTGAAGTAACAATTGAAAGTGAATGTGTAAAGAGAGATCTAGGAACATGTGAAGGTTGAAAAGCCTCAGGTTTCAGGAGATGCGTTAAAAGAAGAAAAGATGAAATCTGCTAAAAAATTTAAACAAGTTTTTAATGGAAGATAGAGCTTCAAAGAGGATTTGTATTATCTTTCCACAAGAGAGTTATTAATTTGATGGGGAGCAGATTCAGAGGATAAAAAGATTTGTTGATCAAGCTCCCGGAGATGAATATCCGTTTGAGGGGGAGCATGAGTACTAAGTGTTAAAAGATATTTTCAACGGCAACAACATTTTAAGAATATACTTTCAAGATAAAGTTCATTCATAGTATGTTTTCAGAGTTTGAGCTTCAAAGAAAATCATTCCAACATTCGTTCAAGCAAAATAGTTGCCGTTGATGAAAAAGAGAGGATTAGTCTTCAAGAATGCATCAAGAATCAATTCAAAGATTAAAGCTGAGATTTCATCAAAGAAAAATACGCTTCAACGTTTTCTTAACTTACTAAAGATTCATTGCATTCAAGTTTTAAAGATATATCATAATTGAAGACGATATCAAGCACCCGCTAAAGTCTATGCTAAATCCTAGGGGGAGATTGTTAGCAATAATATTATGAAAAAGGATTTTGCATAGATTATTTTATTAGTACTTTATGCTTTATTTCTTATAACTTGCTTAAAGGGTGTTTTGGTAATTTATGATGTAAGATGGTTAGGGTATAAATTAGTGTGTTAACACTAACCATCATAAGTTGTCTTTGGCTGTATTTCTCTCCTGCAAGAATATCAATATAACAACCGTATCAAGTTTTTCTTCCTTGTTCTTAATATGATTCATCAATAGCTCGATTAGATCAATTTCAACTCCATCGTCTCGAATTCTTTGCGCTCCGAAACCACAAAAATAACCTACTGATTCCGTCGTCAAATCTGAAATAAGAAATCCAATTACCCTGATTTGACATATATTGCCATCTATATATATACATTTTGTGCATGGGTCTAATGTGGGCGAGTCTAATAGTCAAAGAAGTAACTTAATAACTTGATCATCTATAGCAACACTCTGTTTTTAGATGGGGTCAATACAAATATTCAAAGTTGTTGCTAAGTAGTGTTTAATAAAAAAAGGTATATCTATTTTAATATAAATTTTACTTTCTTTTCACTTATTAGAACTTATTAGAACATACAGTAAATATGATATCACGTGATACAAAATATTAAGCATCATGTATCATTATATTTAAACAACACGAAGAATGAAAACAATATAGGAATTTCAACAAAGAATATAGACAGAAATTTACCTCATCACACTTAAAAAAAACAAAGGAAATATTTACACAAGACAATCGTAGAGCTGTGCATTTTTTGGGAAGAACTAAGGAAATCCAAGGACCGAGTAGGAACCGGACCGAAACCGAAATACCCGAGCATAATTGGTCCGGTCCATAGTCCATAGTTTGTCAGTTTTTTGGGACTCGGTACGGGACGGACCATACCCGAAAAAAACTAAAAATGGACCGAACTGAAATTACTAAATACATTCCTTAATTATAGCATATCAATTCCTTATATGTCGTAAGAAAAACAACATGTCATCCTAATCTTTGTTATCTATTAATACTAACAATTCTTATTTCAACTAACTGTCAAATAACACAATTATATAAACTAACTTTAATCAGTTAGAAGTCTCTATTTTTGTGGTAGATATTTTCCTTGTTGATATGTTGTGAGTGTGACATGTTGAACTTTTCCTTATAGTTAAATGTCTAAAATGATATTATTGTGTCATCTAATAGTTAATGTGAGTATATGTTTCATCTTTCGGAGCCATTTATGGACATGCAATCTTGTTATTAATTGGTCACTTTTAATCTTTGAAATAATGAATGGATTTTGACAAATCAACGATCGTTCTTTAAATATGTTAACAATGTGAAAGTGCTTTATTCAAATCAACGATCAGAACCGTACCGAAACCGACCCGAACCAAAATGATGATACTTGGTCCGGTCCTCAGTCCTCAAATCTGGTGCACTTTGGGATTCAGTTTGATCCGGTCCGATCCCGAGCCGGTTTGGTCCGGTTTTGGACCATGCACAGGCCTAGACAATTGTGCACTTCACTAATTATTAAGTTAAGGCGCACCCAATCTACACGTTAAAAATTTAAATATTCTTTTGGTCACAAAGTTCTTTGGTCTACAAACGTAATCACTAAACCCGTTCGGCTCACATATACTCATATTATTCTAATCATATCTTACGTTTTATTTCAAATGCTAAAAACACGTAACTAAGTGACGGTTATTTACATTGAAAACAGAACCTCATCCTGACGTACATATGATACAATATAAATAAAAAAATTATAGACAATTTCACGGGTCCTAAACTAGTTATTATTATAAGAAGGGTAGTGTTTGAAAAGTAAGTTCAAAGAAAGAAAAAAAAAGGTGGTTCTAAATGTAACAATTAATTTATTAAATCTACCATCCAATTATTGACTAACAAGTAAACTTCATTAGACAATGATTATCTTTTAACTTCTCAAGATGTATTAAAAACCATTAAATAATATATTTTTATTTATTTATTTATTTTTTGTTGAAAACTACTTTTCCTTTCCTTTTTATTTTATTTTGTATCTTATTTTTTTTTTACTTTGTACTTATTTGTATTATTAATGGGTTTGAGCTTTTTACTTTTTTAAAAAGTTTTTTTGTAACTAATCTATGTTTATATTTATTATAAGTGTTATTATTAGTATTACAAATTTAAAATGAAAAGAGAAACCAAATAAATAAGTTGTCCCTAAATAAATTTAGAACATATAATTTAGTAAATACTCTTGTATCTTATCAAATACTATTCGTATAAAGTAATTTGGTAATAAATTATATCATAATTTTTTTAAAAATTAAACATACATACTACAATGAGTTGATACACGTGCGCTGTACATTAATTGTGTAGATAGGGAGGTGCTATATTAATAGGCACATAGGTATTATGATGTTAGAATATTTTTAACTTGCAATATCCATGTAAAAAATACAAATTTCAGCGTTAATTGGTAGAAGTTCACAAACTTACATGTTTACATGTTTGACTCGGTAAACTTAGAATTTTTTTTAAAAAGTTTGGTATGTATAGCAATACCCAACAAAAAAAGTAGCGTGTGAAAGAGCCCAGCCCAGTCTAGCCCATCCCATTAGGTCCATAAGCCCAATACTGAATAAACATGAAGAGGTAGGAACAAACAGAACAGAAACAGAAAAAAGCAGTGAAAAAGAAAAGGGAGAATGGGGTTTTGGGGGACGCGAGTGATGGAAATAGTAAAGAAGCACGATTCCGGTGGACTCGTTTGGAAGAGAATTAAGCTTACGACCACCCGTAAAGCCAATGCCAAGAAGCGTATTCTTCGTGTTTGGCAGGTACCCTCTTTTTCCCCAATTCTTTTATTCTCATTATTTGTTTATTTTATCAGGGTTTATGAATTATGAATGATAATTAATATTTCATTTCTTGATTATTACTGTGTTATATCACGACTGATTTTGGAAATCAACTATTTCGGTAATTATACCCATTCCTTCCGGCTTATTAGGGTTTTTTATTTTATTTGATATATATACTTTTAGGGTTTTATTAGTTCGTTACTTTTCATCTTCTTGTTAACTGTTCTGTTTGTGAGCTTGATCTTATTTTGAATGTCTATGGTCAGTAATGCTGGTTGGTGATTCATTTACTGATGTTGATTGACTGTCCATGGCTTATGATTTATTGTTGCTCGAGTGTCTGTCGATTATGTTGATGATTTCTTGAAAGTAATATTAATTTTTTAATATTTTAATTGATGATTCTTAAGTGATTTTCTATAGTCTATACCCTAAACCCTGCATGCCACACGTTGTTGAAGTGTTTGTATCTTGTTGCGTTGCCTATCATGCCAGCCTCCTGAGAGATGGTTGCGTTCTTACCTTATGCAACAGTAAATGGGACCAACATATTGTTGGAACCTGTTTCTCAAAGGCAATGTGAAGTTAAGTTGCACATTAGCTTGTGGCGAGCTGTTACATATCAAGCTGTTTGCATTGATTGAAGAGTCGTTCATGTAGGTTCATACTTCATTATTGACAGGACATGCCATGATTAACAAGAGACCCTTACTGTATGTTAAAAAAATGCTGAATTGCAAGACACCACAAGTAGTGAGATCTTTTAGTCAGTGAATATGCAAGACACCACAAGTACTTCACCTAACGCAGACATGTACAGGCATTTAGAGTAGTTAACAAGTTTATTAGTTAGTAATTAGGTGCTAGTAATGTTTATCTATTCTTTGACCTTTCTATATATATATATATATATATATATATATAACATGTGGTAGGAATGTAGAGTTAATGTACTCACTTTTATGATAGGAATTGCCATAAGTCTGAATTATGTTCGAAAATTTCTCTGAGAAGACGACAAAAGGTTGCATCTTTTATCGATAGATGAATATGTGGATCATGTGAGCTTAACTTTGAGTGTTTTTATACATGATGCAACCAAAGATTGAAATCTGAAGAAATTGTCTGGTCAGTAGTTTTTATTCTGGAGCAGAAATGTCACATCTTTTCCAAATTTTAATACATGTACAGTTTTTTTTTCTCATAAGTTCGTATTCTGGAACTAAAAACATTCTTTGGACCACCTGTTAATTTCCTAGAAGGTTGATAGGTAGACATTGACAACCAATGGTCTTATGTTTTTCTCTGTTCTTTAACTCTGATGTGCAGCCTGAAGGAAATTGTTACTTCTGATAGCTTACAAGATATACTACTTGCATGCTGCTTGTCCTTTGTATTGTGGTTATAAATGCGTTAAAAGAACTTCAAGAAACCATTGATGAGACTTATTTGCTAACATTGTCTTCCACTCTTCCCTCATGCTACCACCCTTCGCTTTGTCATTTTCTGATGAGTCTAGTTTTCCTTTCTGGAGCAAAGTCCCATTTGGAATATATAATCTATTACAGCACCATTAAAACTAGGTCAGGCAGTAGGTGGTCGTGAACTATAAAACCGTATTAAAAGTTAATTCGGATTTTCACACATTAATAGCTAATCATATTTGCTTTTGATATCACTTTGCTAATATGTATGGATTCTTTCCCACTTGGCTTGTTCTATCCATGAACTTTTTTTCACATTCAACTTTTACGTACAGGTTTTGTTTAGACTGTTGGTTGCATGATTTTAGGTGTTGTTACTACATACTGATTTCTCTGATGACAATGCTTATATGCACCCATTATTGTATCTCTATTTGAGCTGCAAATATAATGGTTCCTGGAAATTTAACTTTGTTAGGTATTTGAAATGATAAAAGCTTTGTTCATTTTTGTAGAATGAAGCTGTTCTGAGGGCATGCTCAGAGCCACCACCTTCAAAGACGTCACCAACAAATGCTGAAGGGGCCAGTGTGCAGGAAGTCTAGACAACCATCAGTAAGAAACCTAACAAGCCTGAAAGTGTTATTTCCCCCCGGGTTTTAATTTTGTTATTTGTTAGACATATGCACCTTTCTTTAGCGTGAACACTTTTATAATTATAGAAATTCATAAGTTTTGCTAGAAAAGTGATTTATGTATTGTTGCTCTTGCACAATATGATTGCCATTTCTTTTCTTGAGGACAACCTCATTCATCTTTCTTGTGGAATTTTTTTGTTACCTGATAATATCATTGGTATATAGATATGCGTATCATGACTGCCCAAATTCCTTAGTTAAATATCTAAATAGATCAAGTTGTTAGATGTGTCTAATTAGTGGATTACTGTTGGAATAAAGGTCATAGTCTACTTTTGTCATTTGCTTACATGTTGATTGCAAGATAAATCACCATCAGTGTCAAATTCGAACAATTGTATATTGCTGTGTGAAACATGTCCACAGAAGTGATGATTCTGAATCTTGAAATAAGATAGCGAGGACCCATTTTGGATTTAGAAATATGCGGTTGGATAAGATAGCACTCTAAGCTGAAAATTCGTTCCAGTCCCTCTCGAAAAGACGTTAGGAGATAAAGTGACCGATATGTTAAGAGAAAAAGAATGACAAATCCCTTTTTGCTCCTTTATGTTGATTTTATATGGAGTAATATTAAAGAGTCTTTGTAGCCATTAGTGGATTTCCTTTTTTGCACGCAACAACCATATTTGCACCCGAAATGGGAGAATTATGAGGTTTTTATTTCTTTTTTAAGCTATGATTTTTTGGAAAATAGAGTCTGTTTGAGAGTTTGTTGATTTGATGAGGTACGATGTTGCATGAACTCCGTACTTTTGATATGATATGCGGCTTTAACCATAGTTGTTTGGATATGATATTGCGTGTGTTGATGGCCGTATCTTTTGACTCGATCGCTCGTGCGGGTTGTTTGTTGTATACGATCTGATATGTGATATCAGCAGATCTGTTTCCTCATATACTGAAACAGGCTCTGCTTTTTTCCCCTCGTAATCCTGTATTATTGTTAGTTTGTTTTATGAATGAAAATGTTTAGCTTTTTGGTGGTTTGTTTGGCATCTTGCCGTGAAGGTTGAATAATAATTATAATTAGTTAATGTGGATGGTTAGTGTTAAACCCATATTGACAAACATCCAATGGGGCCCTACAAGCCGTCTATATTTGTGCAAGCTATCTTTCTTTCTTTCATTTTTTTTTCTTTTTCTTTTTATTTATATTTATTTATTTATTTCATTGTCTTTGAATTAAGACGTCGCTGTTGCAGAGAGTGTAAGCAATCCATGCTATCTCTTTACCAAAATAAACAGCATTTAAGGTGGTTGGTTTTGGAATTGGTCAACTCATACAGTGGTCTTGAGTAGGGGGACCCATTTAATTTCTTTATTTAGTATATATATATATATATATATATATATATATATATATATATATATATATATATATATGGACCGGATTCAGAAGTACTTTTTTTTCGGAGAAGAGGGAAGCTGTGTAGCTTCCCTTAATATTCATCATATGATATTATAAGTTATAAAAAATAGTTTATTGATAAATATTAGTAGTTATAAAATCGGTTTTGATTAATATTTATTGGTAAAAATATGGTTTTATACGTTTTGATTATCATTTATCGTTGACGAATGTTAACGAATAATTTTTCAAAGATAATGATAATATCCAATTCGGTTAACATTTATTAATGATGAATATTAGAAAATTCTCTTTATATTCATCATATAATATTATAAGTTATATAAAGTAGTGTATATATGAATATTAGTAGTTATAATATCGGTTTTGATTAATATTTTTTGGTAAAAATATGATTTTTTTAAGTTTGATTATCATTCATCGTGAATGAATGGTCAGCTTCCCCCCTTCTCTCAAAAAATTACTTTCCACTTGATCCCTACCCAATATATATATATATATATATATATATATATATATATATATATATATATATATATATATATATATATATTTGCTGCTAATGAGAGAGTTAGAATTGTTATTTTAACCAACATCCTCACTTAAAAATGATTTATTCATTAAGTCATTGATGGTTGTTTGTTTTGTTGACTATCTAAGCGTTCAACATATGAAACAAATAACTTCCGACTATACATTATATATTTGGTCAAGGAAAAAAACAAACGGGCCCACTTAATGTTGGTTATGTTCAGATAAAAAAGGATAAAATCGACTCTCTGGTGGCCCAACCGGCCGTTCTCACGGTCAATATGAGATAGATAAATTGCGTAATTCGTAGTTAAAGAAACATGGAAATGAGAATTGAATTGTTATGTTCAGAAACACGTATTTATGAACGTATTAATCTCAACATAAGGGCTGTCATTCTTAATCCATGATGTAAAATTTTCTTAACTCATTCTGATCAGTGGATTTTACTTGCATTAGTGAAGATGTTGGTTAAAGGGGAAAACAGAAAACAAGCATGATAAAAGTAGTAGTTGTAGTACATATTAAAAGGTGGGGGAGATGCTTACTTATTTGAGTAGGTAATGGTAAAAAATAAAGTTGGTGGATTTGAGATGCAATTGACATTTTGTTAGAAGTTGACAATTAGACAAGAAAAATGGTTGTTGAAAGTTAAGAGTTACCGGAGAAGGCGGGGAATGATTAGCCAGCCGTTAATTAGTACTTTTAGCTCATGGATGTTTGATTGTTAGTTCAAGTACACGAGGTTGTCGTAATCATGACGATTTTTATTGGGTGTTGATATTTTCACCATTGGTTTTTATAAATTTACCATAATCGTGCATTAGTTGTGTGTACAATACAACTACTTAATGCATGGTTGTAGTGAATTTATCAAAATCAATGGTGAAAATATCACCACTCATTTTAATCTTCGTAAGATTGTGATCATAATATAAGAATACGATCATAAATTACTATAGTAGTAAACAAGTTTATTACATAAACAATTGATTGAAAAAGTTTATGGAAAAATCAAAATGATTACGTGATCTTTTCTTAATGATCTTACGATCCCATAGTTGATAGTACGAACACACTTATTTTTTAAACAGATTAGGGCTTTACATCTAATAATTAGAGTTACAAATCTATATCTATATATCATATATTTGTATGTCAGATAATCACGCGTACATACTTTATGAACTATTTATTATTTAAACTGAATACACTTTAAATAAAAATGATTCTAAATGAATAATGTTTGTGACCCCTAAATTCAAGGATTATAACAATAATAACAAAGGATGTGTCGTCTTGAAACCAAGATTCCCAAATTAAAGCCCATCAAAATCAATCATTCAAATCAAACAAAACTTTAATCAAATTTACAATCAGACAGAAAACAAAACAAGCATAATCCGACATAACGAAAAACTTGAAAGAAGATTATAACTTAGTATAACAAGAACAAGATGAAAGTACACAATTTTGTATCTAATTGTGTCTTTGTAAAATATTTAATTGAAAATAATACAAAAATGGAATATATAATATAGTAATAATATTAATATGCATAAACGTCCTTGTAAAAATGTCAATTAGACATGAAAAAGAGAGGTCTTGAAGAGAGGGTGACGTGAAGAACTCCAACATCCATAATATATATTATTACTTAATTAATTCTATAACCAATTTCACAAGAAACTTTTGGTCGGTATTTTCTCAATTATTATACTCCTTTCTTTTTAAATTTTAACTTCTGAGATGATTTAAATATAACAGAAGAGTAGACGATCTTTAACCCTTTAACTTTGCGATTCACGATTCAGATTGACTGTATCATAAATTCATACCCTGTGAAATGGGACCCCAACTTTTGTAAGCAGTTCTCTTATATAGATTCGTTATTCAATCAAGTTGCTCTAATATCTCGAAAATCATACACTCAAGAAGTTATCTAATCATTAATTAAAAAAGATACCATTTATTATTATTATTATTTTTTAAATAGCATAAATTCAAATTATAAGGATATGTAATACTCTATTCATCCCAAAATAACTGTCACCCGATAAAAAAATAAGAAGTTTAATAAAAACATGATTATTACTCTTTTCTCTTTCTTACTTTTTACAGAATGATTATTTTATCTTTAACCAATTAATTATTGTTTTCTTGAAAATTTATAATAATAATTTTAATTAAGAGTAATATGATAATCATGATCAAATTTTTCTATCTATTTTTGAAAGTAGACTTTGTTCGAATTTTTTTTATTTATTTTTTTTATTTTTAATGTTTGAGTGGAAACGAATAAGGACAAAAAGGAGCTAGAAATTTCTGGCAATCGGTAATTGCCGTCCCAATTAATACTTAAATGGGCCCACCTTCTTAACCTTATTGTCTAAACTTATACCAACAATAGGCCCAACTTCAAGATACGCTACGATACTTAAATTGACCTCCTTCCTCTTTTCTTTTCATATATAAAACCTACCCATCAAATATTAAATTTAATAGTTTATTTTAATAAATAAATATCACGTATAATAACTCCTATATTTCCAAATTTTCATTTATTTACATTTGTTTATTGTACATACTTTCATACTTTGATGTGACAATCCACGTCTTTAAGATAAATTTCCTGTTAGAATTCTCAAACTTTTTGATTTAACTTTTTTTTTATATATATAAAATCTAGAGTAAATTATTTAAATCATCTATGTGTTTTCTATTTTGTTCCATCGACTGTCTCTCCCTTTCAAAAAGTATTTGAATAGTCCGTTTTTTTAAAATTTTGTGAATCAGCAGTCCAAAAACTTAACACTTAACGATGTTGATTTCGACCTTTAAGTCTGTTCACATGTTTGGCACATGAGGATACTTTAAATAATCTTGCACGGCCTTTTCTTAATCTTTTTATTTTCTTCGAATTGGTTGAACAATCTCACATGAAACTATTTTGTGTTGTTCTTAATATAAATAATGTGATTAAATAATTATTGGACAATGGTTTTTATTATAGTTTACGATGTTTGAGTCTTTAAGACGTTGTTGTTGTTGAATGTTGATGATGATGATGATAATGATAAGTAGATATTTTTTAATTGATAAAGAAAGTAAAGGGCCAAGTCAACACGACTACCTCTTTGCATGTCGTAAAACAACAACCACAACATCACATTGTTATAAAATTGTTTAATTAAGGTCAAGCCAACATAGTAGCATCAGGAGGGGAAATGGAAAATAAATTGTAACTTATATAATTTCATTTTTCAACCCCACAAAACACACAAATATCAATTATATATCTTTTGGAGTATTATTGTAGGAGAAAATTGTGAGTGTTATTAGTAGCACTTAACACACAACAAGGGTTGATTATGTGTTATATGAAGAAAAAAAAAAAATTAGAGTGCTACTAGTACAATTAACCTTAAGTGCACCAAGACAAGACAATAGTTGATCATGTAATTTTTTAAAAGTTCAAGGACTAAATATGTAAAATCGTTTTGAATAAATTGTCTAAAAAACCTAACTTGAGTATTGTTAACTGCATATATGCTAACGTGTTGTTATATATGCATAAAGTATATGTCCAACTACTATTCAGAGGTTTCTCTCTCCTGTATCTTCTGAAAGCATCTCTTGAAAGCGGTATCTTTAGAGCATCCTCAATGTATACATTTACAAAGTTTTTTCTAAAGCTTTTACGGTAAAGGTTTTTATAAAAAAGCTTTTGCACTATCGACAAAAAGCTTTAGAAAGCTTTTCATCAATTTTTTATAATATAATTACAAGAAAATAGATTGCAATACCTTGATAAATTTCAAGTCATGATACTCTCTTTCATTCGAATTATATTGTATTTAATTGTGAAAAAGCTTTATAAAACTTTTTATTGATGGAGTAAAAACTTTTTTACAAAATAATTTATAAGAAAAAGCTTTATAAGATAGTCCTTGGAGATGCTCCGAGTACCATTTCATTGTACACATATTTAGAGTTCCGTGTTTTTTTTTTCTTTTTCTATAAATAAATGTAATTTGATATTTGATTTGATTAAAGTGGGTCCCATGTTAATACAAAGTAGATACGGAGTATATATTAAATAAAATTTCAATATAACAAGAGGAACTCATTTTGTGGTGAAAGTACAAAGTTTGAAGATAACACGCAAGCAAAGGGGAAATATCCCCACCACCCAAAAGTTATGAAAGAAATTTCAAGAAGAGTTTTAATTCATCCTAATCCACTTAATTACTTCCAAATTTGGATTATTCTCATTCTTTACATTCCTTAAACCCCCCCCCCCCCCCCCCCCCCCCCCCCCCTCCCCCCCCCCCCAAAAAAAAAAAAAAAGAAAAATCAAAACTATATAATTTAAACAATACTACCCGGTAGGCCATGTCCAGCCACTAACAAAAAAAAAAAAGGAAACTACTCCATACTTAATAATTGAAAAACTACTTCTAATAGAAAAAGATGGTTGAAAAACTACAATTATAGTACTAGGACCACTAGTAGTGTTGTTGTTTTGTCCTAAAAGTTGAAACATGATCACAATTCTCACTACTAGTACTGCTCTCTTCATGTTGATGTTGATCACTCATTTGATAACCACAAGATGCATCTACCGTAATCCCACTCGATCCGGACGACGATGAGGCCGGTAACAAGTTCAAATAGCTCGTTTTTACCTTCGATGTAGCCAAAAAATCGTAGAACAAAATCGGCTTAGATTTCGTATTTTTAACCTCCTCATTCTCATCTACAACAAGCATTACTGTCTCTTTCTCTTCCACTTGCGCTTCCTTGTTGTTTTTACCGTTACTAGTATTGATATCATTACTCCCATTTCCAGATCCTCTTTTTTTCAAGAAGATTCTGCACAACACCCAATTTTCCTTACCCTGAATTCATCATATTATTATTAGAATTAGAATTATATAATAAGGAAATAAATAAATGAATTCAAGGAGATATGATCCGTACTGCTAACAATACATTAGAATGTGCACGGTTAAAACACATAAAGTGTAACAATAAGCATATCTAGCGTACAACTAGCGGCACAGATCATTAATGGCTAATAATTTGCTAGCTAACCTGCGTTTGGGTTTTGGTTTGAGTTGACGTAGTAGAAGCATCATTATTATTAGGAATGTTAAGGCGATACTCGTGCATGATCCAATTGGTTCGAGATCCTGTTGGTGGCTTTCCTTTATAAAACACAAGAGTTTTTTTCATCCCAACGACAATTGCTTGTTGATCAACTTTTTGGTTGTTGGTATTGGTCCGACTCCTAGAAGAAGACGAAGATGCCACAATTTGTTTGTCCAACCCGGTTGCTTTCCAGTAACCAGATTGGGTCGCCCGGTTGGACCGGTTTCCATTTGGATACTTGACTTCCCTTGTGCTAAAAAAGAATCTCTCCTGCTCTGAATCACCTATTTAACAATAACATAACAATAAGTTAATAAATGTGGGTTGGGATGATTAAGTAGTTGCCATAATAAATACGTTGATAACCGGTAACGCTGACATCAGATAAGGTACCTGGTAAATCCCAAGGATCGGATTTGCAGACATCGAATTCGGGGATAATGGAAGCAGGTAAAGGGAAAGAATGAACTTTGCGTTTCAAGTATTGAACCACAAGCTCTTCATCTGTTGGGTGAAACCTGAACCCAGGTGGTAATCTTAGCCCAACCAAACCCCCTTCATTTTTCATCATCTTTATCTTTATATTACTATAATTACTACGATTCAAGAAGTAGAAGAAGAAAGAGGGACTTTTAAATGGTTTGGTAGTTAAAATATTGAAAACTCCATTTGAATTTTAAGTAGAGATTGTTTTGAGAAATGGAAATGGGTGTAAGAAAAGAAAGAAATGGAGGGGGTGGGAATTTATAGTAAGTGAGTTGGGTTGAATAAAATTAGTAACAACAAGAAGCAGAGCAAGACAAGTTGTAAGTTGTGTGTGTTTGTGTTTGTGTCTGTGTCGTTTTGGCGTGAACCGGACTCAATCTCCTTCTCATCCTCCCTTTGGTTTAATTATAACGTAATCATTAATTTATTTATTCTCTGTTTTCCCCATGAAAAAGTAGCAATGCAAGAGAAACTTGATTACGGATATGTAATACTAGTACTTACTAGTACTTAATATTATGAAAATATAAACATTTTATAACTTTATTAAAAGAGCCTAAATAACTATTATTTTGTAATCTATACTATGATATATAAACATTTATTAGTTAAGTATTTGATGATTGTAAAAAAGGTAAAACCGCCTATCTGACGACCCCTTAGCGATCGGTTAATTCATTATTATAACAATGACAAATGAAAGGATACGTGCATGTTATAAAACGACTAACAAACAATCAATAATATAGAACAAAGTAAACAAACGAGAACACCAAGATTTATGTGGAAAACCCTTGCGGGGAAAAAAATCACGGGCACAACCAATGATTTCACTATATGAGAATATGAGGAGGTTACAAGAAAAGTGTAGGGAACTTTGTAATGGGTTAATCTAAACCCTACAATCTACAAGACTATATATAGGAAACAACCTAGTGTTGTAATAAAGCCCTAATTATAAAATTAAGAAATAACTTTGGGCCTAAGTAAATTCGAATCATAATTAACAATCTCCAACTTCAAACGAATTCACTCTTGTAGCAGAAATCATTGTGATTCATGAACTCCCCATTTTAACAAAATTTATCGTGCACCAACAATCCTTTGAAATTAGATTTTTATGCTAACCAAGTTTGAGCAAGGTCAAACTTAGTTGATGGAACTGGCTTCGTCAACATATCCGCCGGATTGAAATTAGTGTCAACTTTATGAACCTTAACAATTACTTGAGCAATAACGCCTCGAATAAAGTGATATCTCACATCAATCTATTTCATTCTCTCATGGAACATTTGATCCTTTGTAAGGCATATGGAGATTTGACTGTCACAAACTATAGCAGTACAAGACGTATCTCCACATAGCTCAGCGTACAAACTTCTTAGCCAAATGGCTTCTTTGCAAGCTTTAGAGATAGCCATATATTCGGCTTCAATACTGGACAAGGCAACATTAGCTTGTAAACTTGCCTTTCCAACTTACAACACATCCTCCAACAGTAAATACATAACCTATTAGCATTTGAAGTAATCAGTCCATTCTTTGAAGTCCCAAACTGTAAACAAGCATTTGAAGTACAACACAAATATCTGAAAATCCACTGAACGGCTTTCCAATGCTCTTTTCGGAGATTAGGCATGTATCTACTAACAACACTCAATGCATGAGATAAATCAGGTTGTGAACATACCATGGCATACGTCAGCGAACTAACGACACTAGAATATGGAACTTTAGACATGTACTCAACTTCGTCATCTGACTGTGGAATTAAGGGTGAAGATAATTTAAAATGTGATGCTAAAGGAGTACGCACCGGCTTGGCTTTCTCCATATTGAAACGAACAAGCACCTTCTCAATATACCCCTTTTGACTAAGGTATAACTTTCCAAGATGTCTCTCTCTAATAATTTTCATGCCGAGAATATTCTTTGCTGCATCTAAATCTTTCATCTCAAACTCATTGCTCAATTGTGCTTTCATTTTTGAAATTTCTGTTTTAATCAACATATCATCAACGTAAAGAAGCAAATATATAGAAGAACTATTGACGGATTTGAAATAAACACAAGTGTCATAATCTGACCGTTTGAAGTTATGAGAAAGCATGAATGAGTCAAAGCTCTTATACCATTGCCCGTGTGACTGTTTCAAGCCATAAAGTGACTTTTTCAAATTACATACCAAACTCTCCTTTCCAAGAATGATAAAGCCTTCGGGCTGTTCCATGTAAATATCTTCTTCTAATTCTCCATGTAAAAATGCAGTTTTAACATCTAATTGTTCAAGCTCATAATTATACATAGCAATAATACTAAGTAAAGTACGAATTGAGCTATGCTTCACAACTGGAGAAAATACATCAGTAAAATCAATACCTGAAATCTGGCTATAACCTTTCGCAACTAACCTTGCCTTATATCTCATGTCTTCACTTGTGGTAATATCCTCATTTCTCTTGAAAATCCACTTACAACGAATAACCTTCTTTCCTTCTGGCAATTTTACCTACTCCCAAGTGCCATTCTTTTCAAGTGACTCCGTCTTATTATGCATAGCCGTTATCCATTTATTACACTCATTGGAAGTTATAGCCTCTGAATAAGTTGAAGGTTCTGAATTACCTTCAATCTCTTATGCAACATTCAAAGCATAATTAACAACATTTTCTTCTTCAATCAACCTCTTAGGACACTAAATATCCCTTCTTGGTCTATCAGCTGCTATAGATTGTCGTTGTGATTGAGTGGGAGTAGGAACGAGACGTTCTTCTATAATAGGAGTATCTTGGTCGTGTTAATTTTTCTTCAAGAGTTGTACCTCCTGAATCAACTAATTTCTCCACCTGCACATTTGTCTTTTGTTGACTTTCAACAGGAATATCATTAGAAAAAGTACTATGTAACATCAATGATTCGTTAAAGACAACATTCCTACTAATCACTATATTTTTAGTTTCATGGCACCACCACTTATAACCTTTCACACTAGATTTATAGTCAAGAAAAATACATTTAATTTCTCTAGGCTCCAATTTTCTATTATCAACGTCAGCATATGCAATACAACCAAAAACTCTTAAGTTAGAATAATCAGTAGGGGAACCAAACCAAACCTCAGTAGGAGTTTTCCTATCAATTGCAATGGATGGTGACATGTTAATAAGATAACGTGCAGTAGATACAGCTTCGGTCCAAAAACAATTAGACAAAGCTGCACAACGAGCTTTCGAAATAATGGCTCTATTCGTTTGCTCTGCTACAACCGTTTTGTTGAGGTGTATAAGGAACGATATAATGCCTAACAATGCCTTCTGATCTACAACCTGGTTCAAAGTCATTCGAACAAAATTCCATTCAATTATCAGTGCGAAGCTTCTTAACCTTCTTCTCGGTCTATTTTTCAACCATAATCTTCCAATCTTTGAATGCTGAAAATGCTTCTGATTTATGCATTAAGAAATAAGGCCAAACTCTTCTAGAGTAATCATCAATAATTGTCATCATCTAGCGAGCACCTTCGAGCGATGATTCTTGTGACGACCCACATAAATCAGAATGCACATAGTCTAGAATACCCTCTATAGTATGAACGGAAGAGTTAAATTTCACCCTTTTATGTTTCCCAAAGATACAATGTTCACAAAATTTGAGCTCTCCAATATATTGACCATCGAACAAACCTTTCTTGCTTAATTCCGCCAAACCAGTTTCACTCGTATGCCCAAGTCGCATATGCCAAAGCTTTGTAACATTAGAATCAGACAAGGAATCAGAAATAACAACATTACCTGTTACTGTAGTACCATGGAGATAATAAAGATTAGCAAATTTGATGTCAGTTTTCATCACAATGAGGGAACCTTTTGATACCTTTAAAACTCCGCCTTCACCGAAATACTTGTACCCCTTAAGAGCAAGAGTATCTAAAGAAATAAGATTTCTTTTTAAACCTCGAACATTGTCTCACATCTCCTAGGATTCTGACACTACCATCAAACATCTTGATTTTTATTGAACCAATTTCTGCAACTTTATAAGGAGCATTATCACCCATTAAAATTGAACCACCTTGTTTAGGTTCATAATTAAAAAACATTCTCTGTTTGGGCTCATGTGATAAGTACAACCAGAATCAAGAATCCATTCATCATTAGTTTTTGCACATCCGTCAAAAACAACTAATAATTATCCATCAGAACTTTCAGCAACGATAGTGGCTTTAGCTTCATCGTTATGATTATATTTCTGTTTATCAGATGCAACTTTCTTTTCCTTGTTCTTCAGTTTATAACATTCAGATATGTCATGGTCATCTCTTTTACAATACTTACACGACTTATCTGATTGTTTTGAACCTCTTGATCTGCCTCTGTAGCTCTTTGAATTCTTGCCTTTATTATAATCATTATTCCTGCTTTCTTCTTTTCTCTGTCACAAACAACCAATCCTTCAACTTGAGAACTTGAACCTTCAGAAGATAACATATTTTTCATCTTTTCCTTGGCATGCAAGCTTCATAAACCTCACTTAGGGTTAAAGTATCACGACTGTATAATATGGTATCTCTAAAGTTTGAATAAGAACTAGGCAGAGAACATAAAAGTATCAAAGCCAGATCTTCTTCATCATATTTTATCTCCATTGTTTCAATGTCAGAAACGATCTCTTTGAACGACAAAAGATGATCCATCATGGATCTCCCTTCTTGCAACTTATGAGAAAATAACTTCTGCTTGAGATGCATCTTGCTGGTAAGATATTTTATTAAGTAGATACTTTCCAACTTCAGCCATAAAGTAGCTGCAATTGTCTCATTCAAAATTTCTTGTAGAATATTATTAGATAGATGAAGATGAATATGAGATATTTCCTTAAGATCTTTTCGTTCCATTTTATAATAAGTCCAAGACGCGTGCATCTTATCTTTCCCTAATAAAGCGTCGTCAAGATCCATCTGAGCCAAGACGGCTTGCATCTTAACTTGCTATAACGAGAACCTCGTGTCTCGATCAAGCAACGGTAAATCATACTTCAACGTAGTCATGTCGATAACAACAACTCTGATACCACTTGTTAGAAAACGGTTAACAAACAATCAATAATATAGAACAAAGTAAACAAATGAGAACACCAAGAATTACGTGGAAAACCCTTACGGGAAAAAACCACGGGCAAAATAGACGATTTCAGTATATGAGAATACGAGGAGGCTACAAAAATAGTGTAGGGAATTTTGTAATGACTTATTCTAAACCCTACAATCTTCAATATTATATATAGGAAACAACCTAGGGTTGTAATAAAGCGCTAATTATAAGATTAGGAAATAACTTTGGGCCCAAGTAAATTAGGATCATAATTAACAACATGTGTTATATGGTGTGGGATTAGAGAAACAATTGCATTTTGAGTGGAAGATGATCTCCGTCGTTGATTTTTGTGATCAACATTCACAACACTGCATTTTACGTGATTTACGTAAAATGCAGTGTTGTTAAAATGCAACGAATCTGAACCATTGACCACATAATTTAACAGCTAAGATCGTATGACCCTTGTTCCCCTCAAAATGCTTTTAAGAACACTTGAATACTATATTACTTTTAATTTTAAAAAATGAGGCCTTGCAAGCACACTTGTTAAGATTTTGATATCAATCTTAAAATCTTACAACTTTACGATCGATATATATTAAGTAAAAATGTGTTCATGCATAGAATAACTGAAATCATAAGATCTTGATTACGATCTTGATCGGCGGATCCATACGAGACTATTTATAAATCTTGTACGAATTAACATTATACTTTGTCTTTGATATGAATTACATGACACATAAAATACGCTATCACATTTTATATTTCAAGTAGTAATTAATCATGTGAGCTAATGCACATTTTAGCAAAACACCCTTTATAATCTATTATCGAATTAGAGGAGAGGAAACAAATTTGGGACTCAGATGAACATAATTAGTTTATGTGTATCTTAACGATGAAGATGCTTATCTATATGTGAATCGTAAATTGGACGAGCTCCGGAATTAGATCATTCTGTGACATTCGCATACATGTATGTTTAAGAATAGCGTAAACATGTTACCTAAATTAGATAATATCATGATATATCGTCTATTTCCCGGTGAAAAACATGGTTTGTTTCGCTTCGAAAACCTCGTTCTTAAGATTCTTACGTAACACAAGACAAGTTTTCATGAAATAAGACCACCTACCGATCGAATTGAATATGGAGCTAAACACTTGTTTGACTTTTGTGTTAATAAGGGATTAATTACACAACACTCGGGTTTTTTCTTGTTTATTATCATCTGATTTTTTGTAAGTTTCACATTTCACAAATTAACCTTTTCATGTTATTCGCCTTTAACAATTTGATTTACATGACTTTTGATCTATATTCTACGTGACAATTTATATTAAAGAATATACTTTGACAATAAGGAAATCGTATATATGTGACACAAATCTAGCTGACTACTTTTTATGTGTTACTTCGTATTAATTATGTACACTTTTAGTTACATCTCTGTTTTTCCTACAAAATATACATTTATGAATAATTATTATGCATTTTTTATTGGTCAAACTATAATATCGTATATTTGTCAACAACTAATTGAAGTTGTGCCTGTCACTTGTGGCTAGAGCCGGTTTTGTAGACTCCTAAGCTAGAAGTTACTTGAAGAAGTTTTTAGTTTAGATATTAATGGGTCTTCTTTTTTCAGTAAACCACACTTAATTTTGTACGGCCAACGGGACTTTTTATTTTTTATTATAATAATAATAATTATTATGCAAGAGCTCTAAATTTATATAAACAGGTCAATTTCCTAGCTAGAATCTCCGATAAACCTCAAAAAGTTTGTTGGCAAACACATTCTATATATGTATTCCTAACTCGTTTTTTTATAAATTTAATTCTGTCTATATAAACGACATATATAGTGTAGTTTCTCATTATTAGAAAGATATGGTTTAATTAGTACTAGTTTTGATTAAGCTATATAAAGTAAAAACTACTAAATTTAGACGATTGTAATTTAAGTTAAGATAAAGGCTATGATCGATCATGTGATGTGTCCGTTTTAACCAAGAACAAGGGCCGAGTTTTATTATTGTTTATAGCCTAGAAACTCGAAGTTGACATTTTTTTTCCCTTCATGGTGATGCATAAAAGGAGGTGGTGAAATGGGTAGCAACATAAAGATATAACAAACGCATTATTTATTACCATATCAGCAACGTACACCGCTAGTAATTCAAGTCTTTATTTAGTTGTCTTTGGGATATGGATAACAAGTATGAACCCACGGCAACAAATCAATCGTTATCGGTATAACTTATAACTAGATATGAAGCAAGTTTTAGTGTAAGTAGTATGATATTTGTTCCCTAGAAATTTATTTAGAAATGGTGACCTACCCTTTAACAATCCCCCGGCCCAACGAATGCTCACCCCTGTCCCTTGTGCATTATTCATTGAATCGCTATGCCGCGTTAATTTTTTTGAATGATAGATTGTTACCGTTGAAAAGAAGATTGTACACTAACACAAATAAGTGTTGATCCGTCAATGTTTGTAATGCATACAATATATTGGGTTCATGGTGTACAGTTAATGGTTCTATGTATATAATGTCATGTCGTTAATGTGTAATGGTAAGATTTATAGATACAATGTCAAATCATCAACTTTTCTTTCATACAATTCATCTTATGCGTCAGCATAATTAAGTGACCACACTTAGATTATGATCATGCTAGCATAACTTGATCATATTTAGTCAACTAATTAGGAATCATGCTTAATTATCTTAATGAAACCACAAATTATTAACGTGTCGAAAACTAAATCTACAAGTTGAAACTTGTCCAGGAACGACTTCGTACAGAATAATTTTCAAAGATTTGCACAGAAACGAGAGGATGCAAGGTAGTCAAAGGTGTTTGCGTGTAGTCAAAGTGTTGATATATTTTAGTTTTAGTTTCTTGCCTTGTCTATTAATTTTTACTTTATAAAATTAATTAGCCCTAATAATATCAACTCTTTTAAATTAATGTTATTAATTAAAAAAACTCTTTTAAATTAACGTTATTAATTAAAAATCAAACAAACTACATAACCCCTCGTGACTTTGTGAGAAAATAAACAATGAAAAAACATGCTTGTAATTCGCAACGTACATGTTCAAATGACTTTGAATCATACATTAAGTGGAGTATCCAACAAGTAATAACGCAGAAGAAATATGTTATATATACTAAAAGAGTAAATCGCATGTACGGTCCATGTGATTTACACACGTTCTCACCCTTAGTCTATGTATTTTGTTTGTTGTATGGACAATTCAAAATTGAAAAGATATTGCACGTTTAGTCACGCCTCTACTTAAAATTACTAAAATACTCTTGGAGATTTTGCTCGGTGAGAGGATGGTATTTTAGCCATTTTAAGTAGAGTAGGAACTGAGCGTGCAACAACTTTTAAAATTTTAGACTATCCATGCAACAAATAAAGCACACGAATTAACAGTGAAAATGTGTTTAAATACAAGGACCATTCATGCAATTTACTCATACTAAAATGATCTCAGATGCGATTTGTTAGCTAGTTTATTTATAAACAAAAAACAAGATTAATTTAACTTGAAAGAATAAGAACATAAAAAAACTAAATAAACACGTTTCTAATCAAGAACAAGCTAAAAATGGGATTTGAAAAAAGACGATTCTTTTCATAAATTGATTACTCTGATATAGTATCAGAATACAAAAATTTAAACACATTTAAGCTTATATTAATTTAATAAAACAGATAAAAAGAGAGGGATTAAACTTATATTAGTATTAATTAATAACTAATTAAGGTGAAGTTAAGAAAGTGAAACGACCGTATTAATAAGTGGTGATGGAGTAGTGATTCAAAGCAAAAGATAGTACGACGATAAACATACAGTTTTTATTCTCATCTACTTACCACATATCTATACGAAAATGCACATGCATACATAACTTATATACACGACCTTTTTTTTTTTTTTTTTTGTTAATTAAGCTCGTGGTGAATAGTTTATTCATTTTACATCTTAATTAAGAAAACAGAACCTAAGAAAATGGTATTTTAGGCGAATATTAGTTCTTAAAAAGTTGTTGGAGAAAGTGACTGAAAGAGAGGAGAAGGAAACTAGGTGTCTTTTTTTTTTTTTTTTTTTTTTTTTTTTTTTTTTTTTTTGCATTTGGGCATGTGAGCCCTTCACTCTCCCAAAAGGGTATTTGTGTGTTGCGCAACTACCTCTTCATTTAGCAAGATTCTTTCTTGATTTTATTTTGTCACTTTTGTCATGGAAAGCAATTGTATTGTCACATAATCTATTACATATAATCACTTCACTATGCTATATTTACACCTTCCTAAAATAATATTCGTCCAACATACATGAAGAAAACAACATAAAGTATCATATTTGCCAAAAGAGAATCAAAACAGGATAGGATTTTATAATCCAATAAAAATATGTTTTTTTAATTGGCACATGGAATTAGATTAGAGAAAAGGCTAAACTCTACTAAAGAATCTGCTTTCCTTTAAAAGGATTCACGCCTTTTACTATTGGGTCAAGCCCAAAAGAACGAGCTGACCAACAAGTTGAAAAAGAGTGACAAGAACCAGGTTGATTAATTATTCCGTATAATCTATCTATATTAATATATATAAGAAAACCCCTTAAAGAATCCTCCCCGTTAATTTTAACCTAATCCTTCTCTAATCAACCCTAGGATTAAATCATGACATCATTTAATTAATTAATTGTGTAAGAAAATAGTAATATGCCCTTGATTAATTTAAACTTATCATCCTTTTATATCTTTTATTTGTCATAATAAACCCTTCATATTTTGACTTAATATCTCTTTAATTAATGTAACAAACTTCCCTATTAACGTCTTCCAATTAATATGGTTAATTGCCAATTAAATCGGTCAATCAAATACAAATTTCAAAAAAAATTGGTACGCCAACAAATTTCCTCTAAATATCTTTTTAAGAAATAAAAATTCTGCTTTGTAGTTCCTTAGATGTTTCAATCATTTATGCATTTTCAGTATTTCAATTTCAATTTACGATTAAGATCGGAGGTAATTGATTTCTACTCAGTTTCTCCACTGAATGTGATTGATTGAATTTTGATTTCAATTATATGTTTCGATTAAATTTCGAATGCGATTTGAATTCAATTTCGATCATCTTTAACAATAACAATCACAATCATGTTACAAGTAAGGTTTTCGTTTGGTATGTGTCTTTATATTTGAATTTCAGAACTTTGGCAAGCATGAATTCGATAGGCCCGCTTACAGTGTATATATAAGGCAGTTAACTGATTTGCAAATTCTATAAGTTATTCATTGATATAGTTATTTTGTTGGTATTTTTGTGATCGATATTTTATGGTTCTATTTTTGACTTTTTATGTATGTAGTGATCTATCTTACGATAAAAATTCGACCGGGTCTTTACCTTTCATTTTCATAGGCTATGTTTGTACTGACATTGCATCAATTTTAAATTGATCGTTTTTACAGAGAATTCTGGTTAATTGCAGTTATAGCAGACTACTTCCAGAGACATTTGGAAACCTTGAAAACCTCATCTGTATGTGAGTACCTGATATTCTTGAAGTCGCAATTTCGACTTATCTAATCATGAATTCATAAAACATCATATGTTTGTTTTGAAAAAGTAAGATTATTATTGAAACAAACACAATATAACTTTTGTCATATGGACACATTAAGTTTAAGGACTTCCTGTCAATAGTCACAGGAATATAATTCTCTCTTTTTTTCCGAATTCTACTTAGAATCCCTTTTCTTTAGAGAGAATTCTCGGTAAGATTGAGATGAAAACAAGAGAATTTGGATACCAGGGAGCTTTAGGGTAAAAGGATTTATATGATACCCATGAATTTTAATTTTCCATAATAAGTATGTTGATTATGTTATTGGGATAGTGATTTGTTGTAACAAAATTGCAATATTTAATAGATGAAATCTGAAAATAAAATTTTGAAGGCCTTTAGTCAAATAATTTCCTGCCTACTTACAATTTTGGATCCTCTACTTCTTGCTATATAAACAACTGATTGTCAAAAAAAATTTGCAGCGAGGGAAGCATGTGAGGGAAGCTTAAAAATAATCAAGGATGCAATGTACGCAAAATTATTGCAGGTATAATCGGCCCCAAAGACAAAAAAAATATATATGTTTATATCTAATGTTTACTTCTTCTACTAAGTGTTATTAATCAAATGTTTGTTGTTTATTGGTGAATTGTATTAAGATCTTTGTTAGCAGTTGGCATAAACATCGCTAAGAAGACGAATAATCGAAAAAAGTTGAAGGACATTCATAGTTTTGAAGAAATTTCTATATTATAATTCTAATTGGTTTAATTTTGTGTGTGATTTTATTTGATTCTCAGGTGAATTGATGATTTAAAAGGTGGTTAAGCTACACTATCCTTATGTAAGTTTTTGCAAGAACATTTTTTATACATTTTGGTACAAATGTGTTTTGTTTGATGACTAAGGTAGGTTCTCATCATGGATTCTTTTACTATGACTACCAATTTCAGCTGTTAATAATGGAGAATTTATTCTCAACGATTGTTTGTTGTCTATCTTTAGATTTTAAAGTTGAAGAAATACAAGCGCTAATTCAATGGAATCACACATATGTTTGATTGCACTCCAGGTGGCTGTTAAAATGTTTATGTTTGTGTTTTCTGGTTATTATATGTTATGGTAGGTGGAAGGATAACAAGAAGCCTTTGAGCATGATCTTATTTATAGTTATTTTACAACTTTGGATCCCCTTCTCGGCCTGTTTGACACGTACGAGAAAGTGAGAAAATTTCCTGTTATCACTTGAATCTGTCTTTTGATGTGCGAAATATCTCTCCGGTTTGTTACCTCTACCTTTTATGGATGGGAAAAACTTTTTCTTATTAAGTATTGATTTTTGCAGAGCAAGTGTTTAAGTATGAGAAGGTTGGTGATTACATTGGTTCCAAAGTTCCAAGCCTGAAAGCACTTGACTCTAAGAAGTCAAATGGTGATGTTAAATTGTCATATTTAAAGTCACTTGCAAACATGATGCAGTTACTAAGAAGGTACTTTATCAACATAACCTCTGAGTTTGTTATCTAATATTGCTCAGCACAGTTGTTGTATTATAGTCCCGTCAGTTCTATAATGTCTATTGATATTGACGCTTTGTTGGACGGGTCACTATTATTTGATTTATAGTTCCTTTTTGTTTGCAAATTTGATATATGTACCAACACAAAAAACCAAAATGATTTTTTATGTTCAATATCTGACAGGCAGGCTCTTAACATAATCATGGTTCGTGATTGAAGCTAGAAAATGGGATCAACGGATGAACGGGAGAACAATGATAAGGGCAGTGGCCCTTGAGGCGATTAACAAAGAAGCTGTTGTTTTTTAGTTTTCTTATTTTAGCTCAGATCAAAAAATCTCCTAACCTAGATATTATTAAATCTATTATGAAATCTTATTAACCCTGATAGAGGAATTCGTCGGCTTTTTAAGTGTTCCATTCATAAAGCAAATCCATTTAAGTGTTCTATTATGAAATCTTATTAACCCTGATAGAGGATCTATGAATAGTGTATGCTTTTTTTTTTAATATTGTAAATAAGAATGTGAGGAAGCTAGAAGACAAATGGATTTGCTTTATGAGGTTAACAGATCATGGTTTGCAAAGGAACGATGACATTTTGACTTTAAAAAGTCAAATTGTGCAGGCTCTAGGAAATGAAGAGGGTATTTTGGATGCAAATTTGGATAAGCAACTTAAATAGAAAATGGAGTACAAAGTTTTGAATGGGAATGTACAAAGAGATTATGATATTCATCTTTCATATGAAAAAGATCATGGTGGTACACATAGTCACATAAAATTTTGAATATTAAAAACTTACACATAGTCAGCTTCCAATTTTGGATTACAATCAGATAGATCATGAAGAGTTGGACGGTCATAGTATAGTATAACTCTATTATCAAGTTGTCATTAATTTGTCGTAGTTTTTTTATTTACGACGTCAAATCTTTGTAGTAATATTAGTTTTAGATGTAAGTATTTGGGATGTTCACTAAAACATCCCCTTTGGGCATACCCATAGTACTTTGTACATTAATTTTTATTTATTAATATAATTTTTCTAAGGATGATGTCTTCTTTGTCCCAAAAATAAAAATTAAAAAAGAAAAAATAAAACAAAATTCACTTGTATTATTTGATAATTTAGGATGATATGTCCATAATTATAGCTTTATGTTAGTTAGTAGTTGTCCTTATTACACTAGATTAGAAGCTATGATAATTTTTTTCATTGTGATATTTAGGGTGTGTTTGGCAATAACGGGTTGGAGTTTCTGGTTGGAGCTGGGACTTGGACTTCTATTTAAAAGACACTTCAAAAAGCTTCTTGTTTAATGCCTTCTGGGCTTATTTTTTTCAAGAAGCCCCATTTTTTTCTTCTTCCAAACAAGGCTTATGGGTTGAGGCTTCTAAAAGCCCTTAAAAGCTTTGTGCCAAACACACCCTTAGATGTGATGGTAACTAATCCACTTCAATTGTGTGTGTTTATTTATTCTTAAGCGATTCAATGAAAACAAAATTAAGTAAAACTAAAACATTTATTCTTATGTTAAGGTTCCTGTGACGTCTTGATTTTAACATTTTTAATAACTTTGTGTTATAAATGACGTTGTTATTATGGCTGGCTGTTAATATTTCTATTAGAGAAAATTACACGAATCGTCTTTAAAGTTTGTTCCGAATTTCACTAGCAGTCTCTTACGAACTTTAATTAAATTAAGGGTAAATTACATAAAAAATCTATGTGGTTGTCCACTTTCTCATAGATTATCCCCAACTTCAATAATAGAGTCTACATCCTCAATGTTGTCAATTTTTTTCAAACTTCATTCATTCGTTACCTAAAATGACCGAAAGACCCTTTTATTTAATTATTAATTTTTTTAGTCATAATTAATTCTATTTATATATTTTTATTAATTTCCTTCCATTTTTGATGAAATGTGGGCATCATCATGTGAATTGGCAGATTATGTTCATCCAAATTACTAAAGGCAAGTTACAACTTAAAATTGAATAGATATCTTTTTCAAACTATTATTATAAATTATAATTATAATTATTTATACATATTATATATTACATAAGTGATTCTCATTTCGAACTCAAACCCTAATCAAAACAGAAAGAAACCAAGTAACAACTCTCGATTTAATCAACAACATCTTAGGTTTTAGCCACTTGATCATAATCTATCTATCTATATTAATATATATAAGAAAAACCCTTAAATAATCTCTCCCCTTAATTTGAAGATAATCATTTTCTAATCAACTCTTAGATTAAAACATGACATACTTTAATTCATTAGTTGTGTAGTAAAATACTAATATGCCCTTGATTAATTTTAACTTACCATCCTCAAATCTCTTTTATTTATCATAATAAACCCTTCAAGATTATACATTAAAAAAAAATCCTCAAAGAATATGAGCCATTAGATGACAGATCAACTTTAATAATCCAACCATTAAACCAATTAATGACACATTTAATATCATTTTATAGATGGTTAAAAGGCAAAAATATCCTCACATATTTAAGAAACATAGTTACAAATGACTTTTGAATTGTATGACCTATAACCGATTTTTCATGTATTTATGAATAGATTGATATCCAATTAATTTAATTAATAAAATCAAAACAATGATTTCCTCCATAATTATCTCCAACAAAAGGAAATGAGAGTGAGGAAGGAAATTAATTTCAATGCATTCAAAAATGTCCGAACTTATCTCTTCAAATCGGTTCATGCTATCATATTCTTCCCTTTTTCTCTCCTTTTTACAGATTACGATTACGATACAATACTTTCATCCATGTATGTATGTTACTAAATAATATAATTTCTCTTTCCCTTATTTTGATCTTCAAATCATCGTAATACATCTTTATCATTGTCATGTCCAGATTTTGTAAAGAGTCTTGGAGTAGCAATATACTTAAAGAATCTTCCTGTAAATGCAGTGTTGGTTTAGCTATACTCAAAGTGAGATTTCTATAAAAATTCTGCATTTTTGTCTAACATAGTATTTGGTTTCATCGGTTTGTTTTCTATTTATTTTATTTGTTAATTAAAGGTTGATAGGAGGAAGAAAGGTTTTGGCTACATTGTGATTTTGGAAGTTTTTTGGACGCACGTAACGTGTTCGATGTAATGTCTTTGATAGGTACCTACCTTCTTGGATCATACCCAAATATCATTAATCAATAAGAATGACATGTATGTTTCTATAAAATGTTAAAGATTGATTTTCTTATGGGTAATGTACAGGGTTTTGATCAGTGTCAATGGTGTTAGAAAGTTGTTAATGATCTTGAGAGATTCTGGATTTCTGGGTATAAACAACATTAGAGTGATAGGTATGTATCATTCACTCTTGAATCATATCGTGGAAGTCTCTGATTGTAACCTATTCTCATCGTTTGCACGTTTGTGAGTTTTTTCGTGATTATAAGTTTAAATTTCTTACTTTATAATTTTCTGTTTATAACATTATTTGTTGAAGTTTCTGACAATAAGTTATATTTTTTAGATTCATGGACATCTATGTTTGCAGAAAGATTGTGATTGTTTGATTTTAATTTAAAGTTGAAACTTGACATACTTATTCCATCTTATAACCCACACTCATAATTTCATATATTTGAGAATTTGATCGGTGAGCAGACAATTTTTGCTTTTGCACGAACTTGAGTTCAAATCTTAATCTTTTTAATCCAAATCTCAAATCATTTGTGCGCACATATATAAACAAACGTGCGGTCCTTTGTTTGTACGCTATAAATGCACGCAATTAACACAAAGAAACAACTACCTATTACGTCGGTTAAAAACATTATTCTCTCATTACACAAGAAATTTTTTTTTATTATATTCCTAAAAGATAAATTAATGTATTATCCCACAAATTTTGCGAGTCTTAAACTAGTAATAATAATACTACCGTCACAAACAAGTGAAAGAGGTCACAAACGATACGGGATACCCCCATTAAGTCACGTACATTAAAGAAAAAAAGACTCGTCTTCTTATGTAACCTGAAAAGAAAAAACTTCATATACGTTGGTTTACGTACTCTTTTAATGATACTGAAAAGTAAGTGACACGCTTTTAGAAGTACACCAACAGATCCACTGATATGATAAGATGTTGGCCTCTAAATAATAGAACGAGAGAAAATAAAATAGTACTCCAGTCGTCATTACGGCTTTCTACTTTCTACGGTTTACAGTTTTTATCAGTTTTTATCAGTTTGTAATATGGGTATTCATACATTTGTCATTTTCAAGTTTGGGACTTCTCTGTTAACAAAGTTTAGCACAGAACATAATCACTTCAACCATCAAAGCTTGGAAAATGATGGCTTTCTCTTTTGGAGTTTTGCTGATGCTACCTCCATTAAATCATCTGATAAAAGCATAGATGAGTTCCAAGTAGCAACATAGTCCAACCCTTGATCCAGTGACATGTCTCTACTTTTTAGAAGCACTGTTTTCGTGCCAACCACAGCAAGCGGAGACTTTGCAGCAATCCCTGCCAATCATCACAGATTTTCTCACTATTGTTACGTTCCACATCATTCAGAAAAACGTAATACTTGGAAATTCAAACACAGCGTTGATATCAGCAGGGAACCCCTTATATTATGTTCGGACTTCGGAACATTTTTTCCTCAGGTCAGATGCCTCAATAATATTATATCAATAGTGCTAGTTAGTTCAAAGAAGAAAGATGAAAAGATAAAGTAGACAACTACACGTTTTTAGAGTTACTTTACCTACAAAAACTAACCTTCTTTGCTTGAACCATTGTGTTTCAATGTTAGCGTTTCTACTTCAAATGCAGAACTTCAATTAATCAATTACATTATGTATCTATACCAAGAGACCTTCCACCTACTGCTTATAAGCATATGCACATCCAACTAACGTTCAATTGCCATCATTAAAAATTCCATACAGATCTGAACACCTTCAAAAAATCCTAGCAGGAGAGGGCGCACATTTACAATCCAAAACAAGGCGTCCGTTTATGTTTTTATAATATGCACTAATCTCTTCTGATGATTACAATATGAAGAAAACCCAAATTGGACTAACACCGCCCATTATCAATGCTCAAGTTATTTTTAAAAGAAAAGAAAAAAGAAAAAAAAAAAAAACTATGCTACTTCAAGATCATGCCTTCTACAATTCAGTAATGCCACATCCAAAACAACCCATAAATCATTTAAAAAGTCTCTCAACTTGCAACAATGAGATGTAAAACAACATATATGGCCTTTCTTATCACCACAAAATCACCATTCAACGTGTTCCTCTTAGAAGCTTTTTTCTTGCAAGATGCCAAGAAAACCAACGAGCATTGGTAATGGGGGTGGTATAGGAGTTGTATGGAGAGAATTTTGCTTATATGGAGTTGTATGTAACTATGTATACAACTACACCACTACACATGATGATGTGGAGTCGTATCTCATACAATGTTGTATGAGATGAACCAATTGTATATATTATTTGATGAAACTTTGTAGAGTTGTATGGATTAAAGTTGTTGAAGGTTAAAGTTCTATAGATTGATGAAATGATGATGTGGCAATCCAAACCTCTTTAAATTATGAGAAAATTACTCAAATAAATAGTCAAAGGAACCTTCTCACTTAATAAACCGTGTCAGAAAAAGTTTTCAAAACTAAACACAAAAATCACCAAAATCAAAAACATCCGGCGATATGGGCGATTTCCTATAGCCCAATTATTGTTGGCCACGGGTCCCACTAAAATCGCCAGTCAACAGTCAACGAATAATTCGCCTGCCAAATTATTCGCCACGCGGATTGCAAAAACCGCTGAAAAAGGAATTACAACTCGGCGACAAGTTGACTTTTTTTTTTATTTTTCGGTTTCCATGCTAATCGCTGAATAAGGCGAAATTCAAGGGATTTTGAGTACCGTAAAAAAAAAAAAAAAAAAAGGCCAACCACAACCATCGGAGTAATTTTGTTTAAACACTAAAAAAAAAAATTCGCCAGAATCTTCCATTTTTGGCCGGATGGAGAGGAAAAAGTGATGAGAAAACACAAAACGTCCACAAATGCAAGTCCTGGAACGAAAAACTAAATTTCAAAAAAATCGCCTAAGTCGCCGGGTTATAATTCCTTTTCAGCGATTTTTTAAAGACACGTGGCGAAATAGGCGACTTTTTCCGTTGACTGGCGATCTAGAGTTGACCGGCAATTTAATTTGGATATGTGGCACGAAATAATTGGGAAATAAGAAATCGCCGGAAAGTTATTTTAATTACGGCGATTTTTGTGTTTAGTTTTGAAATGAGAAGGGTACTTTTGACTGTTAATTTGAGTAATATTCTCTTAAATTGTCGTATCCATTACTAATGATGTGGCAATCTCAATACCACATCCATGTCTGCTATTTCATTATCAATATCCTACCCTCATGCAAGATTAATGATTCACGATTCCAATATGTTGTAGCCATTTTCCAGTGACTTTGCTTCCACCAATCAACCACCTTCATGAATTTTTCTCGTTTAGTTGTTACACTACACAAACTTCCAACTTGTATCCTACCTAAGCAGACGCAAATCTCCCACCCGGAACCTTATGCATCGTGCACACATGACAACACATGCAAATGACATGCACTCATACATGCCCAAACATGAAATATGTCTAATGCTTAGGGATCAAACAATTATCATCCATCCCTAAACTACCTCAGTAAATAGTACACAAACACTAACTTTAACAGAAAAAAAAAAAAGGCTACTTGTCATCTACAAGTACATCGTTTTGTTAGTTAACTACTAGCAAGGTTGTGAAATTTGTCTGCTACATACTGGTGTCAATTAATGGGGGTTTATAATCATAAACATAATTAATAATTAATCTATATAAAAAATAGATAATCTTTTATAGTTACATACCTTGGGCAATAGATAGAACACCTTGATCCATTTCAGCTTTAGTACCAAACACCTTCGATACAAGTCCCAATTCTTTGGCTTCCGAACCCAAAAACGTCCTTGCAGTCAAAGCCAATTCCATCGCATTACCAAACCCTACAATCGCCGGTAACCTCTGTAACGATCCAAGATCCGCAGTAATCGCCAAATCAACTTCTTTCACCGAAAAAAAAGCGTCTTCCGTACAATACCTAATATCACAAGCAGTTATAATATCAACTCCACCACCAATACAAGCACCGTGAACAGCAGCAATCACCGGCTTCCGGCAATTCTCAATCGCGGTGATTGCATCCTGCAAGAATTTAATGTCGCGGCGAAGTTTTTCACCGGAGCGTCCACGATCGGGGGAAAATTGGACATCGGAGGTTAGGGAGGTTAGGGCTTTGAGATCGATGCCCGCGCAGAAATGGTTGCCGTTGCCGGATAAGATGATGACGGAAACGTTAGGGTTTTGGTCGAGAGAAGATATGGCGTTTGGGAATTCAGTGAAGAATTCACGTGAGAGGGCGTTACTGTGCTGAGGTCTGTTTAGGTAGAGAGTGAAGACTGATGAATTTGCGGTTTCTTGAACGATTTTAATGGCGGTGTACTTCTCCATTTTTGCTAGCCCGCACGGTGGTCAAGCGGTGTTATCAACTAGAAACTGTGGATTTCGGAATAAATAATTTATTTATTCGTATTTATCGAGTAATTTTGGAATGGAAATTACGGTTACGTGATACTCACCATTTTCGACTTTGAAAATATACGTAGTAATCAATTCAATTCCATAGGTTGGGGACATAGGAAACGGGATCGATTATAATTAATTAATTCATAAATATGATAGTTTAGCTCTAATTTGTTTTTCCCTTTATTATAACCCTATAATTTATACAATTTATTTATACATTATTTATATATGTATTGTATATTGCTTCTCAGGTACTTAAACCTACAATTTCTCAATTGATTAACTCCTCACGTATCGCTAGGTAGAGCTAGCAATTATTGACACAGTCTGAATTCCAACACAAAACCGACCAAACCGATCAAGCCGAATTGTCATATTTACCACTAGGTCAAGACCCTTTAATTTGTTTGGCTACAATAGGTAGGTAGTCTATGTGATTGAGACGGCTACGGCCTAAATCCAGCTTAATGTTTAAGTAATTGAAAATTTTAATCGGTAATTAGTTATGGTTAAAGGTGTATCGATTGGTGATGAAATAAGGATCGATATTAATTTTTGTTATATTAGTTAAAAATTAAAGTAGGACAAACACGAGATTATACTCACGAAATAGACTAATCAAAACTGTATTAAACGTATAATATATCTCTTGTGTATGTTCAAATTTCAAATATCATTATTTTTTATCATTTACAATACTTTTGACGTGCATGTCATCTATATAAGGTGTTACGGAACATTCATATAAGTTGTTACATCAACAAAACTACTTTTCGGCTAATAATATAAAGTTTAATATAAACAATAGATCTAAATTGGATACATACATTAAACTTTAGACTAAAGTAAATTGTTGGGCTCAATAATCTTAAGTATAATAATGTGTAATTTATTTAAGTGTTACATTTGTTGGTTAATAAAGCATCGAGTAGAGAAGATGAGAATGTTATCTTCTCTAACTACGAGTCTCTGCCTCTCTGGTCCTTAAGAAATATCATAATGGGAGATTGACAATTACCGTCATTGGGTCTAGTTAGTTCAACGCTTCAACAAAATCGAAGATAACCCTAAAAATACATTTTGTCATCACTGGGTGGAATAACAACCAAGATACAACACCGGTCTACAACAACCTCAGACCAACGACATCTGACAAATGTGTTACTGGCCCAAAGCATTTCGGATCAACATTACTTGGATATTTGAAAAATATATGATTTGAATTTAAGTGGGACTAATTTTGTGAAAAACAAAAGTGTGGAAAATCAATTTCTTAAAACAAAATACAAAAGGACATTGCGCAAAAAGTATGGATAGTTGCTTTTACTATTCATAATTTTGTATTTTAACATAAAGGTTTGAAGATAACATTTAAAGAATGGCACGTCAAAAGTAAATTTTCAAACATTTATCATCTATAAAAGAGAATCTCGGATCAAATTAAATGCTATCTTTTCTACACTCGTATCTATTGCAATACTAATTACGCCTATGTAGTATTTTTGTCACTTAAGCCTTTCTCATGGATAATATAAACTATGGTTTATTCTAAAAATGAATGAATTACTTGATTATGGATTGAATAGTTTTTTTAGGAAACACATGTGATCATGGGAATTTAAGGAACCCACGAGTTCAGGTGAAACCTCACAACAAATCTCACATTTGGGTTGTCGAAAATCCAATCAATTAAAACAACTCAAAAATGTCAGTTATTCTATTTGCCATGTAATAAAAACATGTTACAAGTTGTAAGCTTAGAAGAGGCATAAAACTTTGTTATTATGCACATTCCATTTATAAGTTGATAACAAAGATATACATTACGTCTTAAACACAAATGTCTCTTAAACTGAAACAACGTATGTTAAGTTCGCAACATCATGTCGTACGTGTTACCATCAGCATCATGTCAAACTCGTTTTAGGAACACAATATACAAAATAACTTATATCAAAGATTGACTTGCCCTTTTTATGTTTATGAGTTTGAGATTTATCGACAACCTAAATGTGTGATAGTTTTCTCTTTAGAGTATATTGACTTTGTATGCTTCATTTCTTGATCCGGCGCGAACCCCTTATACCTCCTGTTATATATTAGTAGTGAAGTTATATTTAGGGGATCTTGATGTAAATTTGTCTAGTTTAGGGGTTGATATTGTACTTAACTCTAATATGGTAGGTTAGGATAATTTGATTAGGGTTAGACTTGTAATATCACTAGAACAAGAATTCATATCTCTTCATCTCTTTAAAAAAGAAAGTTTAACGTTTGAGATCAAATGTATGTTTTAATTCAAAAGTACTGACTAGTTGTGTTTGTGGAGATGTAAATTAACATGCATATAAAATTATAAATCTAAGTAGTGAGAAATTGTTGTGTTACACTGTTAGTTAGAAGAATATTATAGGAACCAAGAAACGAGATTATTTCTTATGCATTTTAAAAAGCCCGATTGATCTTTTTTTTATTTTATTTTTGTTTTTTATCCGTCACTTCAGGAAGAAAAAAAAAACATTTTTTTTTCGATTTTATTACTCATAGTCATAGGAGGTTAAATATTAGTTTCTTCTTTCACTATCGATCCGAAGTTCCGAACTCAAAATATGGCCCACAACTCACAAATGTAGATGGTTCAATTGTTGGGCCAATTGTTTAAAATCATGTAACATTTAGAAGTTATAAACTCAAATCACTCTCTATTATTATTATTATTATTATTATTATTATTATTATTATTATTATTATATTAGAATATGGTTCAAATGAGTACAACAATTTTGTGTAAGAATAGGGAATCAATCTCAACCATTTATTTTCATCAATACCCATTTCCTCCATTTTTTTAAAAACTAAATATCTCACAAACGACAAGTTGAAAAATTATGAAAATTCCATCATATTTTTCAGCGTTTTCTCCTCTTCGATTTAAGATCTCACAAGCTATACTTTCAACGAGTTTTTTTTTTTTCATTTTTAGTGGGTTTTACAAATTAATAACACATGTGTTACGGATTAGTTGTACATTTGATTTGCGATTAGGGTTAGGGTTTGGATTTAGGGTTTAGCAAGGGTTAGGATTTAGGGTTTTGTAAAGCGTTTAGGGTTTAGGGTTTAGGGGTTAGGGTTTGGGTTTAGGGTTTAGGGTGTCGAAACCCTAAACCCCAAACCCTAAACCCTAACCCCTAAACCCTAAAGCAACACTAACACTTATGTTACTAATTTGTTAAACCCACCAAAAAATGAAAAAAAAAACTCGTCGAAAGTATAGCTTGTGAAATCTTAGATCGAAGAGGAGAAAACGCTGAATTTTATGGTGCAATTTTCATAATTTTTCAACTTGTCGTTTGTTAGATATTTAGTTTTTAAAAAAATGGGGAAAAGTGAGTTTTGTGACACGTGACGCATTCCTATTGGTTTCCCTATTCTCAACATTTTTTTCATTCTCATTTGAACATCACCCTATTATATTATTATTATTATTATTATTATTCACCGTACTTTCTAATTACGTATCCATTTTTAAAAGGTTTCCACGAGACGTTGCTATGTGATGTTGAATATTTATCTTTAAAAAATATTATTAAAATGATATTACTAATTAATAACATATGATCATATAAAGTCACGTCAATAGCATATAAACACTAACTAATTAATTGTAAGGAATTTGATTCTTGCTAATCATCAATAATTCTTGTATTAATTGGAAATTAATATTTTATTAAAATAACAATGTTCCAAAGCCTATAACACATTAGAAGTCATATGGTATGATTATATATATCATGTACAACTTATTGGACCAAAAGAATTTGGAATAAAAATTTGTACACAACATAAGAGTAAATATAGAGTGTGAGACAATCCATGTCTATCCTCCTTGTTCACTTGGATGACCATCAAAGGGGTCATCCCCTTTAATATAGAGTAGCTTGCTAGTTGGTCTTTGTGCTATGTCTTTTGTTCATATTTGGATGATCTTCAAAGTATGAGACTTAAAGTGTTTAAGTAAGTGTGCATGCACATATATAAAAGCAATCTTGACTACTTCTCCTTGTGCTAAAAACTAAGAGCTAAAGAGCTTCACAAACTTGACATTTTTGCTAATAGTTAGTGCTAGAAGAGTGTGAAATATTGACTCTCTCTTAGACAAATTTGATTTGATCTTAAGAGCTTAAGAGCTTGTTCATACAAGGGATTATAGACTAGCATCTAGTGTTGATTCAAAAGCTATTTGGTGAACTTGCTATAGAGGAACTCTTGTCTTGAGTTCTTGTCATCTTCATCTCTCATCAATACCCTACTTCCAAAAGGGTTCAAAGACTACAAATGTTGTTTATTTTTAAAAACCTCTGAGTTATTAATCTTAATGTACATATAAATGGATCTTGATGGTTTTATAAAAACGTTTTATTAAATGATCAACTATGTTTTAGCTTCCGTCGTAATTATCTTTGTTTTAAACATTGATTTTGATCTACAAACCCATCACACGCATGGATGGGATGTCCACGTGGACCAATAATGTTGTATGTGCATAAACATGTCAAGGTGGCTAAATACATATAATACTTATATATACATGTACTCTTGGACCTACAGAGTTTCATTTTGCGTAACCATATCAGACTTTATCTTAACCATATTACAAGTGTGTTCGTCAAGCATGGTGCTTTACGTTATTGGCCAAGGTAAAGCTTTGTTGGATGAGCTCTTCGGCACGATGAGATATCACCTAGCATAAATGTTTCACTTTTGACTCGGAGGTGACCTCGAACTTCAGCCTTTAATGATGCTACATCATTGGAGATTAATACAAAAAGATACGAACAAAAAGAACAAACGAACATTGAATCTCTCTCATAGCTCGTTTTCTTAATTGATAAAAATAATTGGAAAATAAAACAATAAATACAAAATTGAGTAATAACCCCCGGTAGAGGCTGGTACGATTCAATTCAACATTTTGTTCGTTTGGGTATAGAAATTGATACACATGAGTTGATTTGATGATCTTCAAATCCAGGTGGGTGATCTATAACTTCAACGTCTATCTTAGAACTATTTGTTCTTCGTGATTCATTATAAACTTAACTTCATTTAGTCACGAGTCAAACTTAAATACATTTTGTACCGCTCATTTTTTAGCTTGTTCATCAGCAACCACAACTTGGAAATCCGATTATACTTGCGGATTTTTCACGACGAGTTTTTCGTGTGTAAATTTCCCAAGGATTATTGTCAAATTATAAGTGGGATTACAAGTAGTAAATTTGACAACAATTATGATGGATTTACAACGAATTTGTGACGCACAAAATCCGATGATACAAAACTGAATTCCCACAAGTTTCCAATGAAAGTCTATCGACAATTTTTATACATAAATAAATAAAAATGTGTATAAAATATCCTTCGACAATTCATGGGAAAACTACAGATAGTTTAATAGTTTCACCGGATTTTAATGATTGGTTCTCATAGTAAAGTTTGAAATTTCACTAAAATCTTCTCTAACGGTATGCCCTTAGTTTTTGGTACAAAATTAGTTTTATAAAAATTTTCACGTGAAATCCCTTTACCACAAAAAATATAATAAAAAAAAATCATTGTGATTGAAAACCTATGAAAATATTTCAAAATTAAAAGACAATTATAATATAATTATTTAGTTGTAAAAAATCTGCGAGAAACAATTTCAGACCATCTATTGAAAATCTGTGGGAACTACCAAGAATTTTCATCCATTTTAGAGGTTCATTTGGAAATCCGTAAGAACTATTACAAAATAAATAAAATAATAAAAATCGTCTAAACGTTGAAAATTCATGAGAAACTATTTTAGACACATTTTTTAAAATCGGCGTGACATGCCAACTAAGTTCTAACTGGGGAAAAAAAAATTAATGGAGCCAACACCCCTCATAATATCAGATTAAAAGATACAAATCCTTTTAATCTAATAGTTAAAAACGAACAATCAAAAATGACAAAAAATCGATAAATGCCTTACCTTTTTTGGCATTTCGCCCTTTGGATTTAATTTGAGTAATGTTAAGTTGATCTCGACATCGATTCTGAGTGTATTTGACACATTGTGGACGCTTTTATATGTGACACGTTAAACATACTCAACAACTCGCATGTCAAATTTACAGGTTCATTTTATCTTACATACTCGTACCCGGTGACATTTTCTAGGTTTACCCTTGTCAATGAACGTATCTCCACAGGTAACAGCTTTTCGATCTCCACGTCATTGGCTCGTTACGCTAACAACTTTTAACCAGTAAACTCTTACTACAGTCCTACACTTGCCATTTTTTTTATTTGAATTTCAGTGCAACACATAATTATTATGATTACAAGTTGAAATATGAAAGATGACTCATACATGTCGTCTCTTTCTAAATTTATACATAATCTAGTCATGCATCCATATATAAATAGACATATAGCGTGCGTTAGTTTAAAATCGTCTATATATATACAAAGCCGCATGTGAATTGTCTACGTTACTTTTTACAAGGTAAAAGTTTGAAAAGAAATTGTTTGTTCATTTCTTTCTAGCAATTATTACCTTAACTTAAATGTAAATAATAAAATATAATTAAAAACGTATATATTATTTCTAAATTTGTATTACAAAATGTATTTTACAAGTTTCACCAAACTATCAAGTTTGGTATATCTATAATTGCAAACTTATCATTCACCAAATCTTCACGGTTGATTTTCTCCGCATAAATTCTACTTTTTTGAAAATAAAAGACGTAAACGATAGTTGTTAATCATATATCTAAGCTAAAGTTCTGACAGGCAGCTAAGTTATTAATGCGGGCTCAAGTGTGGAGGATTGGGCTTTGGTGTATATGGAGGTCCAAGATCAAGGTAGAAAACGAGCTTCACAAAAACAGTCATAACTTGGGCTTCAGGGCTCCGTTTCAGGCCCACGAGCTGGCGAATCGAAGCTTGAGGCGAGGCCCATCTCCTGGCAAACAGCCGTAAGCGGTTTTTCCAAATTTCGGGCCCAAAAATGACTCCTAGAAGAAGTTAAGGACTATTTTATGTTTTATTTTTTATTTTGACCTTTTGTTTTGAGCTTTTATGTTTGACCCGTTTTGTATTTAGGCCCAATTCGAAAGTCTGATTTGTTATTTAGGGTTCATGTTGAGCCAGGAACATTTAATTTTTGAATTTTATGAAATCGAATTTTCTCTCAATTTTCGTTCTACGATTTGAGTTGAATAATACCTAACCGCGTCATTCTTTGTGAATCAACTTGTTTAGAAGAGATTTTGCTGGTATTCATAGGAATCAACAGGTTTAATCTAGTTATCTTATTTACAATCTACATCAATTATGAGAAGAATGAGAGGCAAGCGATCTCAACCGTTGATTTCTGTTATCAACGGCCCAGATTCGTTGCATCTTAACAACATGACATTTTACATAAAATGCAGTGTTGCGAATTGAGGTCGTTGATCACCCAGATCAACGACTGAAATTGTCTGTCATTCTTTCCCCTAATAATGCAGTTCACGTTCAAAATGCAGTTAACCCTCTTATACGAAAAGAAATGAACAGAAAAAGGGTAGATGGTGGTTCTAGTGTGAGGTTGCAAAAGGCATATACGTGTTGTGTGTTATGAAATTATTATGGTTAGAAGAATACGGCAGAAAACATGTTAATTGGACAATTGTCACGTGAACAAGGCTAAATTTAACTCAGATAGTTCATATGCAACGCAAGACGCAACTTGTTTACAATATATCTGGCATATTTATGACATCCTTTGGTCAAATTTATAATAATCTTATATACATTTTCCAGCCATATATATTGAATGCATTGTGTTTGCTTTCAAAAATTAGAGTTCACCAGTGGCTAGTATGTTAACTATTTTGTGACAATACATATTACATGTACCTAAACCACTAAAGTTACGTTTGTTTCACGGTATTCCGGTCATGACATTAATCTGAATCTTAATTTCATTCCGTAAAGGTTTTTTGTTCAAAAATGAATTGAATGGAACTCGCCAAATTATTCCACTTAGAAGAATTCAGTTTTCTTAAAATTTCAATTACTTTGATGAATTTCAATTTCATCGAAAACATTGAATTTCACGAAATTCGATGGAATTGAAATCTCAATTTCATTCCATAAGAGTGTTTGGTTTACAAATGAATTGAATTGGAAGTAATAAATTTCTTCGCTCAAAGGAATTCACATTCCTTAGAATTTCAATTCTTATGGAGAATTTCAATTCATCAAAAATATTTCACGAACCAAACGCATCTTACGATACTTTTGTATGGTAAATATCGAGGTTAATAACTCAATTTCAGTGCAACATATACAGACAAGCTTGTTGGGGAATGATTAATGATTTGTCTAAACAAAGAAGTATTTTAGAAGCCGATAGACGCAACAATTAAAATGTTACTTACTTATAATAAGTTGAGTGTTTAAATATATTACACGCCACCTCACACACCACAACAAATTAAATCATATTCTACAGCACTCACCAGTCTTTAAAATGTGCATATAAATACATCCTTAACACAACACTTATATCCTCGTCTTGTTAGAGTTAGAGTGATCAGAAGCCTTTTGGGTCTCCATTCTCACCCTAACTTTAACATAACCCAAAGTTAGTTTTACAAGTTAAAAAATGGAACTTTTTGATGTTCATCACCCGCTGGTTTTTGTTTTTGGTATTTTAGGTATGTAATGTTCTAACTAAACCCTAATTCATGGTTTGTTCGATGATATTTCAACTTATTTGGTGTTTTTAAATCATGTCACAGGTAACATTATTTCAACCGGGGTCTACTTCGCTCCAATGTAAGTCAAAATTGCAAAAAAAGTTATGGTTAAACGAATGTAGCCTGTTATAAGAACATGTGTGATTTATGATGATGATGATGATGAAAATATTTGCAGGCCTACATTTGTTCAAATATGCAAGCGAAAGTCGACAATGGGGTTCCAATCTTTACCATATGTCGTGTCACTCTTTAGCGCATTGCTATGGTTGTTTTATGCCTTGATCAAAGGAAGTGACACGTTCCTTCTCATATCTATTAACACACTTGGTACCATCATCGAGTCTATTTACATCATCATTTTTCTTGTACATGCTACTCCGGATGCTAAGGTATATATCTATTACCCCTTTATTGGACTTTGTTCGTCATAAAAACTTTGTATATTTACACAAATTAATGTTGTTTGTGCGTAGAAGCAAACATTTAAGGCTTTGACTGCTGTTATGGTGTTATGTCTCGTGATTTCTCTTTCAACTCTACTATCGTTACATGGAGAAACACGGGTGAAAGTAGTTGGATGGATTTGTGTTGGGATTTCTGTATGTGTTTTTGCAGCACCTCTCACTATTGTGGTAAGTTGAAACGTCGTACGTCTATCTGTTTTGGTAAATTCAAATTCTTGTACTAACACATGAAACTACTTGATGTATGTATGGTTTGAATTTGAACAGTGTCAAGTTGTGCGAACAAAGAGTGTCGAGTTCATGCCATTGTCTTTATCGTGTTTCCTTACACTAAGTGCGATAATGTGGTTCGCTTATGGGATGTCCATCAAAGATAAATGTGTTATGGTAACTAACACCTTTTTTTGTTTCTGTTACAATATTGCCTTTCATTTTCAAGTTGAAACAAACCAAAACATTTGATCCACTCAGTTGAGTTTTTTTTTTAATGTAAAATTATCGAATTGAACTGAAGTGTGTGATTAAATTTGTAGATGCCAAACATATTGGGATTCCTACTGGGATTATTTCAAATGGGACTTTATGGATATTACAGAAAAGCAAGCATTCAACAAGAGAAGAAGCCAAAGACCAAAGAGCAACACATCATAAACATATCGATTTTATCGAACTCAGAAGTGCACCCGGTGGATTCGGGTCGAACTAGTGAAGCAGAAGATGAAACAAAAAGCTGTGATCACAATGACGTGAAGGAGGAAACAGAGAAAGTGAAGGATGAAATGGATACGGGTGTAGTGGTTGTGATGTGTGAGGTTTAATTAATTACAGTAATTAGTTACCAATTAAAATTGTTTAGTTGGTGATATTAATTTTGACATATAAAATGGTTATGTCGTCACGTATATTATTTTTAGACCAATAGTATAGTTTTTTAGATTTTAATTTAGTGGTCATCAGACAACTCTCTTTCTCTTTCAATAACAGAAGTCCATGCAAAAAAAGTAACATTCTAACTGAAACTCCTCTGTTTTTCTTAGTGAGTGTTTTGATTATCAGACAGCTTCAAGTTGTAATACTTAACTTTTACTTTTTGAATAAATAAATATAAATATATAAGTTTTGTAATACTTAACAAAATAACATATGTTTCTTGACCATGTTTAAGATCATTGTGACCTAAACATTTAGAACACTAGAACACTAAAAAGTGTTCTAAATGTTTAGGTCACAATGATTTTAAAATGATGATGAGCAGAAATATACATCTATTTGAAGTTTTAATGTTTAGGTCACAGAGATTTTAAAGAAGAAGGGTATAATAGTCAATAAGAAGTTTACGGATGATAATTAAGGATTTTAGTGTTTTTTAAATGATTAAAATTAATTACTTGACATATATGATATTTTGGAATTTATCAATGGTATATATGTAATTCTCCCTAGATTATAAGTAGAAATGTTAATCTAGATTAGATGGTTAATTAGCACCACTAATTTGTTGCATGAGTTTGGCCAACAACATGTGGTTTTATGGGTTGACTCCCCATCATGCAACATTATGTTTAACATAGCTCAATAACAAAAATGACATCCATGTAGCAAAACTGTCTTCTAATTAATATAGTAAAACTCGACCACTAAAGTCCACCAATCAATTTATACGGAAACTAAAAATACCATAGCTTTAAAACCCATAAGTTCGTATATAAAGTGGTAGACATTGGCAAAATCATGCGTTTAAATAATATGTTACACAAGAATAACTGAAGCCAAACCACAAAGGACTCCTGTCAAAGAAAACCACCTATAAAATTCACGAATTTCGATTTTACGTTTCGTTTCATCTCCTTGTCAGCCCTCTCTTTTCCCTCAAGAGTTCGGGCACTCATTCTCCTCATCACCAAAATATACAAATATTACTGTAAATGTCCGGAAAATTGGTTTCAAGGACCATACCATGTCTATGATCCAAATGTTTGCGCACCCAAAAAACGTTTCAAGTTTCTACTCCAGCTGATCAAATCTGAGAGCCAAATTAACGAGTGCAAATACAGTTTTACATAAACGTACTACCCATCAAACCCACCTTGAGCGCTTTGTCTTCTTTTTTCGACCCACATTTTTGCTTCTGCAACAGCCCTTTCTCTTTCAAGATCTCTGTTGAGCATCTTCACAGTTTCTTTAGGAGAATCTTCTTTCTCCGATCCTTCCAAATCCCATCTGCTACGACCCGATCCTCCACCTTCTTCATTTCTTGAAACTCTCCCATTTCTTTCAGTTCTCGGTCTCTCTTTGTTAACAACAACATGAGCAGGAGCTGTAGTAGGATCATACCCCTGGTTTGCAAGATAGGATAATGCAGTAACCACGTCCCCAATTAATGGCCGAGCAGCAGCCTGCTCTTGAATACACATAGATGCAACAGCTAGAGCTTGGTACAATCCCCTCATTGGATAACGACCTTCTAGCCTTGGGTCCACCAATGATGTGAATTTCCTTCTGTCATTGAACAACGGTCGCGCCTGCAGGCAAATAATAATTCACATTACACACACACACACACACAAAAAAAAAAAAAAAAAAAAACGCCGCACTTGTATCAAGACACAATTAGTTAGTAAATTATTACCCATGTGACGAGGTTTTGCTGTCCGTGTGGTTGAGTGCTGTCGATGGCCTTACGACCGGTAATGAGCTCTAAAAAGACGACACCAAAGCTGTAGACATCAGACTTGACGGTTAGTTGTCCAGTCATGGCATACTCAGGAGCACAGTAACCGTATGTACCCATAACCCTTGTGGAAACATGAGATTTATCTCCAGTAGGACCCAGTTTTGCAAGCCCAAAGTCAGAGAGCTTTGGCTGGAATCCTTCATCTAGCAAAATGTTGGATGACTTGAAGTCCCTGTAAATCACAGGGGGGTTTGCCTTATCATGAAGAAACTCCAAACCTTTCGCTGCACCAGCCGCTATCTTCATTCTCGTGTTCCAATCTAATGCTTCTCTATCAGGTGGAACATCTGCAAACAGTATATGATATGATTTGATTTAGTTACCTGGATTAATTACTTTTGAAATTGAATGTATGGTGGGATTACAAGAAAAATGGTTTTACCATGAAGGTGATCTTCTAATGAGCCCAAGGCCATGAATTCATACACGAGAAGTCTTTGCTCACCATCAGCACAGTAACCGATTAAATTCACTAGATTTTGGTGATGTAAAAGGCTGAGCATAAGAACTTCCACTAGAAATTCACGGTTACCTTGTAGCCCATTTCTATCGAGTTGTTTAACAGCTACAACCTATCCAAAACAACATAATAATTTAGCTGATATACCTTCATGATAAAACCTCAATTAAGACTTGCAGTCAGTAATGTAATACAACTAACGCTTAGAAAAATTGTACAACAAACTGAATTATCACCATATGATGATTTTCTACTATTCCTTGATAGATCACAGATTCATCAATTGATATCAATTTATACTTCAAATCTATCACGCCAATACAGAAATAGAAACAAAAAAATAGAGTTTGTCCCCACACTGGACGCCAACCACACACTTCAACACACGCCATTATCATTTAGTTAGCGTTTCTCATGATCGCATTTATTGGTTTATATACCATATATTAGCGTAACTAGAGATACATTAAATGACTATCACTATAAGTAAATTTTAAGCATTGCTACATTAAAGACAACAAACCAGAAAGGCTTCAAAAACTATCGAACGGTCTTACTAAGACTAACACTATAGTAGTAAGATTATATATATGAAATCCTCGCATAAAACTGACAAGATGAATTCTGAATAAAATGATTTACAATTTCAAAACATATATGCATAAACAAACACACTGCTAACCCGATGCCCATCTAATAAATGATAAATAGTGAAATAAATAAGAATGGGACCTGAAAGGTTTTACCTGACCGCTAGACTGAAGACGGCCTCTATATACACAACCAAAACCTCCTTCCCCTAAGAAGCAATCAGGCCTGAAATTATTAGTTGCAGCTGCAAGTTCACGGAACGTAAACGTTTGTGCAGCGATCTGACCATCTGGTAAATCCCTTGACCCCGATGACTCCCTCCTTAAACTAGCATTGTTTCTAGTTTTTACTCTATCAACTCCTGCCAATTTCATTACCAATTTCAAAACAAAAAACATAAGCAACTATTTTGCAACTTAAGCTGAAATTAGGCAGATATAAGTGAAGTGAGTATAGAGTTAGGTACTATAATAATAATAAATCCATATCTATAGTAGCATCCAACTAATACTAAATTAGCAAGTCTTTTTAGTGATGTTTTTATTCAAAAGTTATATGAAAATGAAAAAGAATATAAAGATAAATCCTATTATATCATATCATATCAATCATTACAATAAGAAAGTTTTTATCATGATTTAATGGGGCCTACCAAAAACTCATCCAATTACAACACAAAATTTTAAAGAACCAAACTTGATTACAATCACAATCAAATTCTAGTATACTATTGACAAGTAAGATCAGATCAGATCAAAACAAACAAGTAGGACTCTAATCATCATTATATATAGTAAATTAATCACTCCAATTCAATTTCAATTTCAATTTCGATTGATGAAAAGAAATAAAAACAGTTTACCAGAAGATAATCTGGAAATATTGGAAGGAGCAGATGACGTATGAAATTGTTGCTGCTGATGATGATGATGATCAGCCCTAACTTTTGAAGGGTTCAATTTCTCTTCTTCTCTCGAATCAAAACAAGGAAAACAACCCATTAATTTGATAATTTCCCTCTTTTAGACTCAAAATTACAACACAGATAACAATCAACAACTCATGAGATGGATTAAAGGTTGTAGTTGTTATTTTAATGATCTCTTTAACTGATTGATTGATTAAGAAATTGGATGGATTCAATGGAAACGGTTTATATTTGATTTAAAAAAGATTTTCTTTTTTATTTTGCTAAATAATTTAAAGAGATAATAATAAGTGTGAATAGATGGATTGGTAGCGTGTGTTTTAGAAACAAAACAAACCCCCAAAAAACCCCAAAGCCGGCTTTTTTTTCTTTCTTTGTGACTTTGTTTTTGCGCGTATTCCTACTCTTTTCTCTTCCTTTTTTTTCTTCTTTTTTTCTTTTTTTCTCATAAAAATATTCCACTTTTAGGTTATAGTTTACGGTTTTATTCTCTTAAGTGGCCCTTTTTTTTTTAAAGTCCATAACCGAAAATTCAAATTGGCAGTTTATTCAGGCAGAATGTGCGATACAACGGGTAAAATATATAAGATTCATGTCTATTTGATATGTACTGTGTAAATTATAATAAAAAATTATATTACTGACACTACGATATGTTATTTTATAAAATAAAAAATTACCAATTTACCCTTTTAACAAAAAAATTAAAATAAAATAATCAAGAAAAGGATATATAACAAATGTCCTTGCGAACTCGATGCTTGGATGCGGGCTGAGAATATCAAATTGCATGTTCATATTGGACAGTGCAAGTTGCAATGTCTGAAATCGTTGGCTGGGTCGATAGTTTAACCAACAAAATATTTTTTTTTACTTGAGCAGATACTATACATTATTTACGAGAAATTGACATCGTAAAACTTGATCAAAAATTGAAATTTTTGAATGTAGGAATTGAATGTATAAATACCAAATTAAAAATGTAAATAAACACGTAAATTTATAATTTAATAAAAAACACTATCGAAAGTTTGTTTCTAATTTTTTTTAAAACATACAAAAATGTGTGAAATTGAGAGAAATTGATTTCGAGGGATTTAAAGTTGAAATTTGACTACAAAAGGTGGAGAAAGCCGACTTTACTAAACGTATTTAAAATCGTGTATTTTGTTGTGAACGGTGTATATGTGACGGATGGAATAAAGTGAACACGGGTCCGACTTTTCCGTCGATAATTGACACGTCCCGTAACTCTTTACGGTTAAAAAGTTATGTCATTTATTTATTTGCTTAAGTTTTAATGATTTTATATAAATGATACTTTAATGTATATAGGTATATTTTTCAAATAATAAAAATAATGTAAGGGGTAAATTAGTAAATTCACTCCTAAAAAAACATTACAAATGTATTATACATTAGTATAGATATATATAATTAATTAGAATTAAATTTTACATGTTTAATACTTTAAAGTTTAATAATTATGGTATTAATGAGATTTTAAAAATTAGGAGTATGTTTGTAATTTCAAGTGGGTTTTTCAATTATTATTAGTAATGTTAGGGGCATATTGATAATTTCCTTTTAAAAAAAAAATCCAAAATATGTTATATATTAGTAATAGATAATGAGTGATACATGACTCACTCGGTAGTTCTAACTATGAGTGTATCAGAACTTGAACTTTAACCTTTTGTGACAAAGATATTCTTACTCATTAACAACCGAACTACACGTCATTTCATTGACTAATCTAATTAAATAACTCTTTCATATCTAATCAAAATCGTAGCCTTTATGATATGTTTTCTAACATGTGTATCGTATTTGTTTATATAGTTATACATAGAAATTGAGTGTTTGACTGTTTGCCAGTATTTATATTATGACTTTGTTAAAACTTGAAACTAAAATAATACATAAAACGTGAAAGTAGATGGTCTTAAAGCGTCTAAAGACTATGCTTAATATGCATGTGAACTTTAAATTAAGAGTAATGATATTTTCACCATTTTTTAATAGATTCATCATTTAGTACAACTATTTATGCATGCAGTACAACTCTTTTATTTCACACTTATAGTGGATATATAAAAAATAATAATGAAAATATCAATTCTCTTTATATATTTAATTTAATTTGTTAAGTAAATCAAAATGTTCTTGTTCCTTAAAAGATTTAGATCAAAAAGCAATCTGCTTTTTTATACGTAGTATAATAGATAATAGATAATTCAAACACTCGGAACCAAAAAAAGAGGAAGAGGAGAGGAATATTTTTTATAAAAAATAGATCGATTGTAATAATTATAATGTAAGTGCGTGTTATTAATCAACTAAACCTTAAAAAGTAAAATGATTATTAAAATAATGATCTTTAATTAAGAATAAGCTTCTTACTGACCCAGTATATGAATTATTGAACAAAATCAGTATTTATTTATTAAGTAATAAATTGAATGTTTAGCTTTTAAACCAAATTCAGTAAAAAGTTAAAATGAAATACTAAAAAACTCTACTAAACACTAATGTGATTACATATTACGTTTTGTTAAAGAATTTATAAGTTTATTGTGTACAAAAATAGGATCCGTAACGATAACATTATGATTTGTTGACTAACATGTAATTCCCTTTATTGTGCAAAAATTTATAAATTATGTTCGCTTTTTTAACAGAATAATCATATTATAGTACACTGTTATTTTATGTTTTCTTTATCAAATTTTACTGTGTTTTATTATTTATTTTTTACGGAATTTTCTCGTTTTGTAATGATTCAAATTATGTTTTTATTAAGATATTGTTGATAATTTATTTTATTTATTTTTCTTTACATCTTAACATTCACTATTTCGATCTTATCTTATATTTTCTAATAATAATGTATGTATGAATTTTTTAAAAGTGATTTTATATGTGTGGAATTCCTTTGATTGGAATATTGTGTTTTGCCAAGTAAAGGCCAAAGGAGGCTAGTCCAACAACAAACAAGTAAGACCATTGGATCGTCATTTTCAATATTTTTTAGCATCATATATATATATATATATATATATATATATATATATATATATATATAGTTTATTGTTCTGTATGCGTTAAACTTTGAACTTGTTACTATAGTATGCGCCCAACTTTTGAACCATCGTATGATGTAAACCTTCCAAAACCTCTTATTGTATGCATTTAACTTCTATTGTATGTATAGAACTTTCAAAAAATGAGTCTATTTATGTAGCCAAAAACATGCAAAAAACATACAATAGACGTTTTAGAAAGTTAACCTCATACAATAGATGGTTTTAAAGTTAAGAGCATATAATAGTAAAAAGTTCAAAGTTAAGCACATAACGAAACAATAAACCTATATATATATGATCCGGATCTAAAGGGAAGCACTATTTTCTGGCGAAAGGGGAAGCTACACATTCATCAACGATGAATGTTATCGAATTCCCTTAATATTTATCATATGATATTATAAGTTATAAAAAATAATTTATTGATGAATATTAGTAGTTATAACAGTGATTTTAATTAATATTTATTGGTAAAAATATGATTTTATACGTTTTGATTATCATTCATCGTTGACGAATGTTAACGAATAATTTTAAAAAAAAACTGATAATATCCACTTCGGTTAACATTCATTAATGATGAACGTTAAAAAATTCTATTAATATTCATCATATGATATTATGAGTTATAAAAAGTAGTTTATCTATGAATATTAGTAGGTATAACATCGGTTTTGATTAATATTTCTTGGTAAAAATATGTGTTTTTACGTTTGCTTATCATTTATCGCGAATGAATTGTTAGCTTCCCTCCGTCCCTCAAAAAATTACTTCCCTCTTGATCCCTACTATATATATATATATATATACTTTTAAAAAATATTTTATGCTACTTATATATCTTTCTCTCAACCTATAAAGTTCTTCATTTAATGCATTAATATAGGTTGGTCTCATTGAATTTTAGTTAGTTGAACCAAGAAACATTCATATCATATGAATCGTATCATGATCATATATGTGCTATTTACATGTTTACATATGTACTTTTTGTAGTTGATATATATGAATGAAATTATGTTGATGTTTACCGGTAAAATGATAAAAGAACCGATCAAGTAATGAATAACATATGGAATTTCTTTTCTTTTTGGTTACAAGAAGGATGCTTCAAAATTTATTGGCTATGTAGTATCTAACATTATCTTTCGTAAAAACGCTGATTATTGACAACACTTGCAAATTCTGACATTGTGCTAAATGAAAACCTATCTACGACAATGTTGTTCGACGACCTCATGATAAGAATGTTTTGACCATACTAAGAAACTAATTCTTTTAGTGTTAGTTATTTATAGTCATTAAAAACTTAATAAGTATTCCTAGTAATTACATTTCAACTTTTGGAAAAGAATATGAGATCTTAGTGTATGATCAAACTTGAATTTTCTTCCACTTATATTGAATTCAAGTTACTTAAAATTGAAATGAATATAGGTACAAATCGATATAACTCTAACGAACGCGATTATTACATCAATAATTTCCATTTTTATACTACCTTTTTTAAACGAACTTATGAAATAAAATCTATAATGTGAGTATCTACCATTCTAAGAACAAAATTGATAGTATATTAGTATATATGTTTGAAAATAAAAGAAAGGATAAAAGGCCAACATCAATAATTTCAAAATAAAAACTTGAAAGGCCCAACCCAATCACTAAACAATGGACCACGTAGCCCAACTATAATCAACCACAAGTTATTATCAATTATTTCTACACCAAAACCCGTGGGTTTTTAATAGAAACTCGTGATCCTTATTTAAATTTTTATTTTTTTAACAATTTTTTTTAATTACAAATTGATTATCTTAATTAGGTGATTAGGTGAAAGCGAATAAGCAGAATGTGGGATGGTGCATGAGCACATACTCCCACCTTAATCGGGTCAAAGTCAACCCCAACAATAATCAACCCCCTCATTTTTCCTTTCATCCGTTTCATCAAATCAAACATTCAAACATAATTAATCAAATCAAATCAATCAATTAATCCATTTGGTTAATTTCCCTCCAAATTCATCATCAAATGGATAAACACAGTTACAAATCAGGCAGTTTCATCGGAAGACATCGTTGGAGAACCAATTTAGAAAGCCCTCGATCATCTTTTTCACCACGATTACATCATAAATCCCCAATTGTACCCGACCCACACCTTTCCGAATCTAGCGACGACCTTACCGAGGAAATCCCCCACGACATCGATCACGATCGAATCCTCATTGAACTTGACGCTTTCAACGATGAATTATCACTCATCGATGACAAATCGACCCCACCCATACTCCCTAACGTCTTCGACACATTCTCCATCATCGTCAAATCAAAAACACGAAAATCGCTAGCTAGAAATGTGGACATTACCACGACCGAAGACGACTTGTTCTTATATGAGTCTATTACGCGGTTATGTAATTTAAAAACTGCGTTAAATGAGTATCCTAAAGCGTCCTCGTTTGATACGATCACCAAACTTTTGAATCGAATTATGATGTTTATGGAAGAACATATTCGTTTTCTTCTACTAGATAACTCATCTTCTTCAAAACTACCCCCAGAACCGAAACTGAAAGTGATTTCTTCGAAACATTTCTCGTTCAAAACCGAACGTTGTCCGGTTCCTGAACCTAGCAAAGAAGAAGATTATCCAGGCTTTTCTGAAACCAAGATTTCTAAAATGACTAAAAGCGTAACCACCATGATAAATGCTGGCTACAAAAATGAATGCACGAATGTTTATTGTATGTCAAGAGGAAACGCGATGTACGAGCAGCTTCGAAGGCTCGATTTCGAACGACTTAATGCCGAAGATGTCCAGAAATTAAATTGGGATTTGCTTGAAGCTGACGTGTCACGATGGATTAGAATTATCAAACATTGTTCGCAGTTTTTAATTCCGGCCGAACGGACGTTAGGTGAAGCGGTTTTTTCGGATCATCCGTTAATTTTCAAAGGATTGTTCGTTAACCTAGTTCGTAGCGTGATAACATCGTTGCTCGATTACACTGCTGCAGTTGCAATGACGAAACATACAGCAGAGCGTTTGTTTAAATTCCTAGATATGTATGAAGCGTTGCACGGTCTTAATGAATCGCTGAGCTCAAGTGATCATGATGTTAGTAAGGAAGATGAAGTTCAATTATGTAATGATTTGAATACGGAGATTGCATCAGTATCGGAACGAATAGGGGAAGGTGCTGTTAACATGTTTGGTGATCTAGAAACTTCTATTCGTAACGATGCAGCGAAAACGCCTGTGCCGGGTGGCGCAGTGCATCCGCTGACACGTTACGTTTTAAATTATTTAAAATACGCGTGCGAGTACGGAGACTTGTTGGAACAAATATTTCAACAGAACGCGAAACTTAACGAATTGACTAGTACGTCGGAAGAGGAAATCGATATGGAGAAATCGCCGTTGGCGATTCAAATAATGTCGGTAATGAGTTCGTTAGACGGTAACCTAGTGGTGAAATCGACGTTATACAAAGACCTTTCGTTACGCAACATTTTTTTAATGAATAACGGGAGATATATTTTACAGAAAGTGAAAGGTTCAAACGAGATCAAAAAGCTGATGGGGGATAATTGGTGTAGAAGAAGGTCATCAGAAGTGAGGAATTATCATAAAAGTTATCAAAGGGAAACATGGGCAAGATTATTGCAATGCATAACACAAGAAGGGATACAAGTAAATAACGGGAAAGTGAATAAAAAAGTGTTGAAAGAAAGGTTTAAGAATTTTAATAGCATGTTTGATGAGATACATAAGACACAAAGTACTTGGGTTGTTAGTGAAGAACAATTGTTGTCGGAGCTTCGAGCGTCAATATCGGCGGTTGTGATTCCGGCGTACCGGTCGTTTGTAGGGAGGTATAAACATCAGTTTGAAGCAGGGAAGAGTATGGATAAGTATATAAAGTATCAACCGGAAGATATTGAGGCTTTGATTGAGACTTTGTTTGAGGGTAACCCTCCTTCTTCAATGTATAGGAAGAGAGTCTAAATGATTTGCATCATTGTTTGATTATGAATCATCAATTTGGTTCTAACTTTGTTTGTAACATATACATTTTTTTTTGTTTTGTTATTGTGTATCTTGACCTTTGATGATTGGTACGTGTGACAACAAATAGAAATGTTCGTAGTGTTTGTATTATGATAGGTTTTTTTCATAGTATTATTTTGTTGTCTAAAACATGTTTTGTTATGATTGACGAAATGCTATAATTGAGTCTGATTCTAAGATAGCAATCTCACTAGCTTCAAGAGAAATTGTCCCTCCATGGAATTTAGGTGCTATTGTTTCCGATACCAGAATTTGGGCATCGCAACTAGATCTCTTATTCTCATGGATCAATCGAAATTGTATTTTGCAGCTCATATAGTTGCAAAAATACCTTATGATTCTCATAATTATTTCTTTTGAGATGTAACTTTTCCAGCACAAATTACCGTAGTTGTGAGGAGTGATATGATCTAATAAATTTCTTTGACTTCGACTTCTTTCTTATTAAAAAAAATATGTTCTACTATGAGGTAAGAGTTATTTATAAAAGGTAATTGATGTATTAACAAAATTGTTGATGGTGTAATCAAATATGTTATGCCTAAAAGTTGTGGATGAACTTTTGGGATTAGAAATGTAAACCACTTGTGGGCATACAAAGTTGGTTGCATATTATGTCCATTGGTGCGAATTCTTCTGAAAAAATTATGTCTTTCACAATGAAAATAGATTCTAAAAATTCGTAAAGAGGGTTGGACTAAAGAGGGATTGACTTTTAATGAGAGATGCTTTTGAGTAATAAATGCTACCATCTTCGCTTTTGACTCCTTGTCACTTGATGTGGGGAAATCAACCTTGAGGAAGGTGTAAATGATCGATTATCAATATAACGAATCGATAAATCGTGATGTGAATGTGTGTGTTTGATCTAAACTTTGGAGAGCGTTTATTGATAATAAACTTTTTTGTGTGTGTTTGGAATGACAAAGCTTATATGAATAACCCTAACTACATGCTTATATACCTAGAGTTCTAAGTATTAATATTACAATTAAGCTCATTGACTAAGCAACATTTTACAATCTATTATTATTGCTAACAATCTCCCCCTGATTGTAAATGTTGCTTGGATTGTCTTCAACTGGAACATGTATCTTTGAAACTTGAATGCCAAGAATCTTTGGTAAGTTGAGACAACGTTGAAGCGCGCTTTTTTAATGACATCTCATTTTTAATCTTTCACTTTGATTCTTGAAGACAATTCTTTTTCTTGTTCATCAACGACAACTTCTTGTCATGAAAGAATCGTTGAAATGATTGTCTTTGAAGCTCAATCTTTGAACAACACCTTTTTGATTCTTGATTCTGAAATTATCATTTCAAGTACTGTGTTGCCGTTAAAACTTCTTTTGATTAGCTCCCCCTTCAACTGATACTCTTTTTCTGGAGTTTGATCAGTTTTCTTGATCCTTTGAATCTGCTCCCCCTCAATCTAATAACTATTCTTAAACATGTAGAAGGATAAAAATATCATCACTGAAATACTTTGGAACTTTCAAACGCAGTGACATCTTCATTGAATCTTGTATCTATCATTAAACACTTGTTGCATTTTTTGAGTAGCTTGAGCAACATTTTCTCTTTTAACACTTTTTCTAACATTTCTTGATCAACCTTTTCTCTTTTACTCTTTTCCTCTTAAAATTTTTTGATTGGCCTTTATCACTCTTGTTTTATTCACTCTTTTTCTTCACAATATAGGATCTTTTAGGCTCTTCTCTTTCAACACTCTTCTACTATCTCTTTTTTCAACCTCTTGTTCTTTCTAACCTTCACTTATCAATACCATCTTCAATCACTTGGATCTTTTCTCCCTACTATCTTCAAACACTATACCCATTCTCTCCCTCATGATGTTTACGATTTATCTTGAGCACCATGAAACTTGTGTAATCTAAGTTGTTGTGTAGAAAAGTTGATCCTAACAATCTCACATTAACCAACGATCATCCTTGCCAACCAAACTTTCAAAAATATTTTGTGGAATGTTGAATCTTCAATAAGCGTCAAAATTCACAATCAAATCATTATCCCGTGATAATGATGTGGAAGATGATCATGAAACTAAGTAATCGGGTAAGACAACAATTTACTTGAGTAAACAAAGAAAAGTTAGTTGTAATTTCTTAAAACATATTCCCGAAATTACCAATTTCTGGATCACATAGATTACCAGTTAACACATTAACTGAATCATGTAAATGAATCAATTGAGTTACCTACTTTCAAAGTTGGCTGATAGCATTGGTAGGATTTCCATTCAATCATCGTGGAATACGTATTTTAGATATCACTATGAATGTTCTGACAAAGTCACAAAGACTTGCAAAATGTCACAAAGACATGTAGTGTATAAGAACACTTGTGTCCTAAAGATGTGTTTTTAACACATTAGGATCTAGACTCGAATGGTGCAAGAAATGAAGTCGGGGACTGGAGCTGACTGTCCTCCCGTTTCAATATCAACATTCTTCATATGAGAAGTCAATAGATTATGTGCTAAGTCTTCGTGAGAATTAAAACAGGACATTTTTTAGAAGTACTTGAGTGGCTAGAAGGATAGTGTGCATTGCATCAGTGGGTCCATGATGTCTTCTTCAATACCGAAAATCAACAAATAAAATCTAATAGATTATGTGAAAACCTAGCGAATTAGTAGTTTAGAAAGGATTTTCTTTTTCTTTTAACACTGTCACACACTCCTCACTCAACCTCAAATTTTCTTCAACTCCTCCCTCATTTCAATTATTGATAATCTTGTCACACAATGTTGGCATTGTGATGTTTATGCTGATCTACACCTCATTCTCCATCACCCTTCTCAAAATTTTCCCTCATTTCCCTCCCCGATCAAGATCCCGTGATACTTGATCCTGCTCACCTAGACCAATAAGACCCTCGCATCCTAAATTTTTGTAGGTGGCTCATGGGGTAGATCCAACCGGCTCTGGTGGATTGTAGGAAATGATTGTATAATATAACACTTTGTGCAGATTTCAGCATTTACCAAAAATGATCATGATATCACATGATTGTGATTTAAAGTCATTGGTTGGATGCCTTCGATGAGATTTTTCCGATCTGATAAGAACCAAACATGATTAGATGATTTAACTTTCATGTTTTGAACCAAAAATCTTTTGAATAGATCAAATATTTGAACACTTGAAAGTTTTAGTTTTGTAAAACTCTATCTCTTAACACATGCATTGATATTTTGAAAAGTTACATATGAAGGTGAGTTTTACTTTCCTTTTGAAATTGTACGAGCTTCCCCTCAAAGATATCATGCTTTTCGTTGAAAGAGTAATGACGGAGCACGATTTCGAACATTGAAATCTCTTTTCAAAACATGAACATTTTCCTCGAAAAGTTAAATCTTTCATTTGAGCTCATATATTGAAGAGCGGGTTTTACTCTTATTTGAGCAAAAACCATAACATTTAAAAGCGGGTTTTACCCTGATGTGGGCAAAAGCCATAACATTTAAAAGCGCCTTTTACCCTGATATGGGCAAAAGCCATTTCGTTTGAAATTAGACAACAACTTTGGGAACCCATTTGAGCACGGTGCCAATGGGTTTTGAAATCTTTGAAAACCATTTATAAGTTGTGTCTATTTGGTTCACCGACATTGAACTCCACCTTAAGTTGAAAATCGGTGTTTCACTCAGAAATAAATTTCGTGGAGGAAGAAAATCATTCATTCTTTGCACCGAATGAGAAATGGTTTGTAGTGCAAGTTCAAACATTTTGGATCTCGAATATTTGAAAGATTTTGTTTGAGAAGATTTTTCAGAAAAGTTTTACTTCGATTTACATACTTTTGTTTGCTTTAGTAATCGCGAAACCGATTCCTTTGAAACATTTGAACCATATGCATCGAGAAGATAAAAATTCTTGTGATGTGTGAATGTTCCATTTGAATGTGATTTATTATAATACCTCTTATTATTTTGTAAATGATAATTAGTAAACTGAGAAACCTTTTTCGAAACTGGTTTTAAAGATTTATCCGTGTAAATCGTCTTAGAAACATTCACATGTGATTTTGCTGTGGGTAAAACCTGAGAAATAAGCTTTGTAGCTAGTGTTGCTTTCAAAGCATCATTTGAAGTCAACAAGTCATCAAATTCTTTTTGTAAATTAGAAGATGTTGTTTCAAGAACATTAATTGTATCCAACAACTTATGTGTGTCTTTTTCAAAAAGTTGTTGAAATTGCAAATTAGTTTCTAGTTCAGAAATCTTCTTATTCAAAATTATTTGAATCGATTGACCTTTTTGAATAAGTTTGTACCTAAGATTTTTAATTGTTGCAATCATTTCATCAAAAATTGAATTATATTTCAAAGCATGTTCAAATTTGCATTTTCTAATATCAGAAGTTTGTCTGTTAGATCAGAAACTTTAGATTTCATATTTGCATTTCCAAGTTGAACTTGAACAATTTGCTCTTGAAGATGATGTACACTTTTACATTGTCAATTTCGAGTTTATTTTGAAAAACTTTTAGTTGATATGACATTAAGTCCAATTGTTTATTAAACTCAGATGGTGGTGGTTTGTCAATATATTCCATTGAGTAATATTGACTTAATACCTTTATGGTAGATGCGGGTAAAAGACGATTCCAACTGATTATGTAAGTTGTTGAAATCTTCAATATATGTATCTTTACTTTCAACTGTTTTGACTAAATTCTTGTACAGTTGCAACTTAGTTTTCAACTTCTCATTTTCAACTTTAAAGCTCTCAATCTGCCTTTGAAGACTTTCCACTTGACTCAAAACACCTGCTCTTTCAGTTGTCAGCTTAACAACACTAGCATGTTCTTCCAAGTATTTCTTTTCCCAATCTTCCCTTATAAATGTTTCTCCTGCTTCTTCATTCTTTGCTTTGAGCATCTTTGCCTCATAATACTCAGACGTTCTTTGAAAACACTTTCTTTCTTTTATTAGATGACGACTTCTGTTGTACAGATCTTGTAAGGTTTTCCATTGCTTTCACTAGTATCTTGTACTCTTCATCAGAGTCATTATCAGTTCCGTCACTCGTCAATGTGAAAAACTTTTACTCTGAAAGGATCTTGAAAGATTTACAATTTGAAAATCAACGTAAAACTTTTCATTCAAGAAAAACGTTTTGATTCAATCAATCTTGAAATCAATTCAAAAATGGGTATCTTTACGCTCAATATTTTAGTATTTTCAAAAGATTTTTTTAATAAATAAAAATGAAAATCCTTTTGTATTTATATTCTTAATTAAAACTAAAACAAAGTTAAAATCAAAATCAAATTTAAATTTAAATGCAAAAATAAATTTTGAGAAATTGAAAAAACAAAATAAAACCAATTAACAAGTCAAAAACAGTTTGAAAAACTAACAACTAAAATGAGAATTAAGAACAAAGTTAAAAAAAACTAAAACTAATGTGAAAAGGTGAAGCAGAATTTCATTTCAACGTGGTTTTAGTCCAAACCCGTATACCCTTAGACCAGAGTCCAATTCAAATCCAACCTTATAATGACCCATTTATTCCATTGACCCGACAACCAACTTCCTTGTATCTGATTAACCGTTTAACCGGATATCTACTGTTTCTTAATGACCCGGTTTTCTTTTTACCCAATAACCATTTGTTTTGTAACCCAGTTTCAATCTGAATGCGATTCAAATACATATCACGTTTGTATCGAGTGCGTATCAAACTAATAAGCGTATACTGAATGCGATACACAATTGCAGAGATCAAATGCGACACACACTGTGACTTTCAGAAATCTCCACAAAAATGGCGTAATACGCCAATCCAAATCTCCAAAATCTAGCGCAGTACACTACCACAAAGTGGCGTAATACGCCATTAATCACTCACAATCAACAATTTAGCGTAATTCGCCACCTCCCCTGTTTGTGTACAACTGTGAATTCGATCACTAATTTTGAATGATTTGAAACTTGAAATGATGATCATATATGACGCATCTCGATTACATGAAGCTACAACTGATTACATGAACAAATTCAACGTAAATTCGATTGAATTGGATCGATTTTCAACCGCAATGAAACCGAAACTTTACGACGAATAATTGATCACAAACTGATAATTCGGGTGAAATGAAACGGTGATTTTTGATCGAATTATGTTTATATCAATGAGATGATGAATTATGTCTGTTTAATTTCAATAATTCCAATCCAAATTTCAATTTGATTTCGATCCGTAAACTTTCGATATTGAATAACTAGGCTCTGATACTAATTGTAAATGATCGATTATCAATATCTAATAACAAATCGATAAATCGAGATGTTAACGTGTGTGTTTAATCTGAACTTTTGAGAACGTTTATTAATAATACACCTTTTTGTGTGTGTTTGGAATGACAAAGCTTACATTAATAACCCTAGCTACATCCATATATACTTAGAGTTCTAAGTATTGATATTGCACTCAGTGTTTTTATAAATGCCACTAAATTTAATTATTGAAATGTACTTAATTATGTAACTTCATTTTTCTAAAAGTTCTAACTCATGTTAAAATTTACTAGAACTAATTTTTATTGAAAAGTATAATTTATCAAAATAAAAATTAAATTTGTCTTTAGAATTTCTCTATATCACCAAACCGAACAATTATATCTCACATAAGAGTGTATAGACAAGAATATTAGTACTGGCCGGTATAATTCTAAATAAATTATAGAATTCCATATCACAATTAGCATATCGAAGATCATATATAATCATTGACCAATTATATGTAATTTAACTTAACTTGCACCAAAACCCATCAAATATCAATGATTTGGACGTATTAAAGACAAAAGATGCAAAAAGCAACGGGTGTTTGCGTCGGGAAAGTAGTCTCCGCCGCCTGACGGTCTCGAAAACAAGCACCACCATGCGCACCGTCGCCTATGTCGTGGTGTTGGGTGTACAAAATCCACGTAATACCGAAATCACATACAAACCTTCAAATCTTTTCCCTAGGCGCTCAGAAAGATTCCTAAAGGCTTTTTCTTTTGTCCCCTTTCATAGAGGTGCTTCAATTCAAATCACATATTAACGGTCGTGCATTTGCAACCAAAGTTATATTTTGACGGGTAATGAGATCAATCCCGATGGATTAGAGTCTAGGTAATATTTAGCTTTTTTTTTTTTTAAATCGCGGGAAGTTAAATTAAACCTAACCCCTATTTTACAAAAGCTCTCTCTTAACCCGTTAATTTAATGACAAGATATAAATTGAAGTTTAGTTTATGAAATACCGGTAAAAGCATGCACTGTGCAGCAAATAAAATATTTAAAATCGATCAAGAAATAATATCGTTGATGCGAATATTATGTATTTTTGTTAATTTGGTCATATTGATAACTTTGTCTTGATAAAAATTAAGAATAAAATTTATGTTGTTATCGAACTATTTGAACAAAGTAAGAGTCCACAACATAAATCTTATTTGATGTTGGTCCTAGTAGTTTTATATTAGTATTTGAAGATCTTATGTATCAAATTTTTTTCTTTGATAGATATAATTATGTGGTTAAATCGAAATAAAAGATAGATACTATGTAATATAATAATTTAGATAAAATATGATTTGAATTATATTGTTTCCAATTATATACGAGTTTATTTTAGTGAGGGGTAGATTTGTTTTTATTAGGGGTAGTTTAGTCTTCTACGATCTCTAAACTTGTAAAGTACTAAACTTGTAAACTGTGTCCACTTAATTCTCATTGTTTTATATTTAATTTTAAAATTTAAGCAATTGCTTAATTACATTATCGAAATGGGCCCTACAGAAATTTACATACCAGATTCAATTTGTTACAATATGCACTTAACATAGTGTGTGTCAAGTTTAGAATTTTATTTTTCTTTCATGTCTCTTTTTTTTCCATATATATACATATATTAAAATATGTTGTTATGTATAACGAATTACTTTTTAAACTAAACGTGTTTAAACTTCGTCACCGTGTACAAGTGAGGTTTTGTTTGCAAGAGATTATCTTAATTATTCTTTCAATTCTATGGTTTTATAGTCTTTGGTCCTTAATTGATGTACTCCCTATTAGTTTTTACGTACTATAATTTGGTGTATTTTCAATTGAATCAACTCGATCATGTTGTAACACATATTTTGAATAAATTTATAAGTCAAAGAAAGAACAAAGGGGACATTGGGACAGTGAAGTCTTGTATAGGATTTATAGCTATATATGTCCGGTGATTCGGTGAAATGTAGCCGCCTCTAAAATGCTTTTGTTGGTCCACAACACATTTGACTTTAATTAAATAAAAATGAAAAAGTTACTTTTACCATCTTATCTTGTCTTGTCCCACAAAACACACACCTCATCAATAAAATTACAATTACAACACACGCTCACCGACAACTACAGACAAACTTCCCTTTATTCCTCCTAGCAAACTCCTACGGATTCGCACATGCTTGTTTTTTTTCTTTTGTCTATTAATAAGTTGATCAAACAAATTCACAAAACTCGATACGCCATAAGAATTAGAAACCCGAATTACAATAATAAGTTTATGAACAAAATACATTTTAGTATCGTAAATTTAGTTGACCAAATATTCTTAACTCATTTGTGTTGCTAAACGAGTACTCCCTGTATTTTAAAATTATAGTTCATATTTCCCTCTTTGTTTGTCTCAATTTAATTGTCTACGTCCATAAATAAATATTTATTGAATTTACTTGATTATCTCTAACGTATGTGTATGACATAAAAACATGTGTAAAAAGTAAAGGTAAAAATGTCGTAGTATCAAAAGTAGATTGTATGATTAAAAGAAGGTTCAAATAGGAACACTTCTTATAGTGGGAACGATAGGAACACATATTTTTATTTTTAATTTTAAGATTACCTAATTTTTTTGATAAAAAAATTATGTCAAAATTATTAGAATTTTATGTTGTTTAAGATAAGATAATTTTTTTTTAAAAAAAATGTAATACACATTATAAATTTTTTATTGTGTATCACACTATCACACCAAAAAGTTGTGATAGACAACTTTAAATTATATATTATATATATATTATATATATATATATATATATTTTTTATATATAAATCAATTTTATATTTAAGAGAATAAAATTTTAATAATATTTTTATTATTTATTTTGTAAAAAGTGTACATAAGAAATGATTTTACAAGAACTCTCCCTTGTATGATTATCTTTTCTTAAATTGTGTAATTTTTATTTCTAGATAATAATTTTGTGATGGAGGAAGTATATATTACCTAAACTTGACCAAGTCTCGTATTTCTAAAAAAGTCATTGTTGGGACTTTACTTTTGATCTTAATTTCATCTTGTTTAGGCAGTTGTAGTTTGTTGTGTAGAATTGATTTTTTTGTTTTGTTTGTTTTTGTAAATACATGAATTTTATTCATAATAGTATAAAACTACACATTTGTACATTGAAGAATATTAATACATGTACTTATGCTAAGTAAGTAGACCTCTAACACTAAATTAACCCCACACATCTCCATGCATATGCATATCCCAACACGATCCCTATATAAACCCCAATAGAACCATGCGAACACATTCATCCATAACTTCCAAACATTCCCCGATCCACATTTTTTCATATTCTACAACCTCCCAATTATATCATCATCATCATAATGCAATATCAGTATCAAGCAATAGCATCACCATCTGCTCCTACATCCACCGACTCATGGGGACCCACCAGCAGCTACTACTGCCACCACTTCCCACACCGTTACTCTTACTCGGTCCCACTCGACCCGTTAGAAAGGGTAGCTAAACTAGTCTCCGAAAGTGCGGTTGTTATTTTCAGTTTAAGCAGTTGTTGCATGTGTCATGCAGTCAAGAGCCTTTTTTCAGGAATGGGTGTTAATCCTACTGTTTACGAGCTCGATCAAGACCCGATTAGAGGGCGAGAGATCGAACGTGCTTTAGTGAGAGCTTTCGGGAAGTCGATGACGGTGCCGGTGGTTTTTGTTGGCGGGAAATTAGTTGGTTCGATGGATAAAGTTATGGCTGCACATATTAATGGGACATTAGTTCCATTACTTAAGAAAGCTGGTGCACTTTGGCTTTGATGTAGATTATTAATTAATTAGTTAATTAATTAATTGCATTACTTTTGTAATTTGATTAATTATTTACTATGTAATACAACGTTGATGATTTAATTACTCAATTCTCATTGCTCTTTAATCGTGTTATTAGTGAATATAATGTGGTTAAGTAATAGAACATTTAATTTAATTTAACTTAATTTCGAGACTGCCTAAGTCTCAACGTTACAAGTTAGAGGATTATGTGATTATTTTCTTTAAATACAAGAAATGCACACTTTATTTAATCTATGAAGTTTACTCAATTTAACAATAGTCAAGTGATGCTTTTATATTTTTCTTACTATTTTATAAATACATAAAGTAATACTATGTAATTAATTAAGAAAGTAGAATCACAGGATATATAAAACATTAAAACTATAAAAGCGATTAATGTTTTGGGCCCAACACAAACTACTAGATTACGTACTAGTAGAGGTGCAAGAAAATAAAAAAAAATCGATTATTTGAAAAAACGATTTCGGTTAAAAGCGGTTTTTTCGGTTTTAAATGTTCGGAATCGTTTTTTTTTTTGTTTTGAACCGATTTTAATCGGTTAGTTTTTTTTCGGTTTTTTCGCGAATTCGAATTCGGTATAAGTGTATAACAAAATTTAAATCAACAAACAACAAACATATTTTGTTTATAACTAGATCTATCATATCAACAAACATAACTTTTATTTAAACAATACAATTACAACTAAAAATATAAAATACAAACATAACTTTTATTTAAACAATACAATTACAACTAAATATATAAAATATAAAAATAAGTTAAAATATATGTATACGGTATACGTATGCAAAGAATTACAAAGACAAATTAGTTTTTTATGCAAAGGATTACAAAGACAATGGTTTATTGTTTTCTTCTTGTTGTCACACATTGACCAACACTAGTAAACTTTAAAATTTGGAAGCCTATAAAATAAAGGTTAACACATAGCATTCCTACATAAGCTATTTTGGGCCTTAGATTACAATTGGGCCTGTAAATATTGTTGGACTTTGTTTGAAAAAGGATAACCAGTTCTAGTTAGGCTTTGATTAAAAAAAAAATCCGGTTAAAAAACCGGTTTTCTAAGAATATGTATATTATTATTTAATCGTTAGCAATGGATTTTTAAGAATATGTATATTAGGTTGTTTAATTTGCTGTAAAGATGTGACGGATATTAATTTGCTAATTGATAATTTTGTCCTGTTTAGGTCAAAATCAATAGTAAATATAGTTTTAAAAATGTATAAATATAAGTTGATTGGTCAATAAATGTTTGAGTACATATTATTTGATGATAAGATATCAAATATTTTAGTTAGTAAAAGGTTATAAATACAAAACTATTTTATATTCTTACTATATGCAAAAGAAAAAAAAATTAAAAAAAAAAAACTTTAATATAATTTATACTATTCGTATACTCCGCTGAAGTCGGAAAGAAAATAAAACAAGAAAGTTATGATATACTTACGTTATTTTGAGGTGCACCGAATATAAAAAGGAGAACGTAAATTAAGCTGTTTTTACAATTATACCCTTTAAAATTATGATGATATTCCTAACAGTTAAACCATCTGGAGCGTAGCCGATATCCCACCGTTAACTAATCTTTAACATCAGTTTTTCCTCACCCGTAGGTTTTAAAGGCCGACGTTGACGTTGATAAGTGTTGAAGGGTGCAAGTGTGTCTCACCATTGTATGTATTAATTTTCTATACCGATTTTATCACTTAACCTTTCTTTCTAAAATTGAAACTCGGTGTAAAACTTAATATCATACCAATAACTAAGATTGCTCGGGGTTGGATAATCTATCAAATGCTGATTAAGTGTGGAGAATATAGGTTGTTTAAGAATCGATAATCGTTGGTTCCTTATAGTCATTTATTTTTCTTTTTTAGAAAGCGAACTCGAGTTCTCTCACCTTTTAGCGTTCTTACACGCCTTACTTGATATTGATAGGTGGGAAAGAGATCCGAGAGCTACAAGTCCTACGAGACGGGAGCGGGATTCTCTAAAAAGCCAAGGTCGTGGGTGGCCAAGAGGGCCTACTTGGAGACTTGGGATCTCAGCAGGAAATGCGAAGGTTGCTTAAAGCCGGCATCAGCAGTCGAAGAAGTTGACGGCCGGATTCAAGCAAAAAATGGAATAACCTGAGAAGGAGAGGATTTCGCACATAGGAGATCGAGACACAGCCCCAGGTCCACGATATCACCATCTAGATTGAGTTCTTTCAAAAGATCATATAATGCATTCTCGTTGAAAGTCACTTTCTCATCCTCTTTGTGCAAGGCCAGAAATTGGAACACATTGATTCCGCTCGTTCCCGTCCTTCGCTTCAGGGCCTGTCCCTCGGTGTGGTCAGTACTCCATACTGTCGGGCAGCGAAGCTTACACTTGTTCACTAATTATGAGGGTTCGCCAGGGCCTCTTTCCTCCTCCCTTTTCTGCTCACTCGTAGGGGTCCGGACCCCACAAAGGGGGAGGGAGTCGACTGAACATCTCAGCCATTGGCGGGAATTTCACCCGCATCCGATCCTCAATTCTTGTTCACCCGATAGGCTAAGGGCAATGGAAACGAAAACAAAGAGGGAACCTATGCCCAAAAAGAGAGGAAGAGAGAGAGCCTTGTCTTGAGAGTGAACTTTTTTTTTAGCAGTCCAGGCCGGCTGGTCGGGGTTGTGCCCTTCCCCCCGCTACCACAAAGATCACTGCCCAGCCACCGCTCGGGGGTACCTCTGCTCCCCAACTGAGCAAAATGGATAAAATTCGCGGGAAAGGAGAGATAAAAAAAAGGGAAGGTTCTGCTGAGACTCAAGTTCCCCTGCCGGAGCTCCCCGAACCTGAAGTAGAAGTCGAGGGGCTGCTCAGTGAGAAGAAGCGTCAAATGATTCGGACAGTAGTCGCGCTGGCGGAGCAGGGAGCCTACAGGGAAGATTGGGGCAATGAGGAGTTCGACGATTTAGCCCATCGACTACATCTATCGCTGAACCAACTTCCGAATCATCTATCGAATCGCATAATCAACCAGATCCACCTAAACCTAATAAATTTCCTCTAGACAGAATGAGGCTCTCGTTGAGAGATCCATTAGTGATTGGCCCACCCCTCCTGGCAAAGAAAGAAAGGCAGGTTCAGGCGATTGATCAAAAAAAGATTTCCTTCCCTTCTTGCTTTAGAAAGATTGCAGCTAGCGTGATGGACTAATATAATAGAAAGAAAAGGCTCTTCTCCTGTTTTACGAATCTACAACTCCCTTTTTTAGGATATGATTACAATGCTGCAGTTGTCATTGATCAAGAAGGAAATCAAAAAGGAAGTCGATTTTTTGGTGCGATTGTCGGGGAATTGATGGTGGTTTTTGTTGTTCCCGCGAAGGTTCGTGAAGAGAAGATAGTTGTTTTAGGCAAGGTAAAAAGCCAACCATAGCAGAACGCAATCAAAGCTTTCGTCCTTGGCCGCTCCTTCAACTGATTTTCAACTTTCTTCAATTAGGGAATAGCGCAGATGGATCAATCACGCGGGTCCATCCATTAGATCTGCTGGGCTGCTCGGAGCGTAACCATACTTGGAGGTTTCAGTCCCAGACGGGAATGAGAAGGTCGGAGTTAAACCCCTGACCGGCTTTTAATTGCGCACTGCCGGAGCCGGATCTTAATTCCGTGCGCCAAGTGCTCAAAAATCGACTGATTATCAAGCGTAGAGGGAATATTCATTCCCTTGTCAAAGATTAGGAAGTAGAACACCTAACTACTTATTGTGCTCTTAATGTGGTAAGATACTAGATACATTACACTGAACTTTAAACATTAAGTATTTACACGAAAACCTTTTTAAACTTTTATTCCTTTTTTCTTTCATTTGCTTTCTTTTATATATATATATAAGGGGGATGATCCAGAGGGAATCATTTTTTTTAAAGAAGAGGAAAGTGTTATTAGACCACTCCCAATCGTTGCCTCTTCAGTTGCTTTTTCAGTTTTGTCAGCTCAGCGTCACGTCAGCACATTCAAAACTGATGAAAGACTGATTAAACACTACCAACAATCATTTCATCACTTCAATTATTGGACCTCACATTTACCAAGATACCTACATTTACATACATTAAACAAAAAATAAAACAGTGTAATATTCATTAGTGGGATGATCTAAGGGAAAACACTTTTTTTGAGGAAGGGGAAGTGTAATATTCATCACGGAGTATCTTAACTTCATCAATACAAATGTTAAAAAATAAAAAGTGAAATTTATCAATGTTATCATTGCTATAAATGTTAATTCATTGATAAATTGTTTCTGTAGGCTATAACATCAATCGATGAATATTATATCCAAAATCGTTAATATTCATCGCGGTGAACGTTAGTTAAGATTCATTATGATGAATTAAAATTAAAAATATTTATCAAAATGTTATGTTTTAACATTCATCGTGAATAATGTTAGTTAACAATCATTATGATGAATGTTAATAGTTTTTTAAATAAATATTAATCAACTATTGTTATGACTTAAAAATGAAATTCATCCGTGAATATATTCTTTATAGCATCGATTTTCAATACTATTTATTGTCGGTAAAAATAATTTTTTGTTGACATTTTAATTGGCAAAGGTAAAACGCTTCTTGACGAATAGTAATGATTTTTCTCTTCTCAAAAAAATTACTTTCCTCTCGTCTGTAGTCTACGAGTAGAAGGCATATTAATGAAAGTGACTTTAGAAAGCCATATATGATGGGCTGATGGCTGTCCCTCAGATCATCCGTGACCCAAAAAATAATGAAAGTTTCTGGAACTCATGACTGTTATACTACTTTTTCTTTATCTTTTTAGCATAAAAATCAAATGATATTCTTACCCATTATTGCTAATTCTCAGTTTTGGAACAAGTTTACATCCAAAAACAATGGCACCTTTTTGAAATAATTTTACATACGAAAAACTGGCAACCTGCAATTATATCCTAATCACATGTCTTTAAAACAAAACAAATATCCTAGTAAAGGCGTTTGTTGAAATCGTTCAGGGTTCATCCATTACGCCATTAGTATATGTAAATGTTCAATGCATAAACAGTGATCCTACAGGTGTGGTCTACTTTTACGATGACTTGAACTTTACGAGCCTTTGAGTCTACCAGAGCTCATATTAGGACTAATCCCAAAACTAAGGTAAATTGTATGTTCAGAAATGGGCAAAAAAGTGACTACTCTGCACCCAAAGGCCAAATACTAATTCATAATTGCATTGTTTTGTTTGACAGAATTTATAATTGTTATGTCAATAAAGAGAATCTCATGGACACCCACCAAGAATTAAAACTACCCATCAATCCATCTTCTTAATTAAATGCATGCTACATTCTTCCAAAGAGAGCCTTCACATGTCTTTGTTTTATAGCACATTGATGAAACTTAAAAAAGCAAAAAAAATAAAACAGTTGTTCCTAACAACAACCATTCACGGATTCAATTATATAACCTGACCCCACTTAATGTTTATATCATCTTAATTCCCTGTATATCATCATTCAACATGTAACAACAATTCTTGGAACCTTCTTTTGTACTTGTTCCAAACCATGAATCCAATCTTTCTTCTGGTTCTTGTTTCTCCGTTTGTTTTTCCATTTCTTGCAGTCTCTCAGCCGCCTTTTCCAACCTCTCATATCACGGTCACAGGCTCCGTTTTTTGTGACGTTTGCCATAATAACTCCTTCACAAAGCACAGTTATTTCTTACCAGGTAAAAATTAATACTTGACATATATGATTTTATATTTTTTTTACCATTTTCTGTTTTAACATTGAGGCTTGTGATACTACAGGTGCGGATGTTCATGTACAATGTAAATTTCAAGCGAACGCACCAGCAACTGCAGAGCAAATAACATTTTCCGTCAACCGAACAACAAATAGGTACGGTGTTTACAGATTGGACATACCATCAGTTGAGGGAGTTGACTGTGTAGATGGCCCCGCCATTCAGTCATTTTGTGAAGCAACGTTAATAAAAAGCTCGGTTTCATCCTGCAACGTCCCTGCTGTATCCACCACCTCTAAAGAGATTACTGTCAAATCAAGATCAACTAATCTTTGTGTTTATAGCGTAAGCGCACTCAGTTACAGACCTTTTATAAGAAATTCAACACTTTGTGGGAAATTTCACATGAATATGGAGGATGAAAAGATAATGTCATCAGATTCTTTCAATTCCTCAAAGTTTTTTCTTCCTTATTTTCCTTGGCCTCAATTTCCACCACTGCCTCCATGGCCATCGTTGCCACCCTTACCTGAACTGCCACCACTACCTCAACTGCCACCATTACCTCAATTACCGCCTTTCCCTTCATTTCCTCCATTGCCACCTTTTCCGTCGTTTCCTCCGTTTCAATTCCCACCACATTCGCCTATGCCATCATTGCCACCATTACCTCAACTGCCACCTTTACCACCATTACCTCAATTACCACCTTTACCACCCTCAAATTTCCCTCCTTTTTCGGGACCTCCGACAGGAGACCCAAGAAGTTATATACCCAATATTCCTTCATCAATTCCACCACCACCTCCATTCGATCCAAGAACATTCATACCACGAAACCCTTTTCTGAATCCACCGCCACCTGGATTTGATCTAAGAGATCCAAGAACATGGATACCAACTTTTCCACCGTCTCCTAATAGCCCTCAAAGCCAGCAACCCTAGCTAGTTGAGCATATGTACATATAAACAAATTTGGCTTCACTGTTACACATCACTTGTTACATTCTTTTGTAATGAATGCTTATAGACAAGATCATGTATTTACTTATCAATGTCACAACCAGTTAAGAATATATAATTCAATATTGATCTATGCTTCTCATTGAGAATATAATTTTGGTTAAACAGATCCAACAAGTTAATCAAAAAATTGTAAACAGTAAAATGTGCCTTTCTGTTTCTAAGTTGGAAAAATACAAATAATCCTAATGCAATTTGAAACTAGTTTAGGGAAAATAAAAAATCATCTTTCATAGTTAGCGCTTCGAAAAATCCTTTCAACTTGTGACTCTGCTGTTCTCTAGCACGTTTATTTGCATGCGTAACTCTTCAACGGTATTCATGGCCTCCTACAAGAAATAGGAACATTTTAGTTAACAAAACATGAATTTGATGACAAAAACCTTAGGATGATAATAGTATTATTTTATAAATCTAACCTTCCAATTCTTCCTCAAAGTCTCTTCCATTACATCTCGCCGATTTCTTTCTTCAATAAATATGTCAATAAGACATATTTGTTCTTTGTCCAGCTTATCAATCTTCTCTTGTGCGTCAAGAAGCTGTGGCCAAGAAGCATCTTATTGTTAAAAATCATTATTCCCTAAAATATGTCGATAAATCTTTTGTAAAATATCTTAAAAACAGGATTTAAAGTCATTTACTTGATTTTCAAGCAAAATATTCTTGTCTCTCTCAGCTCGCAAATCTTCTAACAATATATTAACCATCTCACTTTCACTACTCCCTAATCTGCAAAAAAAAAAAAAAAAAAAAGAAAAAAAGAAAAAAAGAAAAAAGAAAATAGGGTACATAGGTTACATAATGCAATAAAAAAAATTACACAAACAGCGACGAACCTCTACCAAAGTTTAAGATTATCTTACCTTAACTTAGATACTATGTCTCCATCTCCATTTGTAGCATCAGCCTGGTTATTTGTATAAATGGAAAAAAAAAAAAAAAAAGGTTAATCATGTAAGATGTAATTTTTTTGGTTACATGATTTAATAATCTGGTTATTAAATCAGGATGAAGTTAAGTGAAGAAATTGACCGTTGAAGGTGAGTTGCTGGTGCTTGCTTTTGATTCTTTCAGTGAAACTGGTCCGTTACATTGTTTTTTTCTTAAAGTAAACGCATAGGCATCATTTTGCGCAGGATTCATAGGTTTTGATGGTTCTTGTTTCCTGATTGGTGGCAGTTTTGATACAGCATTGTCGGTGTTCATTCTAATTGGTACTACATCTTCATAAGCTTTATCTTTCATGGAAGGTTTACATTTTGTATCTGAAGCACCCTTGCAACGTTTAGCGTAGCCGATTTCTTGGCAATTTGTCGACCTATAAAAAGTCAATTGCTGTCAAATAGTTCAAGCTGTAGCTAATCCTTATGGAGAATAAATTTAAGGTTACCAACCAGTATTTCTTTTGCATAGCAATCAATCGATTCTCAAGTCTTGAAAGTACAGTCGTGCGTTCAAACCCCTGTTTATCATGAGCTGGTTCAACGAAATCAGCTTCTAGTACACCTGTTTATTTAATCATATAGGAAAGTTATGTGGTTATCAAATTAATTACTAAAAGAATGCTACAAGATTCAATCCATGCAATACCTATAACTCCCCTGCCATCACTTCCAGCAGCATTCCAAACTCTCCAAAATGGCTGCGAGATAAAATTTTGAAATAAGTTTCAACGATAAATAAACCTGAATGTGATATTAGTGTCAAAAGCTTATTCGTACCTTAATGAGCCTATTCTTATGATAAACATTGAATCCCTGAACATCAATATGATCTTTCGCATCTTTCACAAAGCCAATAGTCACTGCAGCCATCATCTGCTGCAGAAACAAATTAAATAAATAAATTTTTTGTGCAAAATATATCTATCTATACTAAGGTAAAGCATTATCTGGATTTTGAGTTGATACATTTTGATCGTTCCTTATGGTCCCGTCAGCAGTTGGTTGAGTTGGCCTATACATCACCCTCTGAGAAAGCATCATATCATCAACGATATTATGATGAATGACATCTTTTTCTCGAAGAGTAATTCTAAAGCCATTTGGAATGCTCAGGTACAAAATTGCTGCATAACTCTGAAATATAATAATACAAACGAATATGTCAATCGAAGAACAAAAAGGTTGGACTATATTTCAGGCATCAAAATGTGATTAAACGAAATTATACTCTTAAGGAGTGACGGTAGGTTAAAAAGTGGCGAGAGTTGGGGTACTCCTTTGCCATCTCTATCTTCTTTGGATCTCGATTAGCCCCCCTAATTTGGATGTCCTGTCAATTAAATACAGAAAATATTGATTTAGGCTACAGAGAAACAAAAAGATCAACAAACAGTTGATCACAAAATGGAAGGGAGTAATAAACATACATCCTTATCCGTGTCAAAATCCAACTCCAATTGCCCTTCTTCATCTTCCCAAAGGTTGTATATGATGATGCGTGTGCCTTGATCCTTGAGAAAATCAAACTGCAATTGAAAAAGGTATAATGAATCTTACGTTCATAACAATAAGAATATAAATAATAAAATACCTGCTGAAGGAGGCGTTCCTCAGTTGAGTACGGGGACCACCGAACCAGTGTCTCCATGTTTCTTTTCCAGTCCGCAGGCGAAGATCGGGCCATCATTTCCCAATCTTGTCCCCTTTTCTCAAAATCAATCTAAATTCAAATGAAAAGAAACATGAAACACGAATATAGTTTTGCTTCTTAGAAACTTGTACCAAAGCATCAGCTTGCATAGATAGATATATAGAAACAAAGTTAGATATCATACCATTGGAACCACAATATCTTCCTTTCCTGTTTCCATTAAAAATGTGTATGATAGCATCCCAATACTTTGAGTTGGACTAAAAAATAAAGAATACCATTGTTTATCACTAGAAACAACAGTCTGACAAGAAAATACTTGAAAAAAGTATGGCAATATGATAAAATCGAATTGCATAAAATATTTCTGAGATAAATCCCTGCTTATTAAATCATACCTTCTACCATCCTGTCCTGGACAACGGCTAAACACTAAGACATCTGCGCCAAGTCTCATCGTGCTTGTTTTAAAACCATTCCCATCTAAAAGAAAAGGCCTTGCAAATTAGTAAATGATGCTTTATTACTTAATTATATGTATGCTGATTACACTGGATTTCAGATTTACTCACATTGACCTATAGTGTTGGCCAATTTGCTTTTTACAGAGTAGCCAAGAGACATGCACCCGCGCATCTTATCAGGAGTCATTCCACCACCATTATCTGCCCAAAAATAGGAGATAAGAACTCTTGGAGTACAAAACAAAAATAGCACTATGAACATTCAATAAGAATTTATGCCCATTTGATATAAAGACAAACTATGTTACATAATTACTATCTGCTGCCGATATCTTGAGAAAAATAAAAAAAAACTTTAAGTTAAGATTTAGGAATGATAACTATTTTCGAGCAGTGATATATATACCTTCAACCAGCAACATCTTATAGCAAGTATCCTTTTCATTAGTCAGCACATCTACATTAACATAAGTAGCTCCGGTACGAACCTGATGATTGAATTTAATTGTCAAACTAAATCATTAGAAATTTGCAGATATTGAACGATATAAGATTTTAATAGTCACTAATACCTCATCCAAAGCATTGTCAAGAAGCTCAGCAAACGCTATAACGCAAAAGTCAAAAATCAGTCATCAAACATACAACTCAATTTCTTTAATCAATTTCAGAACATATATTAGTCACAAGTAACAGTTACCTCCCAATGCCCACTTGTGACTGGTGGCATTTGAATGCAAGAACCTTGGATGAACCCTTAGGTGATCCATGCCAACTGCAGAACAAAATAAAATTAATAAATAAATAAAAGCAAATTAATAAATGCTTGCCATCATAAATAATTTAACAAATCCAGTGCTATAGTAATAATTTCACCAAAAAAAAAAAACAGTTGTTCATCAAATTAAAAAAAATAATAATAATAACAATTAATCAGAGTAAAATCTATCCTAGGTTAAAGAATAAACATTATTATGTACTTATTTAAAATCTAATGACCGAATTTATTCAATTTACTCTGTTTACGAGTTTCTTCACAAACATACTACAGTATATTCACATAAACAAATAATTAAAAATAAAAGTAATTTACCAGGATGCGACAACGATTCGTTAACAGGGCCCTCGTAATCGCCCGCCTTCCAAAACTGTTTACTCATAGATTGAGCCACAACAAGAGCCTTATAATTACTATCATTAATTCCGTTTTCTAACGGCTTCGACACCGTGCGTTCTTCAGGAGTTTTAGGATCAAGAAATCCTACTGGCAACGCATACTCAACTACTTCTTTTTCGACTTTAGGTTTCTTATTAGGCCTCCAGTCGATGATGTCATCGGTATCCATATAGCCATTGATACTTCGATCAGAATCAAGAACTTGAATCGCTGAAACCGTTGGCATTCCGTTCATGAGAATCGGATTCACGAGAGTTGATTCGTTCTTCACGATTACTTCCATTATTGAATTGAATGTTATGTTAGGGTTTTAGAGACTGGTACGCACAATAACACGCCGTGAAGACGAGGGTTTCTTGCGCACGAATCGTGATTGATTTGCAAAATACGCGGGAGACAATGATATATATATATAGGGGTGAAATTAATTGAAACCGTTTTTACGTGTTCAACGAATTGTTAATTTTATAAATTTGGACCCCATGATTTATTTTTATTCAGTTTGCTCCCTTATAAAATTCATTAGTGTCAGTTTGCCCCTTTTACAATAAACTTATTGAGTTATCGTTAGTTTTAAACTCTAAAAATTATACAGTCTAAACGTCAACAAAATTATTTGATGTAATCTTACAATTACTAATCAAAACGTCAAAAAAATTATTTGATGTAATCTTACAATTACTAATCAAAACGTCAACAAAAAATTATTTTTACCAATAAATAGTAATCAAAATCGATGCTATGAAGAATATATTAACGAATAAATTTCATTTTTAAGTCATAACATTAGTTGATGTATATTTATTTAATAAATTGTTAACCTTCATCGTGATGAATGTTAAACTAACATTTATTACGATGAATGTTAAAACATCACATTATTACAAAATATTTTTAATTTTAATATTCATCACCATGAATGTTAACTAACATTCACCGCGATGAATATTAACGATTTTGGATATAATATTCATCAACCGGTGTTATAACCTGTAGAAAAAATTTATCAAGGAAGCTTAACATTCATAGCATCAATTCTGATTAACATTTTTTAAATTTTAATCTTTTTTATGAGATTTGTATGGGCGAAGATAATATGTTTTTTGATGAATAATAATGCTTCCCATACCCTAAAAAAAACACTTCCCCCTAGATTATCCCAATATATATATATATATATATATATATATATATCAATTTAAATGATCGATTAAATGATTTTATCAAGGTTAGGAAAAAAGGTGGAGGATTTGAGGGGAAGACCTCATTTGAAAAGAAAGAGAAGAAAACATTTTTTACTGCATTTTTAGAACTTTTTTTTTTGTGATTTATGACAACTATTATATTTAACAATACTAGATTTTAATAATATTGCATTTTATGCTTATAAATTTCACATTTTAACATCACTGTATTTTAATTTTTACAATTTTATCCTAAAATACAGTAAAAAGGTCTACTTCTCTTCTCCTCAAACGAGACGTTCTCCTCTCAATCTTACCTTTGAAAAAAAATGATTACTAAATGTTTCTTATCACATGGTCAAAAGCACGTGTACTAAAAGGATGATATATGAAAAGGTAAATATAGTATGATGTAATATTTTCATCTAGATGACATCATGAAGCAAGATTATTACTAATTAACATAATCATATATTTTATATATAAATATAAAAATAAAATATTCAAATAAGTAAGAAGAAATCATTTATTCCTACATTCTTCTATTTGAGGTTTAAATTCTCGAATCAGTACGGAATTTTTTATCCTATCTAATTATCGGTATTTACTAATCATTTTGATGCTTAAGATTACAATTCCAGCTTTCAATAAATATTTTCCCCATATTTACGACGATCAATGTATTATATAATGGATTTTGTTTATTTGCGCTTAGTGACACATAAGGTATATTAATAATAAATTCATATCATAAAAATGCAATTAACGCGCATCAATAATTTTTATATTTATTAATTATTAAATTTATCATGTTTGTAAAAGAAAATGTTTACTAAATCTTTCTTATCATATGCTTTGAGACACATACTAAAAAGGGTGATATATTATGAATGTAAATAAAGTTTGATGCGATAATTATTCAAAGGGTGTTATTTCATTTAAACAGCGGGGATTTTTTTTATTGTGTGGCCACTAGGCACATTTTAAGAATTTAATACTATTAGCTAATTTTCATATATAATCAATTAATTAATATTAATGGGTTGTTCATTTTTTTTTACTATCAATTTTGTCCTATTGTTGCTCCCGTTGGTTTGGCTACAGTGCTCATACTCCTACTCTCGTTGGTGTGACTACCAACACTATCGACAACGTAACGTTTTCATACATTAATACTATAGTTACACTCCAAATATCAATAGTTTGGCTTACTAACTTACGATTATAACACTTACTTTCAATTGAATCAATTTCGTAGCCGGATTTATGCCATGAAATTGTCGAAGTTTTTTAGTCGCTTAACTAACAGCTATAGCTCCAACTTACAGCTACAACTTACAATTACATCCTACAGCTAGTTTGCCAAACATACTCTAACACGAAAGTTATTAGGATGATGGAAACATGGAAAGACAGTTAAAAAATAAATTGTATTTGTTTTTAACTAATCCAAAGATAAGTTACAAATAACATAATACCATCAATTCAGTTTTTCCATATAAAGTATAAAATAAATATTTTTATCACACATTTCCTTGAGGACTACCCATGTTATGTTGAGTATACTTTGAACCTGGGATGATTGGCAAATCGTGCTTAACAAACATAAGGAGTTTGAACTTTGCACGGAAGATACCGCTGGATGCTTTCCTGTCTATCCCAAAGATGTTTCGTTCGATATTCATGCTAATGACGATGTGGGGTTGCTTAACTGCTTCGACTTGCAAAAATCCATGCAAGATTTTTCAATCATCGGGGTTGATATATAATGATCAAGAGACAAGGTGTGGCGGTGGTTGATCGATCCATCGAAGATGTCACAAGAGTGAGACTACCATTCGGTGGATATATAGTGATTCTTGGAGGTGATTTTAGACGGGCATTTTCGGTGGTGAGACGTGGCACTTGATGACTTGAACACAAATGGTAGACATTAGCCTGCAATTAATATCACCGTTTTGGCCTTTGACAAACAAAATATGCAGTTTACGATAAATATGAGAGCTCTGACGGATCCATGGTTTTCATATTTTCTATATGAGTCGGTGATAATGTTGAAGAAGCGCTCAACGAAATCCTTATTCGTGTACCTGCTGACATGGCCGTTCCTTAAATAGATAAAAATAACTCGATCTAGACTTTGATTAATGTAATTTACTCCTCTCTTCAAAATGAACGAAAATTCTTCATATTTCATAGATAGGGAGCGATATTATCAGTTACAAATGATAATGTTGACAATATTAAGAATAAGTTAACAAACAAATTTTGCAGGGAGGAAAAAAACTACTACAGTTTTGAGGAAGCAGAAGATGATAAGAATAATTACTATCCGATTGAACTGTTAAACGAATTAAATGTTAGTTTACTCTCGCATTGTCTCCTATTAAGAATCGGATGCGTGACAATACTATTACGAAATATCGATCCATATAGCTGTTTATCCGAAGGTAATCGATGCATATCCGAATGTAATCGGTGCAGAAATAGTTGTTGGTCATCATTATTGGAAAAAGAGTGGTTTTACCTGGAATTTTGGTGCATGACGAAAAGTGACATATTTCTACTTAAATTAAGGCGAAAATAAATTATTGTTCGACTTAGCTTCACTATGACTACAAATAAAGAGCAGGATAGACAATTTCAAATGTCGGCGTTTATCTATTGAAATATGTATTTCCACATGGCCAGCTGCATGTTGTACTATCCATAGGATTATCACGCGTTAACACGAAGGTATTAATAAAACCTATCAGAAAGTTTAAACGTGTATGTGTTTATACACTAAACGTGGTATATCAAGAAGTCTAACACGATAGAATATGGTACGGTACACTTTATTTATCAATATTCAATTGCAATATGTAACTACGCAGATCGATATTTCGTAAATTACTTGGGATTCATTGTATTGTTGATAATTTTTTATGTATTCTTTTATCATCCATACATTTAACTATCTCTTATTACTTTTATAGTTTGAATAGTTGATTTTGTTATCGATGATATCAAATTAATTTATTCATTTGTATGTGTGATTTACTATTTTACTAATTTACATTTACTTTTTAAAAAACGAGAGTAAGGTTCAAATGAATAATATTTAGTGAGAATGAAAGAACCAATAAAAATATATCACGTATCATAAAACTCAATTTGTTTTACGTTTTTAAAAATTAAATATCTCACAAACGGTAAGTCGAAAAGTTATAAAACTTACACCATACCGTTGGCGTTTTTTTTTCTTCGATCAAACATCCTACGAAGTATAATTTTGACGACTTTTTATTTCGTTTTCAGCGGGATTTGTAAACAACTATTATATGTGATAAACCAACGACTATTATACGTGATACCAACGGGTATATCATGTGACACATAACACATTTTTCAAAGACGTGGAAAGTATATCATAAAAAAGTCATATAAATTATATCATGTGAGATGTCTAATCGAAGAGGAAAAAAATGCTGATTTATATGGTGCAACTTTTATAATTTTTTTCAATAAGCCATTCTTAAGATATTTAATTTTTAAAGACGTAAAAAAAATTAAATTTGATAATACATAACGCGTTTTTATTAGTTAATAATTATGACTGAAATTCTCATTTTCATTTAACCTCACTCTAATTGTATACCGAGTGTTGACATTTCTTTTCATTGTTTTGGACTATATATTTTACATGTTAATGTTTCACGTAATTTTATGCCTGTTTTATATTTCGATTCCTACTATTATGTCCCATCTAAATATTAATAAAAGAAAATCTCTCCTAAATTTTTTTTATACAAAATTGAACCTTATTAATCAATCAAATTCCTTAATTTCATCAAACATCCAATTAACCAATCAAATCTTTTAATTTTCCTAAAAAATCTAATCAATTAATTTTCTTAAAAAATCTAATTTAGAAAAAAAAATCTATCAAAAATAAATCCCCATAAACCTTATCTTTATAATTTATTATATATATTAACGATAACAAGATTATATCTTATCAAACAATATAAATATTAATCAAACGGTATTTGCTACACATCAACGAACTATGCAAGTGAGTACGTATTCATGAGCTAATTTAATATATTAAATATTAATTAATTAATAATTATTATTATCATTACAACTCTATGAAACAAAAAAAAATTATTTAATACATACAATGAACGAATTACGTATTTATTTTATAATAATCGTGTGCATACATGGGTTTAAAATTATATATTAATAATAATTAAAAAAATTATGTTTAAGTATCGTTGTTTATTCTGTGTCATGTGTATATACGGTTTAAATTAAAACTTTATATATCAATCACAATGAATGAAGGAAGTATTCATCAAACAGTTTTCGTGTGCATACACGAGTTTAAAACTCTATATTAATAATAATTAAAAAAAAGTATTGTTAAGTTTCATTTTACATTAAATGTGTTATGTGTAAACACGAGTTTAAATTAAAACTTTATATATTAACTACAATGAACGGATGAAGTATTCATTTAATAGTTTTCGTGTGCATAAACGGGTTTAAAATTTAAACATTATATTAATAAAACAAAAATTATACTTAGTTTCATTTTACGTTAACTGTGTATAGACACGGATTTAAAACTCTATATTGATGAAAGAAAAACTATGCTCACTGCATTATAAAGCTAAAATATATATTATTTTTACATTAACTCGTATTTACACACGGGTATTAAATCTGGTAAATATAATAAAATGATTCGTGATTTAAAATACCGAAGTTTCTACATCCATCTGGAATCAACGCCCGCCATAAATATCAAACGGCTATTCATCGCATCAGAATCCTCTAGAACAAACTCTTCCTTCCTTCTATTGACTCTCCTCAAACGTATAAATTAGCATCAAACCTCCCCTCAAATCTCATCTACACCAACAAAAAATAATTCACAATGAACGGTCCATTTTCTAGAAGCTACTTTACACAACAACCGTCACAGTCCGCCCGAACCGTTCCGGTTCACCAAACACAACCACAACCACAAAAACCGTCACCAAAAGTCGTTTCTGTACCGGTTCACTTCGTTTCATCTGATCAACCAAAAACTACGTCGTTGATGTTGAAAGAGTCATCGGCGCTTAAGATCCAGAAAGCGTTTAGAGGTTTTCTGGTGAGAAAAATCGTGAAGAAGATCGTTTCAATTAGAAACGAGGTTATTGAAATCGAACGAAAAATTAGCAACCATATCGAGTTTTTTAATTTGATACGTAAGGATGCAAAAGAGAGATTGAGAGTGAATGAAACGTTAATGTCGTTGCTGTTTAAACTGGATTCAATTCATGGCGTTGATTTTGGCGTTAGGGTGTTGAGAAAATCGGTTACGAATAAAGCAATTGCGTTACAAGAAAAGGTGGATTCAATTGGTCAACAAACCCTAGATTCACCGAACGATACTTCATTAAGTGAAATTGATGATAATCTTAGCACAGAGCAGGTTACAGAAAACAATAATGATTCTTCTATTGGTGAAATTGATGATAAAATTGATGATGAAATTGTGAAGGCAGTGGATGAGAATTGTCTAATTTGTGTTGGTGATGCGAAGGAAAAAGAAGAAGAAGGTGGTTTAATTGGGGAAATGGAGAACAGGGAAGTGGTGAAAAAACTGATGGATGATAATGAGAAGATGATGAAACTGATGGCGAAGATTTCGGAGACGAATGAGATGCAGACACGTATGATTAATTCGTTAAGTGTAAGAGTTGAACAGTTGGAGAAGGCGTTTATGATCGATAGGATGATGAGGTTGAAGAAGAAGAAGAAGAGAACACGTGTGATTTACAGAAATAGAGATTCGTGAAAATGTGATACCTATCTGTTTTTTGAATAATGTAAAGCCTGTGATATTTGGGTTATATTAACAATTTGTTTCTTGTAATTTGGCATGTTTTTAAAATAGTTCCAAAAAGTTTTATTAATTCGGACATTTTTATAAATATTGTGCCTTATAAAATAACGTGCGAGGGTTAGAGAACGAGGAGCGATCATATCAAAATTTGAATGTTCCGAATAAGAATATCAGGTACGTTTTTGAGGGTGGTGGTTCAAAGTTTTCAGAATTAAAATGGACCCACAAATATATCTTGAACCAATCAAATAAAATGAAATAAAAAAAGAAAAAGTTGAGCATAGCGTTGCGCTTCGAATGCTAATTCAGGACACCTTTTAAAATGCTGAACACTACAATGTTCTCAAAGTTTAATGCTTTTGGAAAGGGTTGCACTCCTACCATCAGGGTATCAATTTGAGTTTACATAACGCATATATAGAATGAATTAATGACGTTAGAAAAAGCTTACATTATGAACTTATGATTACCAATTTTCACGACTTTTTGATGATCGTTAAATAAGTCGGTGATTACAGTGAAAAAATAATAGTACTAGAACGTTGACTTTACAGTGGTACATTTATTTAAGGGCTTATAATTTCTGATGTGAAAAACACAAAAGATTTGTGTTATTAAAGCTAACAAAGTTTTATAATTTATATTTTTAACATTCAATTTTTATATAATTACACAAATGATTCCTCATTTATTGTTAGCAACACCAAAATATCTGTATAATTCAGTTGCACGGATTATTATCTCTTTATTTAATTATAATGGAAACCATGAGTTATTTACATAACAAATTTTTTACCTTTCTCTCGATCTCTGTCTTTCTATGTCTCATAAGTGGTTGTGATTGATGTCCTACTAATATTTCTTTCTCACTCCCCTCTGTCAGAAAAGGCATACGCAAGGGATTTTGCTTTCGCAAAGAAATATCTTCACCAATAACAGATCTTACCGAGAGAACTGCTACTTGAAGACCGATATCTTCCTGCCACTCCACTTTAGGGTTTGTTTGAAACACATTTGACGAGGTACCAACCAACCTTGTTAAAAGCCAATAAGCACTTAAGAAATTCAACAAGTTTTCGTTAGTCAATAGCGCTGCACTAAAACCGGAGAAAGTGTGCATCGATGAAAACTACTAAAGTAATTCTCTTACGTTTGTTCCTTTACTTATCTGTGCCTTTAATAATGAAATAATTTGAACGATATGAGTAAAAATTTAAAACTTAGGACGTTTGGCAGATAACCAAATATCAAAGACTACGTAACTATTATGCTAATATCAAAGGCATGTCACTTATAAGGGGAATATGACATTTTGTTGAAACAACCCATAGTAGAAAGTTTTGAACTTTTAGTGATAGAGTTCAAAATAACCATCATTGACATAAAAATGGAAATTAGGAAGTTCCTTTTGAGATGTTTATAAGGTTTTTAGACCAATGGCTGACCTCACGCATCTGCTTGTGAATTATGTCCACCGAAGTATTTAATTCACCGAAGTATTCTGTATACCTATGGTATACTACAACAAATGAGACATTTGAAGTTCATTTATGTAAAAGTAGCTGAATAATAATTGTTCCATAATACATCAGAATCGTGCAGAGCTCTCCAAAAATTTTACCCATCCGACCCACCCATTTTGCACCAATAGTTAAAGCTCATCTGATGAACAGTATATGGTGTGCTTATTCATCTTCTTTTTTTTTTGTTTTTTTTTTGCTAATATGCTATGGAAGTCTTGATTACAGATTCTTTAATGGGCATTTTTGTTTGAGAAAATGATTTACATGGATCCTAGCAGAAGAATTAGAAGTTGTCATAAGAAAATAAATGTTATATGACTTTTAACTGTAGTATAACATTAAGCAACGGGTTAAGAAGTGAAATCTTTCTGAATCTTCAAATTAGTGTCTATCATAGATGTTATGTATGGCCCTTTTAGTCCTATTAAGCAATTAAATAAGATCTGTATTTTCAGGTCCGTCGGGCATTGTTGACTTATTGACTATATTTTGGTTGCTTTCAACTAATGCTAATACAACTCGAATCCACAAGAAGAACTGCAAGCAATTTGGTATGCATTTGAAGTTAACCGGAAAAATGTAAACATGTTTTATACTTTGTAGAATTTTTTTAGTGCAAATTGCATATTTATAGTAGTTATCCTTCCACGCTAATCGGGTGTGAAATTCTTTACAAGCAGGAAAGATTGGAATATTAGAAAGTGGACCAACGAGAGTACACATCAGATGATGAAGGGTATGTTTGGTAAAAGTAGTTGTTGCATGTAGTTATAAGTTGTAGTTTTTATTAAGATTTATAGCTGTAATTTTTATTTGTGGTAGAGTCTGTAATTAAATTGTGTAAAATGACATAAAAAGACAAAATTAATAAACTTAGATATTAAAAACTACCAATTAACCCTTATAATCAATTTGCCAAGTAAGTTGGCATTTTATCATTATTATTTGTGCAATTTGTCATGATTATATCATGAAACATGATCAAGTTATATTTTTCTATATAACATTTAGTAAGGCTAAATTACTATTCTTTGAATAGTTGATGAATAGTCAAGCTATATACATATTAACTAAATAAAATATACAATGAAGATGTTGAAATTATTTTTGGTTATATGTTGATATAACATTACGCTAAATCACTATTTTCTAATATATTCATAATGCTTCAACTAATTAAAAGTTAATTTATTACTTTATTATTTAATAGTGTTCGTCTACAACTTGGTTTGTTTGAGAATTCTAAGATGCGAAGATTGATTATGGGTATTTACACGCAAACAAGTATCAAGGTAATTCAACTATTTATAACTTATTGTTAACTCATTCACTATACCAACTCACATATCCAATATAAAAATTATTTTTCACCCACTTTTCTCATCTTCATTTATTTTTTATTTATTTCTCTAAATTGTTCTTTATGTGTGTGTGTTTTCATGTTTCAGTTAGTGTGTGTTATTTCACGTCAGCTTTCCTTCAAGATTCATATCCGAGTTTGTATAATAAGTGATGCAATTGTATTTTTGTTTGACGAGTGTGTATATTTTCATTGGATGGATGTCTTTCACTTCAAAAATTAAGCATAATTTATGCTTATGGTTTATATATGGTTCAAAATTTGCTAAAGGTTTAATAGACCAAATTTATGATTTTACGCTCTGGATTTGATCGATATAATTTCTAATCTACCGTTTTGTGTGGTGGTTTAAATAGGTTGCGGTTGGTTTTCATTTTCATCACAACATTATATAAACATTGAAATAATGCATAATTTTTTCAGTATGTGCCTTTAGATTTTCTACGGTTAAAGTATGTAAAAGATGGTAAGTAGTTATTTTTCAATGGGAATTCATTACTTTTAATTGTTATGAGATATTTTATATTATCATATTTTTATGTTTATTGTATAGACTTTGCAATTAAAAAATGTCATTGTGAAGTGTCAAAGTCCTATTATTGTATTTTGTGGATGTCAACAAAAGGGTTGAGGAGACTATAGAGTGATGAATGCATATGGTGTGAGATAAAAGAACTATAGTTAGATTAAATGGTATGGTATTACCTAAAAATATTAGGTAATATATATTGTTATAAATAATGTATAATCAACAACAAAGGTGTATACAAATATATTATAACGACACTCAATTAATGTTCCATGGTTGAGTCTATTTGTGGACAGTTCCATTCATTCAATTTGTAAATTTTTGAAACTAAGTAAACATTTTAAGCGTTTTATATTTATTTAAAAATACTAAACACGATTTGAAACAAGATACCCATCATGACACTTATTTGTAAAGTAATTCAAAAACGTATAATTTTAAGCCCGCTGTAACGCGCGGGTGAAAGAAACTCGTTTTCATGAGAATTTGAAGCTTTAATGATATTTACAAGGGTAATATGGGTATTTCACTTTCATACAATTTTGGAAAACCATGTGGTGTAGGTCGTAGCATATAGGTATAGCAATATATATTTATTTATTTATTATGTTTTTAGTTTTCGTTACAAAATATACTTTTGATATTTCCGATAAAAAAAAATCAATCAAAAACAAGTGATCAAAGGCTCTTCGGCCTAACGATATTTGAGTTGTTCCCTAACCTAGTGGTTAAGGTTCAAGTCTTATGGGAGACATTGTATAAATATTCGAATTTGTATATATATGATGTGTGAGGTGTTGTAGGGCTTACCTTTTTAAAAAAGAAAATCAAAAACAAGTGTGAAAGTCTATGCTTTATACATTACATTGAATTTTGAGGGTTAGGATTATGAGATTTTTGGTTGTTTGTCTTAGCTTAGGCAAAAGAACAATTTGAATAATTCTTAGTAAAAGTATTTAATTAATTAACATGAATTATATATGTAATAAATAGTTGATGTAATTAGTAGTTATACATATTTAATTTGATTTTAAACAACTTTTTTTTTTCAAATTAAATGTTTAATTTATTATTTTATTTGTCTAAAAATAATTATCTACTTGTAACAATCATAGAAAATTATTAAATTTTTAAATTTACCTTTATTTATTACTCTTAATAAATCATTTTTAGATATTATAGTCAAACTTGTCTTCGAAATAATGGTAAATTTGACATTTTATTAAACTATTATAAATCTAATACTATTTGACGGAGTTAGATTTTATTTTGATATGCAGGGGGTATTATTTTTGTAACATAATTGTAGCATTTTTTTATCTCATTTCCGTTGCGACGCAAACGGGTAGTAAACACCCATATACTTTCATTTTTTTTACCATGTTCAATAACAAAGGTTTCTACGTATGAAGACTTATTGTCAGTGGCAACGCTTTTTAACTTAATCGTAATGAAACATAAAATGATCAAGTAAAGCATATTTTGATATCTTTAATGGATTGGACAATATTGGACAACCCTTCGCAACACGTTGCAAAGGGCAATTAACCCTCGTAAAAATCATTATATGTGTATACATATGATACTTCCTTTTTTTTTTTAACAATAAAATCAAGTAATATTGCACAGACAAAATGTTATTTACATATATAACATATAAAAGTTGAAGTTTATGAACCCTTTTAAAATTATTGTTACTACTATTTTATTATTATTTATTATTAGAATTAGAATAGAATGTAATAAAAGAAAGAACCAAAAAAATCTCAAATATGCGTTTTGCTACATGCAAAAATATAGGTAATTAAATACGTGTTATATTACGAACAGAGAAAGAAATGAGAAATTATATGTTATTTATTGATTTGTGATGGGTATTAAAAGTAATTAGAAATTATATGTTATTTATTGATTTGTGATGGGTATAAAAGTAATTATATATATAACAAATTTTGGAATGCTTTCCTTCAAAACATCGAATTTTAGAGCTTTTATTTTGGGTTAGACTAAATATACCATTAAAATTACTCAATGTATCACTATTGACTAATCATTAAATATTGATTCCAGATCAGAGGAGAATAAGAGTTAGGGAGGGCAAGGAAATACGGACCATCCATTCTCTTAATCAATGGTCCAAATCAAGTCATGTCACGCGGGGTTTGTTTTGCAAATATATTTGAGCGGAGGGACTATTTTGCAATTTATAAAATAATTGAAGGGGGAATTTAGGGCACTATTTGGGTAGGTTAAACACTCTCTCTATTCACAAAATACACACAAACACTCTCTAACTCCCTTTCTCTCTCTCTCTCTCTCTCTCTTCATAAAACACACACATCCTCTCTAATTTAACACACTAAAACACACAAACACTCACACACTAACACAAGACCACCACCACCGTCCACCACATTCGTCACCGCCACCCCACCGCCACCACTGCCACCCCACCGCCACCACTGCCACTCCACCGCCACCACTGCCCCTCCACCGCCGCCACCACCATCACCGTCTTCGTGACCGGAGAAAACAACGGCGAATTTGTGGCGGGGAGTTAAGATGCGAACCATCACCGTTGGTGAACCGGCCTCCACCAGACGTAACCAACTTTGGTCGTTTCTCCATCTTCTCCTGCCGCTCCATCGCCACAACCGCCGCTCCACCGTTACCAGCAATTGCCTCCATCACCGCCACTCCACCACCACCACTTTATAGATCTAGATCTGAAAACTCGCAGATCTAAATCTAAAAAGTAGATCTACTTTTTAGATCTGAAAAAAATCGTCTGCATCGTACATTTTTCTACTGCATCGTACATTTTTCCTACTGCATCGTACTTTTTAGATCTGAAAAAACTACTTGTACTTATTTACTGCATTTTTGTATATTATTACTGCATCTTGTGTAATTTTTAGAATTTTGATGTGTTTTGCAAATCTTGATTTTATTCTTGAATTTTAAAAACTAGTTTTACTTTGTTTACTGGATCATGTATATTTGTTATTGCATATTCATATATTTTGTTACTGCATCATGAATATTTAGTACTGCATCTTACGTTCTTTACAATTTTTTACCGAATCTTGCATTTTAAAAAGTTTTATTGTTGAACAAAATTTTGAACAATTTTTAAGAATTTTTTCGGGCAAAATTTAAGGAAGATCTACAACTTTATCAAAATTGCAAATTAGTCCCTCATTCACCCTTAAATATTTGACTAATCATCGATTAATTATTACATTTTTTTTACCTCTTGTCTCCTTATACGATTTTCTAGGTAATTAACTTCCTTTCCTTTTTTCTTATTTTCTATTTTTGTTTCTCTTTTATTAGTCATTAATCTATTAGATTTATTTTCTCACATATAGTTTTTTAGTTATTATTTCTATATCGTTGATACTTTTAGAATATATGATTAGTAGTAATGATATATTTGTTGTCTTCAAAACATGAATTTATTTTCTACCATATAATAAATTTTTTTGAAACAAATTATTTATTAACAAATGAAATAATTATTATTTTTTCCCTTTTAACAAAATAGTTTACAAATAGAAAATATAATGAATGAATACTTGTATATGGTTCTATTTTAATTTAACTGTGTCGTATAGGGAAAACCGAACACGAAATATTTGGTACAGGTATATGTATGGTGATGGGTTTTGGTAATATCCGCTCGATTATTGTACCCGTATCCATACCCGTTTACCCGTATCTACACCTGCATAATTATTATTTTTAGTTATAAGTTTTTATATAAATATACTAGTATAATCTTTTTTTATAAAACTCTTTTTTATATAAAGATTCATATCAACTCGCGTACCTTGTACAAAAGTTACATAAATGGGTATAACTGAAACCCACGGATAAATCCGAATAACCGATAGATAATACTAATTGGGTATCCATCGGGTATTGGGTCGGGTATGAGTGCATATATTACAACTGGATTTGAGATTTGAGTAAGGGTACACTAAAATTCGCTCAATTCGACCCGTTGTCATCCTTAGTTTCGTATTTTATTTTCTAAACTACACCTAGACTAGTACTAATATCTTTATTATAAGTCAAAGTTTGTTTACTCCATCGGACATAAAATTGTGGCAAAAGAAAAAAAAAAAAACCTCCGTAATAATTTTTTGTTTCAAAGTTAAAAAGGGAAAAAAAGAATCTGTTGAAAAGAGAATTCTTGAAGTTTACAACCATAATAATGTTATTGTACTTGATAAATGCAAATGTCAGAGGATCACCGATAAAAAAAATTTTGAAAAGCTTTTATTCATGTCATGTCATCTTTCAAAAGGAAAGCTATAGAGAAAAGTTTTCTCTTCAATGTACAAAAGCTTTTCAAAAGCTTTTTTGAACAAATTTTACATTTATAGCTATTAATTTTACATTTAAAATATCGAAAAAGCTTTTGGTCAATAGGTTGAGAAATCTCTAAGTTTTGGGTAGAAAATTTTTTTTTCTGCAATGAAGAAAAGTTTTTTCAAAACTTTTTTGTACAAAAAAACTTTGAGAAAAACTTTTATTGAAGATGCTCTTGCATATGCTATTTACCATTGAGATTTTCAGATCATATTTATTTACATGGTAAAAAGAGGAAAAATTTTAAAAGCCAAGTAGATTTAGCACCACCCTCTTGGTTAGAGCTTTATCTCCAAAATTAGAAGTTTAAAGTAGATATCAATTTTGTACAGTTACCCACACTTGCCATTCAATAAGGCTATCCAAAAGAAAGTGAATATCTTCATGTGAAATTCCATCATTCACAAGCTAACTTAGATGTAGGAAAATGTAAATTTATCCAACATTTGATTGAAGTGACACAAGTCATTGCTTCAAAATCTGTATCAGATATGATTGCTAGTTTTTTTAATTTTCTTGCACTTTTATCTTGCTTATGTATAATTATATATTCGTTTTTAATTCTATCTGTACACTCAAATTCATATACACAAATTAACTTTATAAAGTTAAATACAAATTTAACGGCCCGTGTGTATTTAAATTGTCGATTTCAATAGCATGTACCATATTTTTATATCACTAGTAGAATACACCCGCAGTGCAGCGCGAAAAATATTTTTGATTTGTTTTTTGGTATTCTGAAATTAATCATCATGTAAGTTAAATTGTAATACTAAAACTTGATTAAAAATATGCTACAATATGGAAATTGACAATATAATAATGAAATTAAACATGTAAAAAAGTTGTAAACATAGCATTCCATTGAAAAAAAATTAATACTCCCTCAGTCCCATCCTAATTGTACAGTATTCCATTCTGGGATGTCCTAAAATTATTGTCCACTTTTAATTTTAACCAATCAGAAAGTGTTTTAGTGGTCATATATTAAATCCTATTTGGCTGACATAATAATCAATGTACTTTTCTAAAACTGTGTGTATCTGAGTAATGGACAATTTAATTAGGACGGAGGGAGTTGTTCGTTTTTTATTTTTCTAAAATTACAATACGTATAAAATTTGAAAAAAAAGTTAACTTTTAACGGCTTTAGAGATGGAATTTGACTACGAAAGATAGAAAAACCGCTTTTGGCGATTTGCTAATGTGTTCGTGTCGTCCCAACTTTTCCGTCCATTATTAGAACGTCCTGCAACTACTAACGATTCAAAAGTTATGTTCTTTACATAATTTCTCATTTGTAGTCCTTTCTATCTTAAAAAAAAAAAATCCATCTCAAATGCATTACATAATAGTATAGATATAGAGAAGTTTAAGTTAAAACTAAATATCATATATTAATTAGTTTATGGTTTAATAATACTTGTATTAATGAGAATTTAATAAATGTATTTTTTTTAAATGTATTTGTAATTGCAGGGGTAAAATAGTCATTTCATCTTAAAAAAATCTTAATCTCAAATATATTATACATAGAAGAAAGTTCAATGTAATAGGATTGCTCCAATCCAATTATCCATTTCCGCATTTTTTTCTAAATCTAAATATCTCACAAACGTATATCCATAAATAATAAAAATTATACCGTTAAAATCAACGTCTTTTTATCTTTAATTAGAGATTTCACGTGACATACTTTCGACGAACTGTTTTTCCCGTTTTCTAATGAGTATGTGAAATTCGTAATAATAAATCACATGTGATTTAACACTCACATGTGAATATATTTACAATCAAATTATAAGTTTTAAATCACTATCTATAATCACATGTGAATAATCAAATTTACAAATTATAAGTTTAAAATCACATAAAAATAATTTATTTGATAATTTAATAAACCTTCAGAAAATTTTTTAGTTATAATCACATGTGATTAAACATTAAATTAGTAACTACATGTGAATAAAGTGTAAATAAATAAGAATTTTAAAGAATTATTTATAATTATATATGTAAATAAATATAAATGTGAAATCACGTGTGAATTATCAGTTATTATCATATAATTCATTTGAAAAACACATGTGATTAAACCTCAAATCAATAATCACATGTGATTTTGACCGTAAACGAATGCAATTCCTAAAAATCTTATTTATATGTGTTTATATGAATGAATAATAAGTTGTAATCATGTGTGAGTTAACATCCACAATTGATGAATAGTCGTGTATCAGTTATATTTACTCATAAATCACATGTGATTATATATAAAATCACATGTGATTATATAAGTCACATTTTCTACGACCCAATAAAAATGAAAAAAAAATTGTCGAATGTATAGCTTGTAGAATCTCTAATCGAAGAGAAAAAGATGTTGATTTTGAATATGTAATTTTTATAATTTTTGGTCATGACGTTTGTGATATATTTGATTTTAAAGATACGAGTGAAAATTGAATTTTAAAGGAAATTGAGAAATCCTATTGATTCTCTCATTCTTCACTTTTTAGCATTCTACATTGAACCCACCTCATTATATATAATAGTATAAATATAGTTATAGAAAAATTTTAATTAATTATAATCAAACATAATATGTTTATTACCTTAAAGTTTAATAATAATAGGATTAATGAGATAATAATAAATATAAATATATATTAATAATTTCAAATAATCTTTTTAAAAATAAATAATAATATTAGAAGTAGATTATTAAATTTCCTCTTAAAAAAAATATAAGCAATGTGTTACATTAGTGTAGATGATAGATAGTAGGGAATTTCCCATATAAAATTCAGAAGTTTCCACATTCATCTGGAATAAAGTCACTTGTATTAACTATAATGAGCATTCTAGAACATACTTCCTTCCTTCTATTGAATACCACAAACTTTACTCAAACGTATAAATTAACACCAAACCTCCCCTCAGATCTCATCAATACACCAACAAAAAATATATATACACAAATCAAATTCAGCAAAATTCTTTCAAACTTCATCTCGCAACATTTTAAGAAGCAAATAATCAACAATGAACGGTCCGTTTTCTAGAAGCTACTTTACACAACAACCGTCACGGTCTGCCCGAACCGTTCCGGTTCACCAAACACAACCACAAAAACCGTCACCAAAAGTCGTTTCAGTACCGGTTCACTTCGTTTCATCTGATCAACCAACAACTACGTCGTTGATGTTGAAAGAGTCATCGGCGCTTAAGATCCAGAAAGCGTTTAGAGGTTTTCTGGTGAGAAAAGTCGTGAAGAAGATCGTTTCAATTAGAAACGAGGTTATTGAAATCGAACGAAAAATTAGCAACGATAGCGAGTTTTTTAATTTGATACGTAAGGATGCAAAAGAGAGATTGAGAGTTAATGAAACGTTGATGTCGTTGCTGTTTAAATTGGATTCAATTCACGGCGTTGATTTTGGCATTAGGGTGTTGAGAAAATCGGTTACGAATAGAGCAATTGCGTTACAGGAAAAGGTGGATTCAATTGGTCAACAAACCCTAGATTCACCAAACGATACTTCAATTAGTGAAAATGATAATAACTGTAACACGGAGCAGGTTACAGAGAACAATAATGATTCTTCTATTGGTGAAATTGATGATGAAATTGTGAAGGAAGTGGATGAAAATTGTGTAAATCGTGTTGGTGATGTGAAGGAAAAAGAAGAAGGTTTAATTGGGGAAATGGAAAACAGGGAAGTGGTGAAGAAACTGATGGATGATAACGAGACAATGATGAAACTGATGGCGAAGATTTCGGAGACGAATGAGATGCAGACACGTATGATTAATTCGTTAAGTGCAAGAGTTGAGCAGTTGGAGAAGGCGTTTATGATCGATAGGATGATGAGGTTGAAGAAGAAGAAGAGAACACATGTATGTGATTTACAAAAATAGAGTTTGTGAAAATGATATTGTTCGTTGTGTGTTTCTTGTAATTCGGCACTTTTTCATTAAAGTTCAGATTTTTTTTTGACCGTGCATGTTTTATTACTTTCAGAGATTATAAGAAGTGTACTACTAAGACTAAGAAGTGTACACCGCGTCATGTGTCATAAATTTTTTTTTTTTTTAAGTTTTTAAAAATTAAATATCTCACAAATAATAAGTCGAAAAGTTATAAAAAATGCATCATAAAATACTTTTGAAGAACTTTTTTTTATTTTTCGGTGGGTATTATAAACGACTATAACATGTAATATCAACAACTATCACATGTGATATTAATAACTATCACACGTGTATCACATGTGATACTAATATTGTACAATTAGTAAACCCATAAATAAAAGTCCTCAAAAGTATATCATGTGAGATGTCTAATTGAAGAGAAAAAGATGCTAAATTTTATGGTGAAATTTTTATAATTTTTCAATGAGTCATTTTGTAAGATATTTAATTTTTAAAAACATGGAAAAAATGAGTTTTGTGACACGTGGCGCATTGCTATTGGTTTATTCATTATCACAAAAATTTCTATTATCATTTGAACCTCACTCTTTTATTCAAAACGACACAAATTCCATTATCATGCTGATTTTTTCTAGACAAGTGATTTTGAATTAAAAAAAAGTGATATGCATCTTAAAAATTCACCTTTTAAATGTACTTAGTACAACATCGTCGTAATAGAGATGCGCAAAGACCGGTTTAAATGGAATTTCAGTTTATATAAAGATTTGACTAGTTTCAGGTCAGTTTTCTGTCAGTTTTCAATTTTTCTAAGAATTTTAGTCCAGTCCCAGATCACTTCAGTCTATATGTATAGTTATTAGCAAGAAACTTTTAATTATGCTGGTGCAAAATTTAAAAGTTAAAAGCAAAAACCAATAAGTGAAAAGTATGGGTTAAAATAAAATTTATACATTTAGAATTGTTGATCACTTGGCAAAAAATAAAGTTCATAAAATAAAGAGATAAAAAATGCGGCAAGTAGAATGTACTTGAAAATTTAAAAAATTTAAAGGAAATCAATAAATAAACATAAGATTTTCAGTCTTTTTTCAGTTTTAAACGTGTTTTAGTTTTTAACTAGTTTAAACTGATTTCAGTCCAGTTTTAACGAGTCTTATGACTGAAAGTATGACTGAATTAGGACTGTTAATCAGTCCGAAGAGCACTCCAGTCTTTTTTCAATCCAGTCTTTTCTAGGACATGTCCACTTCAGAACCGGTTTGAGTTGTTGGCCGTTTTGCTCATCTCTACCTCTTTTTACAAAATCTTTATACATATGATTATTGCGTACATAAAATCTTTAATAATTATAATCTTCCCTATACTAAGAGAGTATCCCCTATGGTATATGGGATGCTCTCCGTATCTAAAATTCACGTGTCATCATCATAGTTTATTTTTTAATCTATCATGTCATGCTATACAATTATTTTTAATTATTGTTACTTTTTTAAATAATAATTTTTAATTCAGTTCAATATTGAATGAGGATAACTAAAAAGCATTAATCATAATGAAAAAAAAAGTTGAATATGAAGGAATTAATAATTTGTTTAGTATTATACAAAGTGTTATAACAATATGAAGATATTAAAACAATTAAATACTTAGTATGAGTTTGTAAGGTAACACTTTTGTCAAAATGGTTCCCTTTTTAGGCCAATGAAGATTACAAGTCATTTCTATAAATAAAAATGTGCAAATGAATTACTAACGACGGTACAATCTGTCATTTTTTTAGTTCATACATATTCGAATTTTGAATTATGAAGAATTTTGAATTATGATGAAGTATAATGTTTTGTCTCAAGTTAGCATATCAACTCATATCATTTACTCAATTATTATTAAAATATCTAATATGTTTTTATTAATTTGTGAAGTATGTTACGCTTTTTATTAGTTTTAAGTGCTTTGTTATATTGTTCAAAAACAACATAATTTTCTTAGTTAAAATTAAGATTCTTATTTTAAGTTTTTAGTTATGTAATCCAATATATAGAAATATACACTTCTTTTCTTTCTTTCGAAGGTAGTCATATGTGTATATTAGTTAAAGAACATTTTTATTTATTTAAATTGTCTAATATACTCTTTGAGCTTCTTATATCGTTGGTTTATTGCAACATTTGACTAGCTTATTTTTAATATTTAATACAATTTTATTAACTTCATTTTAGTTTTATACTAGTATGTGAATGTGAATGAGTGAGTCCCTTCCATTTCTTTAGTAATTGTGTACTTGTGGTTGGTTTTGTTCCATAATTCATCGGCTTGTAGTTGTACGAAGCTCGAGATATAAAATTTGCAACATAATTCAAGCCATCGGATGAGGCAAAGTTGTAATAAAAAAGTTACAATGGCTAGACATTGTTGGCGTACTCTCAATTCCCACATTAAAACATTATAAGATCTCAAGCATGTAAACTTGATAAATCAATATTCCTATTACCGATCAGCGAGTGATTTGTACACCAACAAAACACAAACTAAGACCTCAAGCATGATTATTATATAACAAACATTAGCTTTATTAATTACTAAGACCTTTCTTAACAGTGACATAAATTAACGCATCAGTTTCTACCACATTTATACCACATCATCATTTCTCTAAATTGACACAAAACTAACACAACACTACCAACAGTAGCACATCACTCAGTTTTTCTGGACCTCACGCATTATATACTTTATATATTTAAACACAAAATCAAATAAAACATTTTTATTAAAACTAAAAACATTTTTATTAAAATTAAAAACATTACAATAACTAAAAAGTTAATTTTATTGAAAAAATTACGATTAATTAACGTTGACGGAAATTTGGTGGAAGCGTCGCAATGTGTTGGATAAGAGCATTGTGAAGTTGATGATGCATCGTACGGTTGTGTAATTCCTTGTCCATATGCATTTGGGTTGCAACCCTTTCTTGCCACGAACGTCGGGGCATATTTGTCGGGTTTGCCGTATAACTTTCTCAAGTTGACACATATTTCGTCCGTTGCCCTGTTTATCATCTTGTGTAAAATCACACAACAATACATGATTCGGTTTATTTTGTTTACGTTATATGGTCTTGCCGGAGTTTTGATGATTGCCCAACGGCCTTGAAGCACACTAAATGCTCGTTCCATATCTTTTCTTGCAGATTCTTGGTATCTCTTTAACCTCATCTCGCTTTCCATTATCGGATGCTTAAACGTCTTCACAAGCGTCACCCATTCTGGATAAATTCCGTCAGCAAGATAATATCCTTTACTGAATTCAGTCCCAACAATATTGTAAACCACTTCAGGAGCTCTATCTTATAATAAATATTTGAATAAATCTGATTCATTAAGGATATTGAGGTCGTTGCTCAATCCCGCAGGGCCAAAGTAAGCATGCCAAATCTACGTATCGTAAGAGCAATCGCTTCGAGCATGATCGTTGGGACCTTGACCGGTCGCCAAACCGGCCCACCTCCCCCTTCCCATCACCGTCGCCAAATCGACGGCCAAAAATCGACGTGCCAACTGAAAATTTCGTACTGTGAATTGCTAAAGTCGCCATCAGTTACATACCCTATTTTTTGCGTTTATTGAGGATTGACATTTATAAGATGCGATTTGAAACTACCTTATTCTTTAATTTTATTAGAAATACATGCAATATATAATATGTTTAGTATTGGACTGTATAATTTTGTTTAGTTGTGATTCCCTTACCTTTGTTTGTTTTCGAATTAAATTAAAAAAAAAAAAAAGAACAAGAGTAAGGGTAATAATTTAGATCAATAAGGTTAATATGTTTTCAGTCAAAACAATGTGAGAGGTCTACTGATGAAGCATTTGATATTGAAGTTGTTATCTAAAAACGTTGGAATCATAATGTGTGGTATGTCCTTAGATTAGCCTAATTATATTATTTACTTCAGAATGTTTAAAAGTTTAATATTTTGATTATTGTTATCAGATAATTATATATATATAGCCCGTGCGATGCACGACAATTTAAAACATACAATTTTTATTCCTATTAATTTAATCAAATATATTAATTATTAAGCGATTTATTAAATATAATTGTTTTTAGTACATACTATTATTACATTGTAAGATGTTCATCGTAATATGATAAATATTATAGACAAAGTCCATGTCATTAAACTAACTATAAGATCATAACTAAATATATGTCAAATTGTTTAATGGTATTTTATTTTTTAATTAATTATTATTAATAATAAAATAGTAATATTAATTAAATAATTTGCAGGAGTTTGTTTTCATATAGAACTCATTTGCATATTAGTATTTATATTATATTTATTAATTATTAAATATTAAAAAATAATAAAATAATAATATAATATTAATTAGCTAATTTGTTAACTAAAATTAAAATGTTTACACGTGGCATTTGTGTTTACATGGCAAATTCTGAATTTTATACTCCTTTAATATATATATAGATAGATATAGATATATTGGGATGATCCAGGGGGAAACACTTTTTTTGGAGAACAGGAGAATTGTTAACATTCATCACGGAATATCTTAACTTCGTCTAAACAAATTTCAAAAATAAAAAGTGAAATTTAATAAATGTTGATCAGGATCGATACTATGAATGTTAAGCTTCATTGATAAATTCTTTTTGTAGCTATACCATAAATTGATGAATTTTATATCCAAAATCGTTAATATTCATCGCGGTGAATATTAGTTAACATTCATTATGATAAATGTTAAAATTAAAAATATTTGTCAAAATGTTACGAATTACTTTTTGTAAAATAATGTTATGAGTTAAAAGTGAAATTCATTGGTGAATATACTTTTTGTAGCATCGATTACGATTAATATTTAACGGTAAAAATAAATATTTTGTTGACATTTTGATTGGTAAGTGTAATATTTTTGTGATAAATATTAACATTTCCCCCTTATCTCAAATAAAGTGCTTCCCTGTTTAACGTTCGTCAAAGAAGAAATTGGTTTAACGTTAATTGAATTAAGAATGTGATATATTATATGAAATCGGGATTCATAAAGTGATATAGATTAATTGTGATTTAAGAATTGATGTTAGTTGTAACTTAATAGTATTTTAATGTTGAGCAATTTGAATCCACATTTTCTTGTTTTAATTAGTCAATCGGTTGCTACAAATTAATTTAAATTTGGTGGAATTGAGTTAGGGGTAATATTGTGCCATTAACATGGATAATTAGATTTATGACTAATGAGACTTATTGCATAGACAAAGTTTAAAAAGAAGATAATGTTTTAGATTAGAGTGGTTAGTTAAGAAAGGGCTAGGATTAAAACATAAATGATTTGATTTTATATAGTAATTATATTTCCATTACACTTTTTGATTGATTCACTATATTTTATATTAAAAACTTCTATTATACACATTAATAATATACAGTCATGATGAATATATCAAAAATTATAGTTAAAAATTACCAAACGAATCATATTTAATTTTCTTTCTTGTATAGTAATAATACAACTAATATATATATATATATATATATATATATATATATATATATATATATATATATATATATATAGACACACTCACACAGTAAAGGAGTGTAAGTAAAAACTTCATAATTTGCCATGTATGATTGAGTGTCACGTAGCAATCCCTCGTGACTTCAAATTAATAAAAAATTTATTTTTATATAAATGAGTTAAAGGTTTCACAATTGAATAAAAACAAAATAATAATAAAAAAGAAGAAGAAGAAGAAATAAACGATAACTAGGATATTAAACGAATTTTGGGATTGGGTTAGACTTCATTTCTATCTAAACATAAGCATCATCAATGTATCATGTTAAATGCTTTGGATCATGTGAAGTGAAGAAGAGATACATCTATATGTATAATTGTATACACGTTAGTAAACATTGAGGTTGGTTACAAAGTTATTTACAAAATTATATTGAACATATTATGATTATTATAATTCTTAACTTGATAACTATTATACGATAAAATCCATGTTTATTGGATTATAACCCACATATTTACTATATATGCAAGCATGACATATGTTTGGTTTAA